>VWZF01004054.1:2154154-2375705 GCA_013396755.1 Sclerurus mexicanus | reverse complement strand
AGGGAAGGGAAAGGAAAAGGGAGAAAAGAATCGGGAAGAAAAAGGGAAAAGGAATAGGGAAGGGAAATAAAATAGGAAAATAAATNCCCTGCGGGCGGGGCGGGCGCGGACTGGGAGCGACTGGGGGCACTGGGGCGCACTGGGAGGGACTGGGGTGGGATGGACGGGACGGGGAAGGATGGGGAAGGATGGGGAGGGGGCGGCCGGGCCGCGCCCCGCAGGGTGGGCGCTGCTCGCCGCGCCGCGGGGTGGGATGGAGGGATGCGGGGATGGATGGAGGGATGCGGGGATGGATGGAGGGATGCAGGGATGGAGTGCGGGGTCCGCCCCGCCGAGCCCAGCCCGGGCTGGGGGCGGCAGGGAGGGCTCGCAGCGGCCCCCTCCGCCACTGAGCCCAGCCCGGGTGTGTTCGTGGGAGAACACGGCTCAGCGCATCCCTGGAAAGGCACAGTGCCCGGCTGGACCGCGCTCGGAGCCACCAGGGCGGGGGGAAGGTGCCCCTGCAATGGCAGGGGGTGGGATGAGATGGGCTTTGAAGGCCCCTTCCAGCCCGAACCCTTTGGGTTTGTCTGTGCAAAACCCGGGGTGGGGGCTGTCCTGCCCGCAATGGCAGGCTCCTGTCACAGCTCCTGTCACAGCGTGGGGTTTGCAGCGTTACCCCATTATTCCCATTATTCCCATTATCAATGCCACGGGCTCTCAGCCACAAGCAAAGCCCGCTGGTCTCGCCACCAGACACCCCCACTAAAAAAAAAACTACCAGACCACGGCAGGAAATTTCTTTTTGAGTATAAGGAAACCGAACCGGCGGAATTCACGGAGTTTTACAGCTTGATCCTCAGCTGAGGCTTTCTGTAATACCCTGCCCTGCGTCAGAGGAACTGGCCTGGGAGGGACTGATATGCAAGAACAACTTGCTGTTAAGGAAACTTCCAGTGCAAGAGAGAGATAAAAGGAGAAATAATGTCACATTACCGAGGGCACGCTGGCACTCCAATAAAGGGGGTTATATATGAAAAGAATATCATACAAATCGTCTGTCTAAAAGCCCAGCCTGACTTAAAATCCCCTCCGCTATTGTTCTTTAATAAAAATACTTGTTTTAAAGGTACCTATTAATGTAACTCGCAGCACCTGGTGCCTTCTGCTGCTTCCTTGTCCTTCCCTAAGCGAGCCTTTTGACGTGCTTCCAAGGAAAAGCAGGAATAATGAGCCTGATATCCCGTGTTTCATTTTTGAAAAACGTTTTACAATAACAGATTTTTCGCCCCTCAGAGGAAGGTTTCTGTTCTCCATGGCAGTGCCCAGGCTTCTGCTTCCCCAGCTGTGATATGTGTTAAGATAGAAATGGAAGTGTGTTTGGTGCCAGTGGCAGGAAGTGCCTGGAGTCCCCCTGCTCCCAGATGCCAGGGATACTCATCCTGCCGTCATGGAGCACCAGATCCCAGCTTGGTGCTTGCAGATTCTGCCACACCACTGAGTCCCTTCCTGAAATATGGGCTTTGAAGGACTGCAGCTGATAAATGAAAATTACTTTTTTTTCCCCTTCTCTGGATGAACATAAAGAAATTTTCTTTGTTGCAGTTGTTTTCTTGCACGTGAGCAAGTGGTAAACTGAAATACACTGAACCTTTCCCAAGGAGGAAGGAGGCAAACCCAGCAGGGAAGCAAGAATGCCGTGTGCATTGAGCCATTACTCAGAAAAGCTGCCTGTTCACATCCCTCTGCCACCTTCTCTTCATTTCAAAGACTACCTACTTCCTTCTCCTCCTCTCCCCTAGAAAAAAGGTTTTCTTCCCTGTTTTTTAGTGGCAAGGCAATGCAATAGCAAAGATATTGAAACGCAGTCTACTGAATAATAACTTAATGATGTGAGCCCTGTTCTGTTCCTTTTGAATGGATGGCTGCTTTGGCAGGAGAGCTGCTGGGATCTGCTCCCTGCTGAGAGGGATGGGAGGGTGGAGAAACCTGGATTGAAGCTGAACAGCAACCAGAGTGGTGTAAAACAGAACCAGGCGACAGGAATGAGGTCAACGCTGCAAGATTGTGAAATGAGGGGAAATTATATGCAGTTAAGCTGAGTTCAGGGACTAATACTGAATACTGGTAATATGTTTGAAGTTTGGATGTTCGGAGTTGTCTTTTAAATCCATTATTGCTCACACCTGCCCAAACAGTGCCACACTGGGCTGTGTTTAACTGGCACGATGAAACATGGTGCAGTCTGGCAGAGGTCAATGAAATACACTGGCATCAAACCTTCTCTGTGTACTTTCAGTGTGCACAGTCGCCCCCAGAACTAGTGGAAGCTGACAGAGCATTCGTGCTAGTTTCACTTCCTGGCAAATGCATGAAACCTTGAAAATTTATTCTGGCTCTCTAGCAAAGCAGAGTGAACCAACCACATTTATTTCGTTCGTATCTGATGTCACATCTGAATGCAGGTCTCCAGAGGTGATCTATTAATGTCCTAAAGCGTTGCACCATCTGGTTCCTCTTTTGATGCGCAACATTTTGAATGCTTGGTTTAATCTCCCTGGGTTTCAGTAAATTATGTAAACTTGGAGGCTTGGCAGCGGGAGATGGGCACCATGAGGAGATGATTCAGTCATCAATATCTATTGGGCTCCCTTATTGCTGCCATTACACTTCTTTCAGTGCTACTTACAAATGTTGCAAGTGAATAATTCATCACGCTGGGAGCTCCAAGTTAGTTTTGAAATTTGCCCACTCTGAGATTAGCTATGACTAATCCGTCCTTCCCAAACATGGAAAAGCTAACCGGGTTTCTTTTCTGCAGGGTTGGGTGATAAGTCAGAAATAAATTGCATGTATATGTAACTGCTGGTGCTGACATAAATCACATTTCCTTTTTTCTTTCTGGACAGAATTGGAGCACCTTGGAATAGATGTGAGCACAAGACACGGCACCAGCTAAAGCTGCTCTGGAACACCATGGCTGCTGCTCCTCATCTCAACTCGGATGCGCTCCGAGAGGTCCTGGAGTGCCCCATTTGCATGGAGTCCTTCACCGAGGAGCACCTGAGGCCCAAGCTCCTGCACTGTGGGCACACCATCTGCAAACAGTGCTTGGAGAAGCTCCTGGCAAACAGCATTAATGGGATACGGTGCCCCTTCTGCAGCAAGATCACTCGGATCACGAGCCTGGCTCAGCTGACTGACAACCTCACTGTGCTCAAGATCATAGACACCGCTGGACTGGGGGAAGTGGTAGGTCTTCTCATGTGCAAGGTGTGCGGGAGAAGGTTGCCAAGACACTTTTGCAAGAGCTGTAGCTTGGTTTTATGTGAGCCCTGCAAGGAGGCTTCACACGTGCCCCAAGGGCACAGAGTCATTGCTATTAAAGAGGCTGCTGAAGAGCGTAGGAGGGAATTTGGGATGAGGCTTGCCAGGCTTCGGGAGCTCATGGGTGATCTTCAGAAAAGAAAAGCTGCTCTGGAGGGTGTTTCGAGAGACCTGCAATCCAGATACAAAGCAGTTCTGCAGGAGTACAGCAAAGAAGAGCGCAAGATCCAGGAAGAACTGGCCAGGTCACGCAAGTTCTTCACCACCTCTTTGTCTGAAGTGGAGAAGGTAAATAACCAGGTAATGGAGGAACAAGCCTACTTGCTGAACTTAGCAGAAGTGCAGATAATGTCCCGCTGTGACTATTTCCTTGCCAAAATAAAGCAGGGGGATATAGCTCTCCTGGAGGAGGCAGCAGACGAGGAAGAACCAGAACTGACAAACAGTCTCCCAAGGGAGCTGACTCTCCAAGAGGTGGAACTCCTTAAGGTGAGCCACGTGGGACCACTGCAGATTGGGCAGGTGGTGAAGAAACCCCGGACCGTTAACGTGGAGGAATCACTCCTGGAAACGGCAGCATCCTCATCGGTATCGTTTAGGGAGCCTGACCTGGTGCAAGAAGAGCCAAGCTGCACACCCAGCTCCTCACCAGCCAAGCCAAGGATGCCCGAAGCAGCCACGAGCATCCAGCAGTGTCACTTCATCAAGAAGATGGGCTCCAAGGGCAGCCTGCCAGGGATGTTCAACCTCCCCGTCAGCCTGCACGTCACCACGCAAGGCGAGGTGCTCGTGGCAGACCGGGGCAACTTCCGAATCCAGGTTTTTACCCGCAAGGGCTTTCTGAAGGAGATTCGCCGGAGCCCCAGCGGCATCGATAGCTTTGTGTTGAGTTTCCTCGGAGCAGACTTGCCCAATTTGACCCCCCTTTCTGTCACCATGAACTGCCACGGCCTGATCGGGGTGACGGATAGCTACGATAACTCCGTGAAGGTCTACACCATGGATGGCCACTGCGTGGCGTGCCACCGGAGCCAGCTGAGCAAGCCCTGGGGCATCGCTGCGCTGCCCTCGGGGCAGTTCGTGGTGACCGACGTGGAAGGGGGGAAGCTGTGGTGCTTCACGGTGGACCGTGGCGTGGGGGTGGTGAAGTACAGCTGCTTGTGTAGCGCAGTGCGCCCCAAGTTTGTCACCTGCGACGCCGAAGGGACCATTTACTTCACTCAGGGGCTGGGGCTGAACCTGGAAAACCGGCAGTACGAGCACCATCTAGAAGGAGGCTTCTCCATCGGCTCCGTCGGCCCAGACGGGCAGCTGGGGCGGCAGATTAGCCACTTCTTCTCGGAGAATGAGGATTTCAGGTGCATTGCTGGGATGTGTGTGGATGCCAGGGGAGACCTCATCGTTGCTGACAGCAGCCGTAAAGAAATCCTGCATTTTCCTAAGGGAGGTGGCTATAACATCCTAATCCGGGAAGGACTCACCTGTCCCGTTGGTATTGCCATTACTCCCAAAGGGCAGCTCCTGGTGCTGGACTGTTGGGATCATTGCATTAAGATCTACAGTTACCACCTGAGAAGATACTCCACCCCTTAAAGGCATGGCTGTAAGCAAAGCCTCTCCTGGCAGCAGACAGTTCTTCCAGCCTCCCTGCAATCCGACAGGAACCAGTGTCAAACAGGAAGATTGTGCCATAACCGAAGGGGATTTGGCATAGGGGCCATCATGTTTTGTGTTTAGAAACAAAATAGCTTTTGTGATGGTGGTGGTGATCTGCTTTTTCTTCTTTTTTTTATATAAAATCCATACAGTAAGAACAAGTGTGAGGGAAAGGATCCATTGAGTGTTGCTTCCTTGCTAAGTGACTGGTCACTTCATAAACCTTCTCACCTCCTTACGCCACATCTCCTACCCTTCCAACTTTAACCATTGTGTCTTTCTTTGTGCCATAAATGCTGAGTGACTGCTCTAAATCACCTTTCCTTACAGACCTAGTAAGGCAATAATCCTCCTCTCTCTGTGGTACTCGGAAGGAACTGGGTAGCAGTTGTGTGGTCAGCTCCTAGAGAGAGCAATTTGGGATTGCAGCACGGCATAAAACAAAATAGCCCTCATCAGCCACGTGGAGATGGAGCTTTACTTCCACCCTGACAAGGGACAGTTGCCTCTCCTGTTTTTCTGGTGTTCAGGAGATCACCCTGTTATGCCATTTGTGAGCTGTGTCTGTTCCATGTGAAGTGAGTACTGTGCAATCGTGGGAGACCAACCTGAGCCAGAAAACTGCCCTCTTTACTACTGAGTAGTAAGAAAACGGGGGTTTTATTACTACTCAAGAGTCCTGCTAGGTAGAAGGGGGGTTAAAAGGGAGAGGGTTGAAGGAAAAAAACATTGAGGGGAAACCTAGGGTTGCTATTTACTTCTGTTTTATTAATTAAATGTATCCTGGAAACTGTCTTTGGAAGGTGTATCTGGTTTCATGGGCAGGGGGGAAGGGCTAGGGGAGTGAGACTGGGAGTCTGTAGAAAATGAGATTAAATGCAACGTATTGTATGTTCATCTGCACTTCACTACTCTGCATTCCAGACCACTGCATTTAGCAATAGGTTTCCACTCATCTGCACCTCCTATGTGCAGGTTACTCACTGCTGAGATAGGGATGGGAAGGGGGGGACTATTTCACTTCTGTTTTTTTCGTACTTGGAAGCACATCCATTGATGCCCTGCCTTTTTTTTTCCCCTTACACAGCAAAACACTACATTCCTCAGATTATTTTTTTTTCTTTTATGGCACCAGCAGGCACCAGAGTTGCTGTTCATCAGGGCTTTGGGCCAAATGAAGCACAAAACTGCAGCTGTGTGAACCAAGGCCCCCACAGTGCTACTCTCCTGGCTGATAAATGTGTACCTCAGTGTGGTGCTGCTCGCCCAGAATAGTTTATTGAAGGAAAGATGCATTTAAATAGGGCACAGTGGTAGCATGTTAATCTGCCACAGATAATAGTTACACTGCAGTGCATTTATTTGTTGCTATCAACAACGTAGTTGCAAATTTGGGGGCACGACAGACAATATAAAAGCTGATTTTATGGTGGCTGCCGTGCTCCAGCAAATTGTTTGCTACTTGTCCTACAACATGTTTGCAACAGGTGAAATTTTTTTTTTGTTGAGCTTCCATATACTTTCCCCTAATGAACCAGCAAAGTGGAACGGGCTTCCGAGCTGCTGCTGCTCCAGATGGGTGTTTGGCAGTTACAGGGTTTGCAGAAGAAGCACCGGGAGCAGATTTGGGTAGGATTTTCGGGTTTTTTTCCTCTTCCTGTTGTGCTCAGCCAGAGCGCTGAAGGGGCCAGCACACAAACACAGCTGTGTGATGGAGCTGCCCCTCCATCAGGGCAACTTGTGATTTTTCTTCCTATAATGCACTGGAAAAAGCTCATGGAGAAGGGAGCTAAGACAGGAGGCGGGAGGTGGTGCTGAGGGAGCCCAGGGGACTGAACCCTCTTCCCTCCTGTGCGTTTGCCAAGGCTGCAAAGTTGCACATCACTATTTCCATTCTTTGCTTCTCTTGTTTTGGGAGGGAGGGGACAGTCACCCAAGGCATGTGACAGCAGTTTGGGGAGCCTTTTTCACCCTGCTTGTGTGGAGAGATGATGACGATTACTGGGCCGTGCAGCAGTTAATGACATTGTAACTGAAGGCGTTTTTCCAGTATTATGGCAATGGCAGTTCCTCTCCTTCTGATGTCTTTTAAACATTTCTCCTGCTTCCAAGAACTGCTCCAAGCAGGAAGCTACTGTGGACCTGAATAATTGAAGCAATATTATCTATGATAATATGTACCTCTGTCATTTTCTGTTCCCTTGGATTTTTTTTTTTTTGCAATAAACAGCACACTACTAGCAATAACATTTCCTGGAGTGCTTGAAGGGACGAAAAAGCTGGTCCAGTAAACTGAGCAGCTGGTTATCCCAGCCTGTTCCTGGTTACAAATTTCAAACAAAGCGTCTGTCATCTGTTTGTCACTCAGAGAATTAAGAAGAATAACACTACCCTGTGATGCACTGGTGGGCCAGGACATTGCAATCAGCACCTGGGGCTGTGTCTCGCCTGCAGCTCTTCTGGACTGGGCTTTCAGGCAGAAAAGGGAAAAAGAAAACCTGCTGTTCCTGCCCAGGGTCTGCATGTCCCCTGACAAAACTCAACAGTGACTGTGAGAAGATTTTGCAGAGCTCTATTTCTTGCTGTGGTGCCCCCACACAGTGTTGTGATCATTTGCCAAACAAGGAGTAATTAAGGATTGTGTTGAAATAGTTTGGCTCCTGCTCTGTACCTGGAGAAAGAGCTTGTCTGGTCATACGTGTGTGTTTGGTTTTTAAAGATTGTGTAATAAAGGGAAAATTGATCCAATTAGAAGTGCATTGCAAACAGCTCATTTTCTTATTAAAAGACTTCATCTCCTCCCTTTGGTGGCAGATTGGATTTTACAGCCAGTGGGGATTAGATTTGGAACACAATAGCTACGAGACCCCTTTTATGCATCAGGTTGTGGAGGATCTCCTTGGCAGGAGATCATGGAACTCTACCTGACACTTCCCTACCCACCTCGCAAACAAATGCTCAGGTTTCCTACCTTAATTCACACTGACACTCCCACAAGGGCAGTGTCTTCCTTGTCACCACAGGCAATAGCTGATGTTTCAAAGGGCTGGTTCAAGTGCACTGGCTCCACGTGCTTGGTTAACAGGATGTGGGAGCCTGGCTGAAGGCTCCATCCCCCTGTGTCCCTGGATCATCCATGAACTGCCAACCCTTTGCTTAACAAGGGGCCTGGGGACCTGTGGCACAGCCAGGTGAGGGACACCCACAGACATGTCAGGAGCTGAGGGCTCAGCTGGAAGACCCCACACTTTACCATGTTTAGACCATGAGGGTATAAAAGCCCAAGATTTTACTGGTTTGGGGTCCCTCCTCAGTGGCATCAGCTCAGGTTTTTACTCTGCTGTTGCACAATAATTAAATTATTTTAAGGATCCAGATGTCTGGGTTTGCTGCTCTGGGTGAAGGATTTCATCCCTCGGGCTCATCTCAGGTGATAGGAGGCAGTTCTTTGAACAGGTATGAACTGCTGGTTAATCAAACATATTTGATCCTTGCAGAACAGCTGCCGTTTGGGTGCTGTTAGTCCTACCCTGCCACTATGTCACAAGTTTGGGGTTCTTAGGGTAGAACAACTAAGCCAGGGGCATTGTCTGGGGCAAAACCAGGAGTTGGGGTTCCTAAAGGGATGAGAGGGGGAGCCTGTTCCTTCATCAAAGGTGACAGAGCTACAAAAGTGAAAATAAAGCCAGATGCTTTGAGTTGTTTCTATTGTATAGCTTAAGTGATTTTTCTGGGTCATTACTCAATGCGAGGATTTAAAGTTATTTCATTTCGCACAACTAATTACTCGACTTGCCTGACAATTCTGGATTACAATGAGCAGTACATAAGGTCATTTAGCAGACTGAGTCATAGCACATATTCTAGTCTAAACTAAATTTCACGGCAACCAGTTAGATTGCTTTTACCTCCTCTGAACAAAATGTCAAAATTGGAGGGTTGGAAATAAATGTAATGACATAAACCAAGAAAGTAAGAGTGTTAGAAAGGTACCAGAGTGGTTGTTTATAGGGATGGATCTCAAGAACAGGGAAATTCTATACACCTTATTTCTCACCAAGCAGGTATAAGGGAAACCCATTATCTCCTTTAACAGATGCAAAACTCACCCTACAGCTTTCTTAATGCACCTAATTGTGTCTAGGAAAGGAAAACTAAAGCTTCCCGTGGACTAGTTCAATCTTAATTGTGTTAATGGCAGTATCAGACCTGAAGGGAGATGAATGAAGCCTTGAAAGGACAGGAGGGACCCACACACCCTACTCAGAGGAATATGGACTACTATTTTAGCATAGCTCCAGGCTTTATCCTTAATTTTATGAGGATGTTTATGAAGATAAATACAGTTTATGAGGATCTCTTGTCAAAACTGCTGAATTCACAAGAGAACATGAAAACTGTTGCCTCTTAAAGGTAAATGCAATTAATGGTGTGTGGTGCAAGAGAAGAGAAACAAGTACTGGGGAGAGCAGGGGGCAGAAAGCCTTAGGGATTGTGACAGGACCTGCCAGAACACAGCCCCTCCATGGACTATTTCCATAAATGACCTGTTACTGAGAGGGAACATCTCACATCTGTAGGAACCACAGGCTCAGCTTGCTGAGCGCCCAGCGTGGCCAGGGAACCTCAGCCAAAGAAACACTAGATAGAGATCACAGGAAATGCAAGAAAAAACAAACATTTCCCTCACTGCAGATCTAAAGTAATGCACCAGCTGGGCAGTGAAACCCTCTGGATCTGCTCCACCTATGCGCAGCATATTCCCAGCCCATCAGCATCCCTCCTCACTTGCCAGCTGGGCTTCTCCAGTGGGAACAAGCAAGCCAGAACAGCTCTTGGGGAAATCTCACAGGGGCTGCCAGATTTTGCAATCAGAGCAGCTCTTCCCTTTCCGTAACCACCTCCTACTCCTTACCCAGCCAGAGCGAGGGGCCACAGGGTAACCTGGTCTCTGATAAACCTCTATCGGTGAATGAAGTGGTTCCTGGCAGGGGAATTTGCTGGATGGAGGGGTCATTCTCTTTCCTGCTGTACATTTTCCGAGTGTCTGTGGTGGGGTGACTCCCAGCCTCCACCTCCAGTTTTATTACTGAGCATGGCATTATATGGTGTGGGATAGCCCAATTTTGGTCAGCAGCCCTGGCTGTGTCCCCTCCCAACACCTTGCCCAGCCCAGCCCAGTGACTGTGGGGACAGAATGGGAAAAGAGGATGCCACGCAGGCACTGCTCAGCAGTAGCCAGCACACCAGGGGGTTATCCACACTGGTTTATCCATAAATCCAAAGCACAGCACCACAAGGGGCTGCAATAAAGCCAGTTCTCTCCATCCAACCAGGCCCTGCACATTCTTGCACACAGCAGGACGTGGCTGAGGGCACCACGTGTGTCCCAGCTGCCAAAGGGAGACGCTCACGCAACTGGTACCAACTTAATGAGGTGCCATCAGCGTTAAATGCTGGCTTCGACGGGGGAGAAAACTGATGTGGGCTCCTGTGGCACAGATCAATGGCTGGGTCGATCTCAAGGTCCCTGCTCAAAGGCCACTCGATGAGTTAAAGCTCTGCTTGGCTGCACAGAGCCAGAGCAGGCAGCCCCAAAAATGGGTCTTTAATCATTCTGCGTGAAATAAAATTGGAGTTTGCTTTTGTCTGCTCCTGGACTAAGGCTGATCTTGGGGGGCAGCGTGGGGGATGCTCCCATGCCAGCCCTGGGAGAAGGCAGTGCTCAGTGTGCACAGCTGTGCCTGTCCAGCCCTCTTGTTTGCAGGATTCACTCCTGCAAATCCTTAGGAACAAGGTGTGCTGGTTTCAGCTGGTGTAGAGTTGATTTTCTTTGCAGTGTGTAGTATGAGGCTATGTTTTGGATTTCTGAGCTTAAACCATGACACAGGGGCAGGCTGCTCCGTCACCTCATTCTGCCCACTTGCAGGAGGAAGGGGAACACTTTGCACTCCTCTGGGCAGAGCAGCCTGCTCACGCCAGCAATGACGGCAGCACCAACTCTGTGCTATCCCTGCTGGGAACTGGATCCCTTTCCCCTCTGCTTGGCTGAAGGAAACACTCCACAGACACTGACCCACGTCACGGGCTCCTGTGCTGGTGGTGAGCGTGGCATTTGGGCGGCTCCAGCCTCAGCACAGAGCCAGCGCCTGGCCCAGTGCTTCACATGGATCCTGGCTGCCAGCAGCATGGTCTCCTCTTCAAAACCATGTTTTCAATTAGGGCTCGACGCGCAGATTGTGCCTTTATTGGCAGAGGCCTCCTCCTGAGGCCCAGCGATTGATTTATGAAGTTGATTAAAATATTAAAATAATTTTGTGCGATGCTGTGAACACCCTGCAATGTGCATTTTTCTCATAGTTGGTGTCATTCCAATTAGCTCGAGACTCTCCTCTCCCCCTCCTCTTGTGACCTGCTTTGTTCACTAACAAATTACAGTTATCCTGTCCCTACTTTTGTATTTATTAGAGATGATGCATATGCGTGCTTGCTGAGCAGTTCGGAATGGGCTGGGGAGCAGTGGGAAGCCAGGGCTGTTCTGAGTGTAGAAGGCATCCAGAACTGTCTGGCTGGAGCTATTTATTCTGATCTGCCTTATGTCACTGGCAAGATGAGGGTAAATCAGTGGAGAAGCAGGGAGTAAAGTCTATCTACCATGAACAGCAAGCTCTTCCTCTTGGCTAATGGAGACTTCTACAGGAGAGAGCCCTGGGTTTCTCATGACACCCTCTCTGTCCACAGGCTGATCTCCCCGGTATCATCAAGAGCTTTGAACATCCTCAATATCCTTCCAAGAGCATTTTCTGACCATCAAAGAGCTAAGTACAGCACTGGTCCCCTCTGCACTACCACAGCCCCAAAGTTCACCCCACACAAAGCACAAGGTAAGAGCCACCACCCAGTGCCCAAATGCTGCACAGTCAGCAATTAAAAGTTTATATCCAGGCATTACATGCAAACCCCCAGGAGGTCCCTGGAGTCCCATGAGTGCTTTGGTGGTTCACAGGCAGTGGAAAGGATGCTCTGGATCCTGCCCTGGGGCAGCCCTTCCAGCAACACAGGGCAGGCACAGCTCCAGGAATGTGGGCAGGAGCCTGGTGTGGAGCAGGGGAGCTGCCTCAGGCAGCTGCATACCATGGACTAAAATGGAAATCATCCTGTCAGGGAGGCCCTGCCTGCCTTCAGGCTCTGTGCCACTGCAGCTGAGCCCTGGGAGCCACTGCTGCCCCCCATGGAGAAGGTGGGAGCTCGGGAATGGGAGATACTGCACCACCGGATCAAGCACTGCCACAGTTCATGTCCCCTCTGGCCCCAGCATGGTGAAGCAGCAACGATGCTCACGCCAGGCTCGGACTGCAGTGGCTGCCTCTCATTCCCACCAGACATCACTTGAGAAACCTGTGTCTGAAGCGATGGCACCAGGACCGTGGGGCACTCCCTGTCTGCTCCCAACCACCCATGTTTGCCCCAGGATTGCAGGGAGTGCTCCAGAAAGATTAATAGCATCGCGAGTACATAAACAACCCACCTCCACGATGTTTTCTCCTGCTAAACAGGGGCATTGCTATGGCAAACTTCATTTATCACTATTTAAAACCCAAACAAACGAGTACAGGGTGTTATAAATACACTTACAAGATGAGCTGCGCTGGGAAAACAGAAAAAAAATGAACCAGGAGCAATGGAGGCGGCGTGTGGGAGCACACCTGTTTGCTGGCTTTCAGGGAGCGAGGCCACTCTTGGCAGCACCTGCAGGGCAGGATTCAAGTGCCTTGATGGCCTCTGTCACCATCAGCCCAACGATGGGCCCTGTGATACACCACAGATGGTTTTTGAAGGGAAAAATATCAGAGCCGGGGAATATCCCCAACTCCCTGGAGGAGAGAGATGAATTGGCAAATGGAAGGCTATAGCGATAAGGGAGTTTTTATAAACATAACCTAATTGTATTACTTCAAAGTCCTGAAGTTTATTGCCCTGTTTAATGATGTGTCTCGTTATTTATGGTGTAGCACAATGAGTCTGCTATTGATTTAATGCACTTCCTTAAAGACTGTCATTGTCACAAGCAATAAAACAAAGCCATTCTGAGACAGCTCATTTATGTCACATCTCCATCAGCCGACCCCGAACACCCCTGGCGTGTGGGGGCCACCGTGGTGAAGTGGGTCACCCTGGGGAAGGATGGAACCAGAGTGCAGAAGCTGAAGAGCAGGGGCTGGCAGGGTGTGTTTGCCTGGCTCAGGGATGCTGCCAACAGGCATGTGCCACTGTCTGCTGACACTGGGACAAGTCTCCTGCCTGAGCCTGCTAACCGGTGTGGTGAAGGTATATGCATGGGGGAGAAGGGATGATGGATGGACAACATCACATGACAATTGGCATTTGTGCCCCTGGCCATTCCCACCGCCCTCCTCACCTTTCTGGTACTGGAGCCAGAGCTGCTGCTGGACCTTCTTGCTGGGGAAGTGGATGGTGCAGCTGAACTCGGAGCCATACAGCGCCTCCGCGATGTAGTGGGAGCCAAACTGCTGGATGAAGGAGAGCAGCTCCTCCCGGCTGCTGTCCTTGTTCAGGATCTTCAGGATGTTTGCAAAGCCTGTGGGAGGAGGGCAGGGGATGGGTGGGTTGGCCATGCAGGGCTGGCAGCCACAACCCAGGGGAAAGAACCCCACAGGATCCCTGCTCAAGTCCCCACATGGGTACAAAGTGCAGTTCCTCCTGTCCTGCCTCCATGATCTACCTGATCCTTGGGAATCCGCAGCCTGTTACAACCCTGGGCTGTGGCTCTGAGTTCCTTCTATGATTCCTCTCCCTAAGAGATTTCTCGGAGCATTTTACAGGGATGTTCACATGGACACGTGTGCACACACACCCACACACACTCCCCTCCTGCCAGTTCCAGTCTGTTGGCACATCATCAACACTCTCCCCAGAGGATGTGTTTGGCCTTTGCTTGGCTGCATCCATAACCAGCGGTGTTCCATCTCTAGTGCTAACACCCAGCACAACTGATAAGTACTTTTAGGAGAGCTGGAGCCAGCCCAGAGGGACACACAGGGCTGGGCTGAGGGCAGCTCTGTGGGTTCACAGGGGTTGGGGCATCACTTGGGCAACATCCATGCTGACAGTGGGGACTTCTGGCATGAGACAACGACATGAACGCTCACTGCTCTATGGAGGTGAAATAGCCTGGAGGCACTGGTGACTCCACAGCACCTCGGCATCATTTAGAACTGGCTGATATCATCGTTTTGGTTCACTGGTGGAAGGGAAAACATACTGCAAGAAAATACGTCAGAACTGTCACCAAAATGAGATTATCTGGCTGGTTGGTTGCTTGGCTTATTGAAAGGGAAGGGTGGTTTAATAAAAAAGCCAGAAGAATTCATTTTGAGCTGAACCCAAGTATTTTTTTTTCAGCTTCAAACAGGTTATTTCATTTTAGGGCTGTGCAGCCTGTTAGCACTAAATCTTTCTTTCTTTCTTCATTTAAGAACTCGTTGATTTTTAAATAAAAAATGCTATTTTGAAATGAAAAGGCAAAACATTTCAGGTCGCAACAAAACGTTTCAGCATTTCTGAAACAAAATGTGTAGCTATAAAAACGTGGAAGTGAAATGTTTTGACATTTGCAGGATCCTCCCAACCACCCCCTTCTTCATCTGCGACTCCCAGCTTTATATGACCTGCTTTTACAAGTGCTTTGGGCCCTTTTGATACCACATTTTTTCAAGTACTTACTGATTTTCATGCATACACATACACACAGACACTCCCCATGAATCCTCCCCGCTGTGCTGCTTATTGGCTTCATCCTGACTTTGACCCCAGCTCTTGGCTGCATGGCTGAGTCACACAAAGTCCCTGCCTCAGTTTCCACCCTGTGAAAAGGAGGAAAATCTCTCTGCCTGCCTCTGCAGCAGCGCTGGGAGCAGACCCTGGAGGTGGGAAATGTCAGCAAGATGCCTGGGGGAGAAGACCACCACCCATCCACCTGCCCACACATGTTTCCCTGCCCCTCAAATCCCTCACCTGCAGAGAGGGTGATGGAGCTGAGCTTCACCCTGTAGAGGTTGCTCCTGACCCGCCAGTGCTGCACCATGGGGTAGCCCATTGCCTCGTCATACTTGATGTCCCCTGCAAAGGAAGAGCTGCTGGGTAGCCACACTGACCTGGTGGCCAGGGGGGACCTGGGGAGTGCTTGATGCTCCCACCAGGCAATTGCTTTGTGAGGGGTGAGAAATGGGATGGCAGGAGGGAAGGAAACCTCCTTGGCAGTGATGCCATGGGGTCACTGGGGCTGCTGGCAGGACCAGTATAGCAATGGTTGTGCCTGCAGGGAGCTCGTGGGGATGGAGATGCTGCCATCTGTGTCGGGGTGGACTCACACAGCCCTTACATTATTTCTGCCCCAGGCACATAGGAGGGATGGCACAAAGGACCCCGAGATACCAGGGGTGCTGGTGCCCCTCAGGGGCCATGCTGGAATCCAGGGTGGGAGGAGTTCTTGCTCCTGTGCTCGGCCCAAGGGGGACTGAAGCCGCGGGCAGCTCGTACCAGTGAGAAGCTGGAGGTCTGGAAGGGGCTCCGAGAGGACACCACGGCACTGCTCCTCCACGGGCAGCGGGATCACCAGGAGCCCATCAGCCAGCTGTGGGAAGTCCTTGATGAAGTTATTCTCCCTGCAGAGAGAAAAAGACAACTGCAAAGCAACGATGCAGGGCACGGCCGGGCAGCGGGGCTGAGCTGCCCCGGTGGCACAGGGACAGCAGGCTCAGGAGGGCAAGGGGCATCTCCTGGAGTCCTGGAGCAGGAGCCCTGCCAGGGAAGGGGGTTTGCAGCCCCCACTGCCAGCCATCCCTGGCTGTGCAGCCCTCTGAGGTGATGCTTAATGAGCTCCCCAGGGACCACAGCTCCATTAGCACTCCAGAAACATGGAACTTCTCTCAGCCTAGGGACCCAGCTACTGATTTTGGCCCAGATTTTCAAAGTGGGCCACTGGAGAGGGGGTAGACAGCAGTGAGGAGAGAGTAACAACTGCTACACCCCAAAAACTGCCCCTTTCCACCCCTGCAGCATCTTGATATGGACAGTGACCAAGCACCAGACCAAGCCCTGCTGGGACTCCCCACCCCAGGCAGCATCAACACCCCACAGCTTCACCCTGCTATGACTCGCTCTCCAAAAGGAGCAAAAAGTACATTTACAGACAGGCACCAAAAAAACCCACTATCGTGTACAGCTCACAGTGCAATTTTACCACACATGCAGGATCTTTTCTAACCTTGGCAGGTATAACACTGTATAATAGGCCCCTAATGAATTGTTTCTAGAACAACGGTACTGGGGAAATTATTTGAAATGGTGAACAGACAGGTCTCTGGGAGACGAGCCTCCCCCGGCAAGCGAAATGCCTCACGCCTGCGCAAAGGAAACAGGAGGGGGGATTTTAAATATTGATCTTAGAGCCAAAATATAGGCCAGGAGGCTCCACATCCTCCAGGTACGGAGACAAAAGGGCAGCGGAGCAGAAGAAAGGGAGGTTCCTGCAAAATCAGGTCAGCCCCAGGAGCCAGGGGGAGGTTCAGGCTGGCACCGCCTGCCCCAGCTGCAGTTTTTAGAATAGATTTTCTGTTAAACAGCAGCTGGTTTCACTCACCTTCCCTGGTTTTGCCCCCTGCAGCCCATTCCTGGGCAGATGCTCCATCATCCCATGATCAGCTCACAAGTGGGGACACCCTGGCTACCTCCATGAGTCCCACGGCAGTGAGATGCTGAGTTCATGGAACACTTCCCCAAGGTCCTCCCACTGCTCCAGGGCCAGGATATGGCAAGTGTAACTTGCACCAGAGGTGAACAAGAGGCCATAGCACTGTGGGAGCAGCCTGGGGATGTTCCCAGTCCCAAGGCAGATAAGGAGCACAGGGATGAGCAGCTGCAGATGGGAACATGAGAGGGATCCAGGAAGTGTTCAAGGCCAGACTGGATGGGTCTTTGAGTAACACGGTCTAGCGGAAGGTGTCCCTGTCCATGGCAGTGTGGTTGGAAGGAGGTGATCTTAAGGTCTCTTCCCACACGAACCATTCCACAATTCCCCGGTGGCACAGGCAGCAGCCTGCCTCCTGCTACACCCCCATCTCAGAGCTGCCGGCACCTGACTGTGTCTCAGAAGCTTCATTTTAGGCACTGCCAGAGAAAAAGTGCTTTGTCTGTCTGAGGGGAAAAGCCTCTTGCTCACACCGTGCTCACAAATCTCCTATTGATCCTGCTGGGTGTGGGATCCCCGTGGCAGAGCGTTCTGCTGCTCTGAGCCCTGTGCTGTCTCAGTGATGCAAATGGGGAACCACAATTACTGCCGGAGTCGGGAGCCGTGTGGGTGGTGGGAAACAGGGCTGCAAAATTAGGCATGTCAGGAGGGAACAGGGGAAGGAGCGTGTTGGAGTCTCTGCTGCTCTGCCTCAGCAGAACAGGGAAAACATCAGCGCTGCCAACAAATCCCAAAGCCATGGAGAAGCGCGATGCTGCACTGGGAAAGTGGGATGCAGCTGCACTGAGCCCACCTGCCATCCTGGAGCATGGGGACTGTCCCCTCCCTGATGGGTCAGCCCCATACCCTGCACCAGGGCTGAGCACAGGGGCCAGGAGAGCCCCCGCCTGCCCAGCTCCACATCCCACCTCTGAAAGGATCAGGAGGGAACGCCCAAAAGGACAATGTCACTGGTTGGTGGCACCTTCCCAAGTGCTGTCCCACATGAGGGCACAGACCTGGCATGCCAGGAGAGCTCAACCCCAATGGACAGAAACACCTGGCATGGCAGAAGACCATGCTGACCCATTGCCCTGTACCCTAGCACAGGACAAAGAAGATGCAAAGAGCAGTGTCTCCTCCTCCTCCCTATCAATCCACCTGGACCATCTTACCAACACCTGCCCATGCCATGAGCCACTAAGACAGCTGTCCCTGGGCATAAGTCTTGCTCATCCCTGAGGCAGGACAGCCCCAGGGGCTGGTGGTCCACATGTGGGCAGCTAAGAAGGGAGGAGCTGGAGAAGACACTCACTGGCACGAGAGGATGGACCTGCACGCAGAAGCTGCCACCTCTATGAGAAGCTATTTAATGTACAGCTGTGCTCTGCATGGCTGCTCCTGTAATCCATTTGTTCAACTGCTCTGCACTCAAAAGGTCAAGGAAAAACAAGGGGCAAGTGGGAGCCAAGGCATGGGCACACACACTGACGTGTGTCCACAACATGCTCCCGTAAAAGGAGGGAGCAGCAGTGCAAGGCAGGACATCAGGAGCACTTTCATGATGCATTTTTGCTACCAAACCCTTCCTGCACCTCTTCTCATCTCCCCACACCCAGCTCCCTGCCATCCCAAGGCAGGGATAAGCTGAAGCCATGCAGGGGGAGCACGCACTGGGCGCAGCACAGCCCCTCTGCAGAGCCCCCACTGTGGGCACTGTGGGTGCAGGATGGCAAACCAAGAGCACAAGCAATGGGGACACTGCTGCCAGGGTTGCCCAGGGCATGGCATTCCTGGGATCTGCAGCCGGCAGAGGGCTGCAGCTCCTCTTCCACGGGACCTTATTAACAACCCTGTGGTTTGCTCACCATGGAGGCATAAAAGAGAGTTCCTGCCAGGTTTTTGTGCTCTCTGGAAGCTCTCATCAAAGCCGTCAGGCTCTGTGTGAGTGGCATGGACACAGACAGGGGCAGGGATGTGACAGCATCCCTGTGCACGTGCCTCCACCTGCTCCCAGCCGAGCCACTGGTGCAGGACCAGGTGTGGGATTCACACCTGGAGCTCTCCGTGCTGTCTCCAAGAGGCACAGCCACGCCTTCATGACCTGGCAGTTCCTAATCATCATGGAGCCAGGTTTATTCCAATGGGATCAGGGGAGAGCCAGGCAAAACTGCTGGGCCCACAACATCCTCCTCTGCTTCTTGTTCTGCCTTCCCAGCATCTCCCCAACACTCAGGGAGCCGCTGCTGGATTCTCATTGGAGCAGTGAGCGCACCGCTCTCTCCAGTGTGATGCACATGGAATTCACCCACTGGCACAGCGCTCTCCTGATGGGCATCTCAGCATCTCCCGGGGCATTTTCCAGACACTGAGTCATTATACAAGGAAATGCAGTTTCTCCCTCGAAGCCCCAGTGCCCAGCAGTATCTGACCCAGAGTACATGTCTGCCTTGGAGGGAACTGACTTCCATATAAATGAGCCTGATACTGGAAAAGGTCAGGTAGCCAAAGGCTTTAGCAAGCTCTGGTACTGGTAGAGAGGGCAGAGAAGGAAGGTAGTCATTTGGATTAAACTGAGCTCAAAATCCTGGCCTTGATGGACACTTGTAACCTTGGCCGAGTCATAAAGCACGCCCATTGCCTCTGGTGACACAGATAACTGAGAGCAGCTCCCCCGTCTCAGGGTGCTGATGGTGAGGTAATGACAATTGGCGGCTGCTCAGGTACCAGGAGGCGGACTCAGGCAGTGAGATACTGCTGTGCCACTGTTCTCCTGTCATTCTAAACCCAGTTACACAAATGTTTCTGGGGACTCAAACCTCAAACAACCCCCAAGGTCACGCTGTCAGCCACGGCGCGGTGCAGTGCAGGGCTGCATTGCTGCACTCTGCAGTGCTGGCAGCATCTCACACAGCCCACGGGAAGCTTCCAAAAAGGATCAGTGTCCCACAGAACCCCTGAGCAAAATGGGATTTTGTGGGAGCAGAAGAGCCTGCTTCAGACACTGGGGAGCAGCCGGAGTCCTGTGGTCCTCCTGGATGAGGTCACAGCTGGCAGATCCTGGTGCACGGCATGACTATCCTGACCCTGGGGCATTGCATCTCCTTGCTGAGATGCTGAAAGCCAGGGCCAAGCTTGCAGTGGGATCCTGGCCTGCAGCAGGGTAAGATCAGCTGGTGGCTGATCATTCATTTAATTTTCCTGTTAGCAACACCCGCTGGGTGAAGGAGCAGCTTCTCCTCCTTGGCTCAGTCAGCTGAGGCTTCCTCCCTTTGCACTCTGCTCCCAAAGCACAAGGCCTCAAGGACCGACTCTGCCCACCAACACTTTTGGAGACCCTCCTTGCACCTGTACAACCCCCACTGTAAATCCAATCACCAGCTGGCATGGGGCTTCCTGCCACCACCCACAGCAGATACACACCCTGCATCGCAGCAAGTATATTCACAAAGGGGTAAATATATATATATATACATATTATATATATATGTATATATATAAAATGACCCCACAAGTGATTAGCTTATGCCCTGAAGCGTGAGATTTAATTACCCTTATCTGAGCCAGCACAGCTACAAATGTTAATCACATTATCATCCAGCGAGCTTATGTTCAGCAAAGTGCCTACGCGAGGACGGCGCTTTCTGCTATGCAAGTCTGAGAGGATGCCTGCTCTGGCAAAGAATTATTTATTAATCTTTCTTCTTTCTGTCCCACATTGGCTCAGCGAGAACATGATGGATTTGAGGTTATTTAGTGCCAGCTTTTCACCCAACTTTCCCTTGGAGAAGCTTCCTGCTGGGGTGGCTGCGAGCTCAGGAGAGCCCAGCCTGCATCTGACACGGGGACATTGAGAAATAGCTTCTTTTTAGCTTGTCATCATTCAAAAAAAAATTATCTGGAGTCACTGGGAGACAGAAAAGAGGGTGTCCTGTTGCCACAGGCACTTAGGAAAAGGTAAGCACACTGTAAATCTCCCCCCATGCGTCTCCATGACCTCAGGCACTGGTGAATTATAAAGGTTTTAATGCAGATCCTCTGAACCAGCAGTTATTTACCCCAAATTTACTGGGCATTAATTTCAGCGAGGCCCCACTCCTGTAGAATGAGGAGGGATAAAAAAGGTGACATTGGTGGGGTTTTGCCTGGTCCCAAAGCCCCTTTCAACTCCCCAACTTTGAGCCTTAACCACTGTTAGCAATGATGAATGGTCGGACCAGGCTGTGGGGAGAGAGAGGAGACACAACGCGGATCCATCTGGTGCAGCCACAGCCATCACCACCATCCCTCCATCACCCCCTGATGCTGCAGGCAGGACCCTGTGCTGCCCATCCCTTCATATCCCCAGCGTGCCCCACTTCAGTGCCAGCAATAAACAGCCTGACAATATTCAATAGCTGCCGTACCCCCTGGTTCAGGGAGAATTAGCATTTAAATTGAGGTGTTTGGGGAGGTAAATCATGCCAGCGCTGGGCTGCTGTGCCTGCAGGGATGCACAGTGCTCCTCAGGCCGGTGTGATGGGTCTGCATGGATGGTACTCAGCACCATCCCCTCCATGTGCCCTTGGACTGAGCTCCAAAACCCCCTGTGACCCTCTTCCCATCCACCACACCCCCTCGGATTGGGCTCCAGCTTCACAGCTCTTTGATCCCAGCACTGGAATACTAATTGTGGTGCCACACTGGCACAGCTGTGAGACACCATCAGTGGCAGCACCGTGGCTCCTCTTCTCTCATTGTGCCCATTTTGGGGACAGTGAAGAATGGGAGGGGACTGCAAGAGCCAGGACAAAGGGTGGTGGCTCTCACCAGGGACCGTGGATGGGAACAGGAGCTGCAAACACCACTACTGCCTGTGCCCCCAGGCACATGGTGCCATGCAAGGACCCCAGGCATGGCACGATGATAGTGACAGCCAGCAAATGACATCTGGACATGGGACTTTAAGGCTTGAGACAGCAGTGCCAGCCGGACAGAAGGGCACAGGTGGTGGGGGCAGCACTGCAGGCAAGGGGATTCCTTTCTAGTGAACAGTTTATTTCTTGTAAAACAGGAATTCAGCTGATCCAAAGGTATTTGTCAACTCTGCTTGAAAAACTTGCAGAACCTGAGCAGAGACTTTTTTCAGTGGTTTCTTCAGTACAAAATAGATGGAGGAAGACAAATAGTTCTCATCATGGCATTGCCACCACCTCTGTTCCTCCCAGCGTGTCCTGCAGCTCCCTGGGAGCTAAAGGCAAGTTTCAACAGAGATTGTGACTGCTCTTCTCTTCTCCATCAGCACATTAGAACATCAAATTCTTTTTGCATCACCACTGCTGGTGCTTTAGTTCAGCTGTTGAACTGATAACTCAACTCTCCACATCACTCATGCCTAAGCCTGGGTCAGCAGCTCCCTCTGGCCCCAGAACTCCTGTGCCTGTGCCCATCAGCATTATTCTACTCCAACGCTGGTCCATTCCAACCTGGTTTTCCCACAGACCACTTCCAAACATCCCCCAAACACTGAAGCCCTCCTCTATTCCACACAGCCCCAGCGATGCCACCAAGCACTGAGGGAAACTCAGCCAGCAGTGCCCACCACCTCAGCACTGACAGTGAACATGAGGTTCATGATGTTCACCATCATGGAGGAAAAGTACATCCTCTCCTGAAGCCATTTCTAAAGAAAACAAAAAGGAATTTTCTTTGGGATGGAAAATAGAAAAGTCATGAGTGACAGAAGCAGAGATCTCCCTCCTGTACTCCGGTGAGCCCTGCAGTGGGCAGCCAGTGGGAAGATGTGCTGCTGGAGAAGGTCCACCACTAGTACATGGGTCTGGCCAGATGAGGCAACAAAGTTCAGGTGAAATATCCATAGCCTGGCCCATTTATCACCTTTTATTCTCTCCCCATCCCGCTTGCCATTATAAAGCTATTTATATATGGATTATTCCCTTTGAGGTTGAAATTTCCTGTGCTTGACCTAAGCTTAAACATGATTTCCTGCAAAAAGTTTTAATAAAGGTAAAAAAAAAATAAATGTTTGAGTGAAAGAGTAAAGAAAAAAATCAGACATGCTTGTGGCTAGAGAAAAGGAAAAGAACCAGAGAATCACAGACTGGTTTGGCTTGGAAGGGACCTTAAGGGTCATCTCATTCCAACTCTCTACCACAGGCAGGGACACCTTCCACCAGCCCAGGTTGCTCCAAGCCCCATCCAACCTGGCCTTGGACACTTCCAGGGATGCGGCAGCCACAGCTTCTCTGGGCAACACACATCTGAGCCACGTGCCATCCCTCCTTGACTGGAGGGTCTGGGGAATGCCCAGCACCTGATGTGGATGACAAGAAACCTGCGCATCTGCAAAGGGCTGGTGCTGCTTAGTGTCTGCCAGGAGGATCCATGTCTGGCTCCATGTATTATCTGCTCTTCAAGGTGTCTCCCTCCATTAGCTTTGCCATCACTGACAGCCAGAGGCTCTGACCTTGTCGGCTTCCATAAGCTCAGCAACTTCCAGCTCTTTTACGATTTGATGGAGAAGATGACAGACAGACCTCCTGGAGCAGCTCACGGAGCTCCTGCCCAGCAGGCTGTGGCCACTGCGAGACGATGTGGGCATGTTTCCCTACGGGGATGATTTTCCTATGCCTGGACACCTCCTATGGGTGATGACTTCAGCGCTGAGCTGAGCCAAGGCTGTGGTGCCTCTCCCACGGGTTGTTTGGGTGCTGTTTGCAATCATTCCCTGTCGCTGCTCAACCAGCTCCGTGCCTGGCGCTTTGCTTGGCATTGTTTGTAACGAGGCAACAAATGCAAAACTCCCACTGACTTCAGAGGAGCCAGGACTACCCGCCAGGACTTCCCAAGGAGCTGGTGTGAGGCTGGTGCCTGACTTGCATCCAGTTCCTATGGGATTTGGGCATAGCCAGTGGCCTTCCCACACACCTGCAGCTTTTCCCGGGAAACCCATACCCCAGCTTCAGCTTCCTGGGAAGCACAAGCACTGCCTTTAATATTAATATTTGCCTTGCCAATGTAAATGCAGACCCAGCTCTCTGCTCAGCACGCACATCCATTCTCTTTAACAATTTGAGATCTTAAACATTTTTTTTTCTCTCTCTCCTAAACTTCATCGTTAACCTTTAAGATGAAGATAAGGCGTAAGAGTTTGGAAAGGAATCAGGAGGGACCTTGGAAATGAGCCAGGAACAGTGTTAATGCTGGGCTGCACATCATATCTCTTTGGTTCTTCTCTCCCCCCAGGGTGATTCGGACTGCTCTTGACTACCACCATGGTATTACAAACTCTAATGAGGTTTGGAAAATAAGAAACCCACTGCGGCGTGGGAGAAACTAATAGAAATTGTTTTGTCTTCTCTCTATTAGTCATTAGAAGCAGAAGAAAAACAGCCACAGGCAGTGGCAGGGCTGCAATACCACCACACATTTCATATGCTGGCACTCCGACAAAGTCATTTCAACGCAGTTAATGCTCCCACTTCTCCTCTACACCAGACCTCCCGTATGCCAGCATGGGCTCCAGCTGCGCCAGCATCCCTGTGCCAGCATCCTGAGCCTGGGGTGACCCCAGTGGTGCCCCGTGCCTGCCCAAAGTGCCCATGCAGGATGCACAGCCAGCCCATGGCTCCTACTAGCACAGACCATCGCAGCAGCACAGCAGCCAGCCTGGTGTCCCCAAGAGACAGGGACAGGCAGTACCCAGGCAGGGCAGTCTCGGGGACACTCCCATAAGCAGCAGCTCCCTGGCACTGTCAGGCAGCCAGAGCATATGGAGAATTAGCTGGAATTTGCAACCACATCTGCAGAGCTGCGTTTCTGTGTGCACAGTTAATTATGGAAGCCACAAAACGATGTGCAGGGCAGGGTGACGGCACCTGCAGTGAACTCATCCTTGCCATCCTCCCAGCGAACGGCAGTGCCAAGAGCCCAGCCCCGTTCCCAGGCTCAGGGAGGTGCCTTGGAGCACTTTCCTCTTTGCTTCCCTCCTCCCAGATCTGCGGCCATCACACACCGACTGCCTGATGACAGTCTGGTGTACTGGCAGTGCCGTCACACCTTCCAGATGCTTGCCTGCTGCCCATGGGCACGGGCACATCTGGTGAGTGGCACCAGTCCTGGAAAGCCGGGATCAGGCATGCAGGCTGCTCTGCCTGCACCGGCGTCCTTCGGCCCGTGCTGGGGGAGAAATGAACCGGCACAAACGCCCCGAGCTTTCATCTCCAGAAAATTGTTATTGGAGGCAGCAGCCCATGGGAGACTCCTCGCCTGGCTGCAGCCTGGGCAGCGAGAAAGCACAGCAATGAGGAACAGCTCTGAGGCACAGGGAGAAGGGTGGGGGATGCTGGGCTGGTCCTGCCTTCCTGTGAGCTCAGCCACAGCTCCACCATCCAAGCCAGATCACACTGCCCAGGAACCAGGTGTGGTGGAAGATTTAGACCTCCTGGGTTATGCCACATGCCCTGTGGGTGGAAGCAACAGGGGATGAGAGGGCTCCCAGTGTGGCCTTTCCACCACTTTTGGGTTCAACTAATGGGGCTGAAGCCCAAACTCAGCACTTGCCTTCAGGTTTATGCAGTCACAAGTTACACTGCAACACAGAGGACAGCAAATCCTCCATCTCTAGAGAGAACACTTGGGATAGGAAAGAGGAAGACAAGATTTTCTGCTGCACTGAGGATTGCACTCGAGCCCTGCTGCTACCTGGGAAGCAGGTATGGCTCAACAGCTGGCATAGCTGTGGAGCACTCAGATATCCCCATGCTGGTGCCTGCTCCTGACTGCACTGCCTGGAGCAAGGATTTGCATTGCTAAGTCAATGTCAAGCTGATTTAGTCCTTGTATGGGGGATCTCCATCAACCAGTGCTGGCACTAGAGAGGAAGAGCAGTGACAGGCTGGTAAGTGTGAGCCTTGTCCCTAGAGGGGACACTGAAGCAGCTCCATGGTGTGAGCAGCACAAACTCATATGTGCCATTACCCCATGCTAATGGTGACCACTATAGTACCCACAGCACGATGGAAGAATGCTGTTCTCACAGCTTAAAGTTGTGTGATTACAATTTACTGCCTCAAACCCACCTGTCTCACTCTCATCTTGCTTTTCAGCTGAACGTAACCCTTACTTTATGTGTCCCAAGTGGGTGCAGAGACCCTGTGGCCCAGGAACAACTGCAGGCTGTGTCAGATGAGGAAGAAAGAAGCAGCAATTCCTCTCTCCAAGGCTGTACACCATTGCAAGGCTATAAAACCAATAAGGACCCCCTGGGATGAAAGGTACTCCATAAATCTGAGCTGTTATTATAAAACCAATCTCCACCGCATCTCTTAATAATGCAGATTAACTGTGTAATAACACTAGCTATAATTAGCATCATAAAAGTCAAGAGATGGGAAAGGCCAGCAGGTCAGCAAGTGCATCCCACAGACTGCTCCCCACAGCACAGGGAAAGGGGAAAACTCCCGGGTGCCCTGGGAGCTCAGAAAAGTGAAGGCAGGCTTGGCAGTGCCAGGCACCATGAAGGGAGTGGTGACAAGAAGGGGATGGCACGTGGATCACCACACCTCTGCCAAACCCAGGAAAGGAGCAGAGCCCCGCTCTCATTCTGCAAGTGCCTGATGCCAACCTCTGGTCCTCCTGACTTCACAGAATCATGGAATCATTTAAGTTGGAGAAGACCTTTAAGGCCACTAAGTCAAACTGTTAACCCAGCACTGCCAAGCCCACCACTAAAGCATGTCCCCAGGTGCCACAACCACATGCCTTTAGTATCCCTCCAGAGATGCTGACTGCCCTAGGTAGCCTGTTCCAACTGCTCCTCAGCAGATTTTTGCTCCAGACCCTTCCCCAGCTTTGTTGCCCTTCCCTGGACAAGATCCAGCCCCTCAGTATCTTTCATGTTGTGCAGGGCCCAAAGCAGAATTCAGGAGGTGAGTGCCCAGTACAAGGGGACAATCACTGCCCAGGTCCTGCTGGTATAAGCCAGGATGCCACTGGTCTTCTTGACCATGTGGTCACACTGCTGGCCTCTCTCTCAAATTTTTATCCTTTCCTCATGCTCAAGACTCGAGAAAAGGGTGTCACCATCAGCTTTTCAGAAGGTGGACCCAGAAGACCTCACTGAACACCCGAACAACTGTGTGTGGGGACAGGGATCATGGGACATGAGTCCCCTGAGAGCCCCAGGCTGACAACAGCAGGACAAGCTCCTTGCAGGAGGAGGGCTGTGTGCCAGCCCAGCTCCCAAAGGGATGAACATTCCCCTACATCCTTCGTGTCCTGTCCCACAAGAAGAGATATGACCTTCACAAATGCACACATACCTGCCTTGCCCAGCAGCATTCCTGGACTGGGATCCCACTACTCCCACCCTGCCCAGGGACCAACACTCCTCACTGCTTCCCAACCCAGCTAACACACAGACCAAGCCCCGATGCCAGCTGCCTTCCTCCACCTCCCGCTCCTGTCATCCTCCCCGTCTCCAGAGTGTGCCCAGCACTTCTCCCTGGCCATCCCTGTGGGACCAGCAGCATGGCAGTGGGAAGGGCAGGAGGGAGGGTGCGTGCCCAGGCACAGCACTGCACTGCCCAATTAGTGCTGCTGTGTGGCACGTTCCGTGTGCGCTGCGTGATGAGCTGAGGGAATGCAAATCCGAACTTGCTCCACAGCAGCAGCAGCAGCTAACAAGATAATGAATATTTTCATCAGCTGCAGAGAATACAAACATCTGCGCAGTCACGAGCATGCTGCCGGGGCTGAGGGAGCGGGGAGCAGGGGTACAGCAGGGGAACAGCTCCCCAGCATCCCTCACTGCCAGGGAAAGGAAATTTCTGGTCCCTGAGCCCAGCACAAGCCCATGGGTGACGCTCCATCAGCTCCAGAGGGTGCTGGTACGGTCTCTGAGAGCAGTGCCTTGGCTCTAGACTGCACTGGTGACTGCAAGAGCTTTTCAACCCCTCCTGCCATAGGCAGGGACACCTTCCACTAGACCAGGTTGCTCCAAGCCCTGTTCAACCTGGCCTTGGACACTTCCAGGGATGGGGCAGCCACAGCTTCTCTGCCCAACCTGTGCCAGGGCCTCACCATCCTCTGATTAAGGAGTTTCTTCCCAGTGTGAATCTTGGATAAACAATTGGTTTTGGGCTCTGGCTGCAGTAACAGCTTCCACCCTGGACATCCCTCTTCCTCCTCCTCCTCTGCTCCAGGGCTGAGGCACAGGCTGGGAGCAATAGGGCTCTTGCAGGCAATGACTAAACAGCAGAGATCAACCCTGTGTGGTTACCCTGCTGCCTCCACAGACAGGAATGAAATGGAGCAGCTCAGAGGCACATCTGGAGCTGGGATGGGGCAGCAGGAGGTGGCTGCGATGGCCGTGCTTACGCTCACTGAGTACACAGTGGCCCACTCCCTAAATCCTACTGCACCTGGAACAGAACTGAGTACCTTTAGTATTTAAACAACCTCTATTACTGACACGTCAATCAACGTATTTTTAAAAACATCTCTTCCACCCTGGATGCCTGCTCTGTCTTTTGTGGGTCACTGGCACTACACTTACTTTTGTTTTCCTAGAAAAATAAAAAACACTTCCAACCCAGAGCAAAAGCATGTGGCTGTAGATTGTGGGCAACACCAGCTCAAAGCCACATGACCTGTCCTCCTTTCTTGGTGGGATGAGAATTTTGAAATGGAATAGGATGTAACAGTGACCTAACTGATGGAGTGCTGTGCTAATTGCATTAGTTATTTATACAACGGATGGGTAAAACCTCACTGTTGAGCCTGCCAGTGAAGATGTGCTCAAAGTACATGGTGTGAATCCATGTGCAACCTTATGGGCTTTGAAAAGGGCTGGATGGACTCAAAAAGCTGCCAGGATGTTCCCAACAATAGGCTGAGAGGTGGAAAAAATGGGATTGAGGAAAATCAGCTCAGAGAGGGGCCCTTTGGAGGATGTAAAGCAACTCCATGCAGCATGGCCACAGCAGGCACCATCCCTGGCTGGGAGCAGGCAGTGCTCCTGCACGGCACATACCAGGAGTGGAGCATCACATCCCACAGCTGATCCCGCCTCCACAGAGCTGCTAAACTGCTAACCACCCCTTAGCTGCTACTGAGGACCACGGCCTGAGGCTTTAGCCTGGCTTGGAAAGACATCATTGCTTCCAACGAGCATGTCTAAGGCTTCAGAGTTGTGAACAGGTAATAGAATTGCAGCAACAAATAATAAAAAGAGGAATGAAATGGAAGGCAGCCACTGGAAAAGGGATCCATCCATTATCCTGGCCTGAAGGGTAATAGGTAAACAAGGCGTTGGTGCACCGGCTGGTGCTGAGCTCGTCAGCACAGGAATAATAAACAGTGCAATTATAAGTTCTGTGCTTGGAGGTTTCAAAGAGATGGAAAAATATAGGGAAAAAAAAATCAACAGTGTTAATTTAACTAGTTACAGATGTTACATTTGTGATGCTGGGAGGAGCGGGATGTCCCTGCCAGGGCTGACCTGTGAGCTCCAAGCCACACACCATGAGCAAAGTGCCCCCAGCTTCTCACACCCAGATGTGAGTCTGCCCCCAGCTGAGCACCCATCCCAGCCCTGGCAGCACCCATGGGTGGGAGGGCACCGGGTGCAGCTCACACGAGGTGCAGAGGGGAACAAGAGAGTGGAGATGTTTTCCACAGCAGCCCCAGCAGGGATGGTGTCGAGCTGCCAGCTCACCCTGCCATCGCTGCGCTGGTTTATTAAGGGCTGAGAAGCGTCGAGGGACAGGAGTGACAGATTTAAAATTAACTTGCCAAACTCCCCATCAATATTATGACAATTCCCTGCATCAGTTCAGTGACCTGACAGCATGAATGGAGCTGCGTGGAGCTGGCTGCGGGCTGGCAGGGCTTGGGGCGGGCGCCCATCCCTCTCCATGGCACCCTGGCCACCTTGGGGCTGTGCTCAGCACCACCTCCAACCTGTCCTTTTCCTTCCCCAAGGCTGGAAAGAAGCAGCAGTCCTGTTTCACAGGTGGGGATGGGAGGAACAGCATCCCCCATGGACTGATTTGCAGAGGGATGGATGTTTCGAATACTCAACACAGTACAGCATGGCATGGCACAGCATCCCACCCCTGGATCCTCCAGAGCTGTCCTCCCTGGATATGGAGAAGCAAAACCACAAGGTGCTCCGCAGAGTCTATGCAGGGAGGGAGCAGCAATGTGAATTCTTTCCCTCCCTCCAACCAACAAAACATTTTGGCTCCTTATCTGCCCTCAACACCCTGAAACTCCTCAGACTTGCTGCATCTCTGCTGGGAGGGAATCAAAGGGGGTCTACATGGGTGTTCCTTGTGTCCTGGGAATGTGAGGCTGGGGTAAGAATCAGGACAAGAGGCAGAGCCAGAAGAAGAGATGAGAAGGGACCCTGGCCAGGGCAGACAGCTGCTCCTGGGGAGTGCTCTGCCACACATTGCTCTGACATCCCCTTTGCCATGCAGCAATAATCCAGCAAGTAAAGCTGGCTCCACGGGCAGCATTTTGGGATTTCTCCATATTAATGGCATAAAAGCAACAGTCTGAAACTGCAAACAGCTTTTAAACAAAAATCTCTATTCCCTCATGGCAAAGAGATGGCGCAAAAACAGATAAAGAACGAACAAACAAACCATTTGGAAAATAATTCCTCAGTGATTTGGGAACAGCACAGAGTTTGGGCTCTGCCCCACCGTGAGGCAACGGGGGGAAAAATCACTCTAATCTAGTCTTTAGTGAGCTGGATCCACTGCTGAGCCTCACAGCTAGACTGGAAGGTGTGACTGGAATAGATCAGCTCCAATTCCATCTCCTTATTAACACCACACAGCATTTTGTCTATGAGAAGAACCTTTTTGAAAGAAAGGAGACGGGTAGCCAGAAGAAGGCAGTTCTGAATGTGCTTTTGGCTCAGTGGTGAAAGGAGCAAGGGGGGGTTCTGGAGTGTGACTGCCCAAAAGAGGGTGTGGAGTCTCCCTCACAGGATTATTCAAGAACTGTCTGGACACAACCCTGTGCAACGTGCTCTGGGATTACCCTGCTTGAGCAGGGACGTTGAACCAGATGTCCCACTGTGGTCCCTTCCAACCTGACCCATTCTGTGATTGTGTGACCACCCAGCCATCAGGATGGAGATTCCAAACAGTGCTGCAGCCCCTTAGGTGGCAAAGAGACCCTCCTGACCTTAATGGGATGGAAATTCTGCAATAACTGATAGGTGTTGCCCGGGCCAGGGCATGTGAGGCAGCTCTTCCCAGCACAAAGGCTCCCTCCCAACACCATGCTGACATGCCTGGCAAATCCAGAATATCCTATTTATTAAAGACACCGAAGATGTGGCGACATGGGAAGCAGACACCATTCAAAGGACTGTCACATCTGCATAGCTAAAGGATCCCAGCAGTTATAAATCCCTCTAAAATACTCAGCCCCTTGTTCTGATAGCAGGTTCTTGCTCCTACTTTGCAGAAACAGGCTTTTAATCCCTGGTATTAGGGAGCTTCCCGCTATGTTTCAAATGCACCAAATTAAGGGCTTCTCTAACAGCTGGTGTCTTAATGCTCAGAGAGGTTCTTGAATATCTGTGAAAATCAGAGGCAAATTACATCTTTTAGTTAATAATTTCTTCTCCATTAACCTCCTTCTCTTCCCTTGTTAAGAGATGATGTAATGGTGCTTCTACAGCGTAACCTGCCTGACACCCTGGGCAGCCTGGCCGTGGGGAAGGACACTGTGCACTGGGAACTGAGCCCTTCTCACCACTGCCTGCTGCCTCTGGAGCCGACAGCCTGCATTCCAGTGGGAAAGGGCAGCTGTGCTTGACCTCCCAGGCTGCTGGAAGTATTTCTGGAGCAAGATGTGCTGCCTCCCTCCAGGCTCTGAGCCCTGCTGAGCCAGTTCATCGCACGCTACACTCCGCACCATGCAGGCAGCTTTGCAGGCTGCTCTTGTTTCAGACCTGCCTTCTCCTGCCCCGCAGAGCTGCTACACCTGGAACTAGGACGCTGAAAGCCCTGTTTGTGACAGCAGATTGTGCAAACAGCTTGGCTATCACTGTGCAGCCCCTCACTGGGAAAAGTTTTCCCCCCTTGCACACGCTGGTCACATCTCACCCAGCACAGCAGGAGTGGTGCCAGCCATGGGAAGGAGGATGGACTACTAACAGCCCTTTCTTTTAGCCACAAAACCTGTCAGCCAGAGCCCCAGGGGCTTTGAGCTCTGGCTCCTGGAAGATGACATCCCAACACGTCAGGTGTTTTAATCCCAAGGGCAGCTCCAGCACGAACCACTCCTGGTCCAGCCCTGCACTGCCCAAACCCTCCATTCCCAAGAAGCCTTCATAGGGGAAGACTTGGAGAAGCCACATGTCCCAGGATAAATCAGCCCCACACAGCCTTGTGTGCTTTCCAGCAGGACAGGGGATGCACTTGCTACCTGGAAGCAACAAAGCATCCCTTAGACCCGCCAGCTCCTGGAAAACTTCATCTCTGCAGCCCTGGCTCTGCTCTGATAGACCCACTGACGCTTGTAATGTGTGATGAAGAGAAAGCAAAGAGGAGTCCAATGGGAAAACTGCCCTTGTGTCCTGTCAATTTTCACTTGCAGCAAAGGCTGAGGCTCTGCTGGCTCCAAGCACTCTGCTGGCTGCAGTTTTCTTAGCGCCTCTGTGCTGATGGAGCTTGTAAAGCCTCTGTCACCAAGAGAGCAGAAGGCAGGAGTTCAACCTGAATCCACAGGCAGGAAAGTATGGCACTCAGATGGGAAGAGCACCCAGCAAAACTCTGTGGTCAGCAGGGATGAACATTCACAGCTCCAGTTAAAATCAGAGGCAGCAATAAGGTCTCAGTGCCCAAACAGGAAAGAAACGCTCAGTGCAGGTGCTGGGCAGGGAAGAGCCATGTCTGGGGGGGATGTGGGCTTGATCTCTCCTGCCTGTGGTCAGTGCTGCTGCTTTGAAACTCACATACCCACCTTGCCTTACATCTGATAACACACAGCTGCAATCAGGGGAACCGAAGAAAAATAACTAAACAACTCATTTTCCAGCCCTGAATTCAGCAAGCTCTCCTCTGTGAGCACTGCAAGGTGAAGGTATTTACCTGCAGCTCATTTACATTATTTATCATGCTATATCCACAGCTCCTCCCAGTGCTGTAATGGGGATATTGAATAAAACCAGCTTGCATAGGCTGAAAACACGCCAAAGGAAATGTTCATCCATATTACGGCAATTAAATGTCAGAACTCATTGTTGCAGCATATTGCAGAGATGAAAGACATCGGTGTTCAGAAAGAGATGAGGCAACACTACTGAGAAAAGCCCAGGGAACACAATTAAACACTCATCTGATGAGATACACACTGGCCCAGGAGGGTCCTGTGCTGCTGCCTGTGGGAAGGACGAGCAGGGAGAGCCAGGGATGTTGTTGTTCACTCGTTCTCTTCCCCTGATGAGCATATCAGCCAGCTTTGTACCATTGGACTTTGGTCCTGTCTCACCATCCTGATGTTTCCAAGACTAGGAGCAGAACCAGGACATACCTGAAAGTCATCTGGAACACCTGGCCTTGGTTGACATGCTGGCTCCTGTTGTTATAGCCGTGAAGCATCTCCCCAAAGAGGGTGTCGTTGAACTTGGCATCCGACTTCAGGCACTTAGGACCCTCACAGATGTCAGAGAGCATCAGGCAGGACTTTCCATCCGGGGCCAGCTTGTACTCCTCCACGCACCTGAGGAGCACCACAAGCTACATGAGATGGGCCAGGCACAGAGCATCCCACCCCATGAGCCTTTGCTAAGCCCAGCCAAGCACCATCAACACCTGCAGCAGCTGCTTGGGCAGGAGGAGGGGTCACAGAGCCCAGATCCTCTGTCCAGGCTGGGTTGAGTGACCAGCAAATAGGCACACGGATCCCAGCCACCCCTCCCTCCTGCAGCAGCATGGCCCATCTGTGTGAAGCCAGGTTGGACAGGGCTTTGAGCATCCTGGTCTAGTGCAAGGTGTTCATTCCCATGGCAGGGTGGTTAGAAAAGATGGTCTTTGAGGTCCCTTCCAACCCGAACCATTCCATGGTTCTATGCTATCCTGCCTGGAGCTGTCCCTGTGCTGGAGAGCAGAGCTGAGCCCACTGTGCATCTGCTGCTTAGGTACAAACATTCCCTAGGGAGAGCAAAGCAAAATCAAGCTTCCAGCCCTTTCTCTACCCAGTAGTGCCCTCCTGCAAGGAAGCAGCTCCAGCATGGCTGCTCCTCTGCTCTTTGGTCCCACTGTCAAGCATATTGTGGGTCAACACATGTGCTCACCTTCAACAGACAGCAGGGGAAACTGAGGCAGGCAGCAGGATGTGATCCAACCTAAGACACTGGTGACCTCAGTGGAATATTTTGTATATATGTTCATCCGGCCTCCCCTCCTTCTCCTCTTCCTCCAGCCTTTCCCCAGCATTGTGGTTCCCACCTGACAGTGAAACCTCCATTCCCTGCCTGCCCCTTTCTCCCCATAGCCACAGCACTCTGCTAACACCACTCGCACCTCCATCCAGGCTTGCTTCCCTCTCCCATTCCTCTACTGCATTTCGCTGCTGCAAGTGAAACTCCCACCCATCTGTTACACTTCTCCTTGCCTGTTCCCAAAGTGCAGCTCAGCCTTGGAAAGGGATTATGAAGAAAAAAAGGAAAAAAAATGGGAAACGGTCTCTGTCCTTGGGGAATGGAAGACTGAAATGCAGATTCCCTGCATGGGTGAGGATGGAGACCATGGAATGCGCCAGGATTTTCTAGACTTTCCCTACAAAGGATGCCTATATGGATTTCCAACCCCTTCTGCAGGCACGGCACAGGCAGCGTGCTCTCTCTTGGTGACTCAACTGCTCTGTGCTGCTAAACAACAATAAAAAAGAAGGTAAAGGAGGAAAAAAACAACCATCCAGCAAAAAGGGATAAATAAAGAAGAAGCTGGCACAGGCAGAGCTTCCTGGGCTACTCTTCCCAGAGAGCAGCCAGGGCTGCACCTGCAGCATTGAGACCTGATAGATACTCCTCTGAGTTACTGTTGGGAATTTGCTTCCCCTCTTGCTTGGGGGCATTTCCTTCACAAAAGGGCTCCTTTTCCCCTTCTTCATCCTAATCCTCCCCACTGGGACATGAGTAGGGCCCTGGGTGAGCCTGAAAGCATGAACCAGCCGTCAGATGCACCCAGCAGAGCCCGGGCTGGGGTGGGCAATAGATGGCTGCAGCTGTGCAGCATAAAGCCAGATAATCACTGAGCCCCTTTTAGAGCACACTGCAGCCAGGGAGATCTTCCTGAGAGAAAATGCTAAATTGTGTAGGATTACAGGATCCCGGCCAAAATCAGGGATGAAACTCTATTTTAAGAGAGACACAGGGAAGGAAAAAAAAAATACATTTAAGAAGTAGTATTTTTTTAAACAAATCCTCCATTTTTCCCCTCCAACACACAATGTACAATTTTTGGGTCCCTTCACAGTGAGTCACAGATCAAAATGTACCTTCACACACTGGGGGAGAGGAGGAAGGTGCATCTGCTCACATTGCTCCTCACACTTCCATACACTCCTGCCCACAGGCAAGCCAGGTGCCTCTATTCCCTGCTGGAAGTCAGCTCCACAAATAGCCTTTTTCTTGGACATCTAGCTCCATTGCTGGGCATGCTGCGTTGGGATGGGCGGCAGGATGGAAAAAGGCAGGGGTTATTTATTTGCTAGTGGGAGAGGCAAGAGCCTTGCAGGGGACTCACCCACAGAACATGAAGATGGTGCTGGACGAGGGGTCGTGGGGCAGAGGGAGGGTCTGCTGGAGACAGAGCTGCTCACAGCCCCCATTGAAGCCATCTGAGCAGTCAATGCCTTTGGAGTAGTCGTAGCAACCGGTGCCATCCTTCATGGGTCGGAGGTCCTCGGGGCACTGTAGAGAGAGAGGGGACAAGGTAAGGTCACCTGTGGGTCCTCACCTACCCTGGAATCCCTGTTGAGTGGGTGCCCTCCCAGAACCCAGCCCATCCAAGAGCCAGTGCTGCTGAACTCCCTTTATACGTAAAGGAGATGTGTTTGTCCTAAGTGATGGATGGGGCAGCCTCAAGGACCCTGCATCGCCTTGCACAACGTTTGGGAAAGGGGCAAGGACCATGAGGCAAGGACTTAGTTGCTGCCAAAGCCTCACTCCCCATCCTCCCTCCTTGAGGTAGCAAAATTACACAGCCATGAAGCCTCAAGCCAGTGTGGGGCAAAGCCTGACAACCTTCTGTGTTTGTTACCTGTTCCTCTGAGATGCAGGGGAGTCAAGTGCAACCCCCAAAAAAACACCTCAACACCTGGGACCAACCCAGAAAACCATCTCCGTGCTCAGGACTGACCCAGAAAACCATCTCACCCCATGCCAGGCAGGCCAGTGAGCATGGCATTGGCATCATCTCCAAAAGATTCTTGCTCCCTGCTGTGGGCAGGACCAGCCCATGGCAGAGCAGCACTGGGGGCAGCCAGGCTCATCAGTTTTTCCCAGCCAAGCCAACCATGCTCAGTCACATAACCTGGAGATCTGGCTGTAGGTTTTAATTCCAGTTGCCCAGCCTGTTTTCCTTGCCCCAAAAGATAAAAGCAAGCAGGTGGCAAATGCCATCAATAAACTGTCACGCCGATTGAAGCACTATTTCACTTGCATTATTTATCCATTTTTGCCAAACACACACGCACACAAACAACAACAAAAGGGCCAGTCCTTGAAAAAATACATAAATCTTGTCTAGGAGCAGCTCACAATTAAAAATGCATTATGGAATTTCTTGAAGATGAGTTAGACTGGAGCTCGCACAGGTAGTGATGAAGGCAGGTTATAAATGGCCTCTGTCAAGCAGAAGAAAGGTTATACAGCCGCTATACTTTGTGCTTAAAAAAGAAAATCAATTTTCTATGTGAGCAAAATGCTGTACGTATTAATAAAAGTTCAGGAGACCCTGGACCCTGTGCCGGCTGACACCAGCAGGGTCCCAAAAGGAGATGGGCTGCTGGGCCACACTCTTGTCTTGGCTACTCAAGAAGCAAACTGCCCATGGGTGGCAGCAGAAAGGGGCTTTAGGGAGTCCTGGCCCACCCTGAGCCATCACAGAGTCCTCAAATGGTTTGGGTGCTAAGGGATCTTAAAGACCATCTAGTCCAACCCCTTTGCCATGGGCAGGAACACCTTCCACTAGACCAGGCTGCTCCAAGCCCCATCCAACCTGGCCTTGAACACATCCAAGGATGGGGCAGCCACAGCTTCTCTGGGCAACCTGTGCCAGGGCCTGGCCACCCTCCCAGGGAAGAATTTCATCCTTGTATTTTTCTAAGCCTATCCTTCTTCAGTTTAAAACCATCACACCTGGTCTTATTCTGCTAAAAAGTTCATTCCCATCTTACTTATAGATGAGCAGTTTCTCTCCACCCCCTACAAACCCTGTGCCATTTCCCTATGGCAGCAGCACCAAAGCTGCTTCTGCCCTCTCTGCAGCAACTGCAATGTCTTGATCTTCATCTTCATTCCAGTCATTCCTCAGACCCCACAACGCCTCCCATGCCCTCAGCTCTGAAGCTCAGGTGGACATTGCAAGCCTCAGCATCTTTCTTGGGGACACTGGGTAAGGTGGGAAGGCAAGGCACAGTGCTTTTCCATTTAAAAGATCTTGGCAGCAAAAGGCTCTGGAATAGGATGCTGCCCATCTCTGCAGAGCAGGCAGGGTGCAAGCAGGGTCCCAGAGACACAGCTGAAGAATGAGTAGCCCTGACCAGTCACGAAGACATGGGAACAGGAAGCTTTCCAGCTGCATATACAGAATGAGGAGGAAGGAGGAGAGGACAGAACAATCTGTGCTTTTCACGGCCTGGGAGCTGCCTGGGAAACAGGATCAGGAGAAGAGTATTTTGTGAATCTGCAGCTACAACACTTATCTCCTGTGGCCTCCCCCGTGCCTGCCGGCCCTGCTGCAAGAAGCAGAGCTGTGCAAACTGGCAGAGAGGAGACATCTCCCTGGAGGACACAGAGGGTGACTGCAACAGCACCCCCAACTCCATGGCACTACATCCACCTTTCTCCTGCCCTCCCCACACAGACAGGGACAGTGGGGATTCAGGATACTGCCCAAGTACCCTCAAGCTCCTGAGGGACCTTCCAGGGTGCTGAAGGTAACTGGATGGGACTGTAAGTCAGCAGGACCTCCAGGACCACAGCCAGAGGATCAGTCACAGCTTTTCTGAGCTGTCACTTTGAATTCTCGCCTTGGCACTGATCCATGTGCTGAGCTCAGCATCTTCCCCAGCACACAGAGGAAGAAGATGGCTCTTTTCCCGGGACTGGGTTAGTGGGTCACCAAAACCCTCCCTCCATTAGCCCTACTCTGCCAGAGGCCACCCTTGGGATATTCCTCCAATTTTGGCTTTTAACCACCACAAAACGTGTTTCCTTTCAGTTTGTAATTATGTATCCTAATACTCATTAATTAGAGCAGGCAAATAGCTCAGCACAACATTTGCAAAAGAAAGCACCTCTTCCCCTCCACATCCATCCCAGCTCGGAGCAGAGCCAGCTCTCCAGCCAGCTCCGTGCCACAGCACAAAGCTCTCCAGGGACAGAAAGCTTTGGTAGCCAACACACAAGCAGGGGATGTGTCCCTGCTCTGAGGGCCTGGCGGGGCACAAAGATGCCAGGGACAGCAAGCCAAGGGATTCAGCAAGTTTAGCAACTAGCGCCAGCCTGCAGAACCAACAAGAGAGGCAACAGCAGCCCCTGCATGCAGGGGTTTGCACGGATAAATAGGTGGATGGAGCAATTACTGGGTAGAATAAATCACAGAATGCTTTGGGTTGGGAGGGACCTTAAAATCATCTGGTTTCAACTCCCCTCCCACGGGTAGGGATGCCACCCACTAGACCAAGTTGCTCAAAGCCCAGTCCAACATGGCCTTGAAAACTTCCAGGTATGGGGCAGCCACAGCTTCTCTGCACTAATAGAGCTTTATAACAGATCTCCTCACCCCTGGAGCAAAGGATTTCCCATCAAGATGTCCCACCAATAGATCAGAATAGGGCAGAACTGAAGCCCATTTGGGTGTAACTATGTTCTTGCCCACAGGAGTCAGAAATGACACAGAAAAAAGCTGGTTTGTGCTAATCCCAACTCCCTGGGCTGTGCTGAGGGGTCAGCTGGGGCTCCTGGGTGGGCTTGAAAAATCAGCGCTCGCCCTGCATTCGTTGAGCTTTTGTAAAGGAGCAGATCTGTTCTTGCTGACATTGATTTGCCTGGCTCGGGCAGCAGGCAACCAATAATTATGGTGAGTTTTAATCAATCCCCCATCAATTTAACTGCAGTTCAATTTGTGATCTGCCTTGGCAGTGACACAGGACGGGGGGGCTGTGTTGGAAAATGATTAGAAAATCAATAAGCAACTTGGTCAATAATTCTGTCTGGCCAATCACAGGTGGCACATCCCTCCCTGGTGGGAGGAAAGCTGGCGAGACATGGTGCCCCAGCAGGTTCTGGTCATCTCATTCTGTATACTTTTCATCTGGATACAGGATGGATCCATTTATCCAGAGAAAAATTGCTGTTAGCCAGCAATTCAGAAGAAAAGGCTGTTTGTGGTTAGACCCCATTAGACCCATACTGCTTGATTCACTTCCAGTTCCCAGCCCATCTTTCACCCATAGATTCAACCAGCAAAAATATCTCAGAGCTTCAGAAGAGGGCCTGGTACTTAATCCATGCTATAGAGAGGAACAGAGATATACGGAGAGACTCCAGCACATGGTTTGCTCTGAAAAGCCAGGGAGAAGCTGTTACCACACAAATGTAATTCCACTGCCGTGCAAATCCACTCCATCTATGCAGAACTGAACTGATTTCTCTGTGACGACAGACAGCCCTGAAAATTGCTCTTGGCTTTGGGAAAGAAAACTTACTTGTCGTGTCACGCACTAGCACTGATAACACAGATCCTGCAGGCTAAATGTGACCCACAGCTCCAAGGCCCTGACCCTGCTGCTGCCAGTGGGTTTGTGGAGAGCGAGTCACCAGCAGCTCCGTGTGGTTTGGCTGATGGCATAGCTGGCACTGGCCCATCCCCTCCCATCCACACCAGGCAGAGCACCCAGGTCCTTATTCCTGTGATTGCACTCAGCAAATGAATTCTGAGTACAAGCAGGGAATGGATGTGCTGAATAAGAAGTGCTATTTTTATCTGTTTTTTGAAGAAACATGCTTTTTTCGCTTTTAAATGACATCTCCAAGGTGACACGGAGTGGTAGGTCTGGCAGGACCTGCTGCCACATGCGCTGGGATTACACCAGATCCAACATCACTGCTACGCAGGGCTGTGGTCTGGAATGACATGGGATACCCCTATGCCCATTGCTGTCACCCAAGCACAGCATGTGGCACCACGTGGCCTCCTGCCACCAGGACAGGGCACAGCTCCTCTTCCCCGCACCACAGTCCTCAGCACGGCCAGAACAAACACAACAGGAGGAGGATCATCTTCAGGAAAAGAATGCAAGCACGTGACAGAACCTGTGCAAGATTGTGCCTTAGAAAAATAAGTATCTGGACAAGTCCCCGCTCATGTTAGTTGAAAAAAAAGGGCCTTTGCTCACTTTCCTGTTTACAAAGCTCATTAACAGCAAGATGGGTGAGGGGGTCACTGGAAGTAAAATCATTACTGACACAGATCCCCCAGATGAGAGCACACCAGCTCTCCTGAGCTGCCTGCCAGAGCTGCTCAGCTCAGCTCCTCTCTTCCATCACTAGGTTTAAAAAACCAGAATATTTAATAAAGTGTTTCTACAGAGTGTAAACTGCCCTTTTTGTTATTCCACTCTGTTTTCTCACCACCAGCAGCCTTCTTGTCAGAAACTCCTGTGCTGGGGTGCCAGAGGTGATGCTCTGAGCACAGACAAATCTGAATCCCCTCTGGCTCTTAAAACCACACAGGGAAGCTGCCACCAAGCCCTGCTCCCAGTGCTGCTCCAGGTACCACACACCCATCTCTGGATGCATCCAGAGGTGAAATCCAGGACTCCAGCCCCGTGCAGCCCCAGCACCACCACCGTGAGGCTGCACAAGCAGCTGGTGGCCCAGTGCCACACAGCACCAAGTGCCATGTCCAAGGGCCCTAATGACCCCCTTTGTGTCAAGGCATCCTCCCTCCTCACCAAGGAACCTCCTCAGCATGAGACAAAAACATCAATCCGAGGCACTGCCAGGGTACAAGTAAATGCCAGCATTTTAATGAGCTCCCAACTACACACTGGCATGTATTTATTTGCTTGCTGGAGCTCAGAAATTACATGATTGCAGTAAACACCTCTGTGTCCACCTCAGCATATTCTGTGATTCTGTAACATATATATATATCTATTTGAACAATTCTAGTTAATTCTGCCTTCACTTTCTTAGCCCAGGAGGACCTCAGCAAGAAAGGCTCCAATGCAGTGGCAGGACAGAACATGGCTATGCACAGCCCAGTCTCTGTGGCCAAGATTTATCCCTCCTCTCCCCATATTTTGATAAAACAGGGCCAAAAGCTGGTTGCTAAAGTGCTCTCCAGTGCCACCCTGCCTCGCCTCCTCAGGGCAGTGCTGTTCTTGCCACCCCCAGCTATGGCAGACCCCTTCCCAACATCCCGCTGAGGGGGAACATCCCTTCCAGAGGGAGATGCTACAACAGTTTTCTGAAATAACAGTCATTATCGTCCCACTCTTTTCCCCCTCCCTTCTTTTTCCCTGCTTCTTTTTCCCTTTAAAGATCATCAATCATTATTTTAGCCTTAGAAAAATCAAACCCATCTGTCTTCCAGGCTCGTGAGCACACACTGCGATAGCTTGTGTTCCTCAGCCTGGTCCTCCTGTGACAGTGGGACGGGGGATCCATGGAGTAGACCAAAGCTCCAGGCAATGACACAGCATTTCCTTGCTTCTGGCCACCCCACAGCTCTCAGGGATCCTCTTGGGGCAGTCTCTGCGTGTATGTCTGCATCTCAATTCTGAGTGGGGTGGATTTGTTTCAAGCAGCTGGTGGGATGCCATGCACACACACACAGAAAAGCGTTCACAGCTCCTGGAAGTAGGAAATCAGGCCAGTGGAAACCCTCTGGCTGCTTCCCTTTGAAAAGTCACTGACTGCCCATTTTGGGGTGTTCTGGCATCTCCTGCCCATCAGGACATTTTCCTTCCTAGCCACAGCAGAGGCTGGCACCTTCAAAGGCCTCCAGGAAACCAGAACTACAACCCCTGCCCCATGTGACATCCAGGGTACAGCCCAGACACAACACCAAATCCTATAACCTAACCCAAAGCCCCAACGCAGCTGCGACCACAACACACAAAGCCTCCCACTCTGATGGGGAGCAGAGGGACAAGGGCTGGTGCCAACCAAGCCCTCAAGAATGCCTCTGAAAAAGCCAGTACTGGAGAAAATGGGGCTTTTATCACCCAAACTACATCTTCGCCACGCAGGCAGAGACTTCCAGCCCACCTCAGCACTTCCTGAGCTATTCCACTTGCTTTTAAATTTGACCCCCTTGCCTACATGGCGCAAACCCCCTTTTCAGCACTGAAAGCAAAGGTAAGCTGGTGGCGGCTTCCATTTGCTGCCAAGACCAACCCCAACAGCCCTTGCCACCCTTTCCTCCTCTCCCCTCCTCAAATCCCTGTTAAAACACAGGTAGTTACCTGGATTAATGAGATAAATCCAAAACCACAGACTCCTTGGAGGGGGCGTTGCTGTTGAGCTTGGAGGGCTTCTGCTTCCAATGACAATGTGCATAAGGAGTCACCTCCTGCTCCAGGGAGTCAGCAAAACTTTAAAGGGATTAGAAGAGGCTGGTTTCCTCCTCATCTGCTTCCCTGGTGTGTGCATCTCTACCATAATTAGCTAGGTGCCTCACAAGGCAGGGAAGGCTGAGTTTTTATTTTTCCATGAACAATTGTCTGTCAGAAAAATGCAGATTTGATGAAGCTTAAGTGCTTTGTGGGATTCCATCAATTACATCTCAAAACTCATTGGGAAATTAGGAGAGCATTTAATTTTGACAAGGTTGAAATGTTTTGGTTTCCATCGCCTAATTTTGTTTTTGTTTCAGGCTGTACACTGTGATAAAGCAATATAAAACATAAAGCTCCAGATGATAATGTTGGAATTAAACATTGCCCCCTCCTTCATAGGAAGGAAATGTTTTGAACCAAAATATTTTTGACTTTTCACATATGTGAGGGATTTCTGCACAGCATTTTTTTTGGGGGGGGATGAAACTGCCAAACACAGAACTTCCCCATAAGAAAAGTCTCAGCATTGCCCACATCATTTCAAAGCATCCCCCCATGGCCTCAAGCCACCCCTGGGTGACTTGTGCTGGAAGGAGGAGAACAGAGCAGCAGCACCTGCCCTGCTCCTTCATTTCTAATCCCATCTCTCCCCGAAACGGTTACACTCCTAAACTAAGCCATTTCTCTGCCCCGCTCCACAGCGGCTGAGGAACAGCCCATCATTTTGATGTGGAAGAGCACAAGAGAAGGATTAGCTCCACATCGGCTGTGCTAAAGCTTATATACCCACGTGGACCATGCCAGATTTCTCTTCCTTCTGTGTCTGACCAACACTGCACCGGTGTCACTGTGGGCCACAACTTCATTAAGTGACTCTCTAGTAGATGCTCTCCCTCCCAAATCCTGCTGAGCCAGGCAAACTCCCTCCTGCCCGATGGGCTGACCCTGTCATTGTGGAAAGGAACAGCTCACATCGTCCTTGGAAGCAAACTACACTTTTTTCTCCCTCAAATTAGAAATAAATCTCTGCCAGAAGAACCTGAGCCTGTGAGAGAGGAGATGGTGATGTCAGCAGGATTTCACATTGGTGCAGAACAGCAGCACCCACTGCCTGAGCTGGGTGGACTCTCCTATCTCTTGCCAGCACCTCTCCCAAGGTGGCATAGATCCTGGAGTATAGCTACACTGTGAGCCCATCCAGATCCACCTGCAACATCCTTGGCCTCTGTGGCACTCTAATCTGACTTAAAGAACTAATTCACCAACATCTGCAGGCAGCACAGATGTTGCAGAACCATCAGGCCACACCATTTGCCCCAGAAAAGCCACTCACGCCACAAGGAAACAAGGGGCTAATTCTGTCATTACCTTGGCATGGGACCCCAGGCTGCCTTCTTTACCTCCAGCTGGGCAGCTTGTGCCCTTCTTGCTTCTCTAGGTCATCCTCACAGTGGTGAGACCCCATCCTGAGAGGCTCCATGGGGCTCAGACACCCACCTTCACTACACACCAGTACCTGCTGCTGCCTCCTCCCACAGTGATGCTGAGGACACCCAACAGGCACTGGGAGAGAACTGATCACCTCCTTGCCTGGCTCATGTGTTAAGACCAAAGCTTCCTTTCCTTGGGAAAAAACCTTCACCCCTCTTGTTTTCCTGGGGCTGCAATCCTGCCTTGCCAGGCTCAAAAATGCACGTGGCCATGGGGCAGCAGATGCAAGCAACCCCCCTTCTCTTTGAGCAGACAAGACTGGCACCAGTGAGCAAAGCCAAGCTGAGAGACAGGTGGGAAAACCTGAATTTAAGCCATGACGCAGGTGTTTACTTCAGTCTCCCAGGGCCAATTCACAGGTTTTCATCTCAAATTATAAATCACCAACACATGAGGGTTAAGCACTTTCCCTCCTTCTGCATCCTCCCTCCAGGCTGCTCAGCTACCACAGCACCAGTAAAAGGGCTCAGCAGTACACAGTCCTTGACAGGCAACAATCTCACTTATTCCTCCAGCACAGTTTCTCCTGGTTTCCTGTGATCCCCACATGAGAGCATGGAACACACACTGGGCTCAACATGCAGAACAGCTCATTGGGATTTTGTTTTCTTGGGAAATACCCAGGGCTTCCCCAGACCCAACAGCAATTCTAGGGTGCAATACGGAAAAGCAGCACAGAAACTGGTTTTCTAGGGCTTGGGGATTGTTTGGTTATGTTAGAGCTCAAAGACAAGGCTCCAGTTAGTGATGCCAAGGTCTAAGCAGAGTTGCAACTCATACTCCAGCAACCGGGTCTGGTGGGTGGCATCCCTGCCTGTGGTGGGAACTCGGGTGAGAACTAGATGAGCCTTAAAGTCCCTTCCAACCCAAATTATTCTATGGCTCTATGATTAAAATTACCCAAATAAAAGGCCTCCGACAAGAAAAGAACTGCAGAAACCCTTTATGCACTCATGCCATCTACTGGGTACACGTAAAACTAAATGGGGAAAAAAAAAAAAGAAACAAGAAATGAGGAGGGAAAAGGATCCCATGGGAAATGGGCAATGGCAACAGGGCAGATGTCACCCCTCCCAGTGGCGACCCCCCTGTAGAGCCTTTGGGGTCTTGCAGGTGACGCCTTGCAGGCAGGATTTTAACTGAGCAAAGCAACATGCTGCTTTCTCCTTCCTCAGCCCAAGGAGAGTGTCCTCAGCCAGATGAGCTGCAAGAAATCCGCCCTCGACATTTTAACCGAGACCTTTTAAGGCCAAACAATTAGGTAATGGCAGAGCCCACACCACTAAAAACCCAGAGATAAATGCATCCCAGTCCTCGCAGAATTACTGGAAGCCGTATTAAGGGCATGAAGGAACTGGTAACAGACGATGATTATATATAAAAGGAGTAAGAAATCTTTGAGATTTGTGCTGCTCCCTGGTCGAGCTGCTCGGCTCCAGCTCTGTGGTGTATTAATTGCTTACAAGGCTGCATGTATATTTTATGCTCAGTACCTGCCTGGAACATTTGTTGGATTTAGCCTTGATTGATGAACCACTGATTATATACTTCTGTGGTCCTCAGCAAATTAATAAACTGTTGACTGGTAAAGATTAACAACATGTCATGATTTGTGAAACTGTGTCCAGAGTTAACGCTGGAGCAAACCTAGTGCTAAAATTAGTACGCAAATGCTCCCTGAACTCTATAAAAAGGGGAGAGCTTAATTAAATTACATCCCGATATTGCCCATAGCACTTACCAAATTGGCAAATTGAGTTCACAGCAGTTCAGCTTCAAAACTAACTGACATCCCTGCAAATTTGCAGCACGTGATCCCACCCCTGCTTGCACTGGAAGCCCAGTTTACACCCAGCAGGCTCTGTGAGCAGGACTGGGATGAGGAGGGGATCTATTGCCCAGCGCAGGGAGAGTGCAGAAAGTCACACACCAGGTCGGCAGTGAGCTCTGAGACTCCCCTCCCATGCCCTGCAACCTCACTCAGAACTCAGCATGACCTGGAGGCAGCACTGCCAGTCCCGCTGTTAGGCTTTTCCTTGGACAACAGAAGGTCAGAAACATGGCACAGTGCTCTCCAGGCCTCTGCTCTTTGCCATGGGACATACAAGCAGGTGATGAGTGTAAAACACTGCACCAACTTGGGAGAACTGGACAGGATAGAGCACTGTGCCCCTGTGTCAGTGTGATGAGAAGCAAGGAGCCAGGGAATGGAGGTGGGATGCAGCAGCTGTCCCCACACTCCTCTGGGCAGCTCAGCTCTGCTGTCCTCAGGCTGGGACTGAGCAGCTGAGGGGCTTCACCCCAAGACTGGGAGATGTAGAATTGTGTAGAGCAGCCTAATCCTCCTGCAGTGGAGAGGAAAAGGGGTGAAGAGCAGAGTGGAGAGAGACAGGCATCTCCACAGCCATCTCCTGTCCCCATGGGATGCACAACCCCGAGAGCCTGTTGTGATGCACGGGATGAGGGTTCCAGTGGTCCCCTCTCACCCATGGCTCTCAGGGAGGGGATTCACTCCAGGAGAACGCTCCTGCTGCTCCTCCTTTCTCCCTGCACTGTACACAGTCCATTCTCTTTGCACACAGCCTCAGTCAGGCATTATAGAAGCAAGGGGATATTTTCCGGGAGGGACACAGTTTTCCATTTCTGCCTCTCCACATGCCAGTGTGGTGAGCACTAGGCCTGTAATTTATTGACAATTTCTATCTTAATATATCCTGACTTATAAAAAGAGGCATCTCTTCCCAGCAGCACGGGGCGATCAGAGCCCCAATTGCTTCTGACAGTGCCTGGGAAGCATGTTGGCATTCGGAGCAACACAAAAAGAGGGGGAAAACGCCCCAAAAGACTAGAAAAGCAGCTGCTCCCAGGAAAAGGGAACACATAAAAAAGAATGACAAGGGGAAACGAAAAGAGGAAAGGGAGAGGAGAGGCAAGGGGGAGATGGCACCAGGCGTTGCTGGTGACACATCAGGCTGTCGTGCTAAATGGCCTTAACAAGCAACCAGAGAAGGGGATAATGAAAACGCCTCCCCCCGGGACAGCACGGCTCCAGCCTGACCTTTCCCAGCTGCCGTGTACAAACATCTTCAATAAATAAAGAGACACTTAACTCCTACATCTGCTGAGATGGGAGGGATGGGGCGAGGGTGCTCTGCTGCAGAGAGGCAAGGGGAAGGGGCAGAGGGTTTTCAGGGGGTTTCGGAGCAGCAGGTGCGTGTTTGAGGGGCTGGCAGAGCTCTGGACCTCCTCGGGGGGCACCACCACTGCCTGGCAGGCTGGGACTCTGACAACAGAGAGAGGAACAGGATGCTCCAGGCTTCCCCCGCTTCCCAAGGCTCTGCTCTGTGTCTCTGCACATCACACAAGCCTCATGCACAGGGAAGAGGAGACTTTCCTGTCAAGGTGAGATGGGTTAGAGCTGGGTGAGGTGCTGCTTCCCCCTGGAAGCACAGCAAAACCCCTCTGTGCATCAGTGCCTGGGAACACCTCCAACCTCCCTGGAGGTGTTTGAGGCCAGGTTGGACAGGGCTCTGAGTAAACTGGTCTAGTGGAAAGTGTCCCTGCCCATGACAGGGGGTTGGAATTAGATGATCTTGCAGGTCCCTTCCAACCCAAACCTTCCTAGGATTCTGTGATTCAGAGTCTCTGCCCAAAGTTAATGGTCTTGGGTCTAGGAGATCTTCTGGAGGGGACTCTGCAGAACCTGGAACTCAGGAGATTGTCTGGCAAGACATGAGCATGTTCAGAAACAAATCAAAACTTCGAGTGTGTCAGGGAGGCCCAGAGGGGAAGAGGATGGGGGGATGCTTCATCTTTCTTCCACACTGGGAAGCAGAAAGCAGGAGAAAAAGCAAGACAGCTTTCCACTCATGCTTCTTGACAAGCAGGAAAATGACCATCAGCCTCAGGGACTTTTCTTTTGCTCATCCGAGCCCCTGGGCTGCTTCCCTGAGCTCCTTAAGGCATTTGCGACGCACCAGGGAAATCCACCACCAGCACACACATCCCCCCGGCCACATCCCTGGAAAGGGAACAGGCCACATCCCCCTCTGGCTTGTCCCCAAAGCAGAGGCCAGCCCTGGGGGCCAGCAGGCTCAGTACCTACCACACAGCCCGTGGAGTCCACCTTGCGATCCGAAACACACTTGAAGTTGCGGGTGCAGCCGCCGTTGTTGCGGGAGCAGTCTCGGACCGGCCCGAAGGACGACAGCAAGTCATTGATGGTCTCAAAGTACGTGGACAGCATCGCTTCTTCCCTTGGAGAGAAAAGGCACCGTTAGGGCTGGCAGGGAGCTGGCAGCACATGGCAGGGGAAGGGCCATCCACAGAGAGCAGCTCTGGCAAAATCCCGGCATTCTGATTAGCGAAACCGAGCCAAAGGAAGCTGCCCAAGAAAATTAGGGCTTTGTGATTATGATACGTAATAAATTTGCTGCATAACTCTGACATCCTTCATAGAATCCAACAATTATGGGGTTTCAAGGATACTATCTATCAGTTTTATGCAAACTACCAACTGGGAGATGCTTTATTAGTAGTCAGGAGCTGTGCGTGAATCCAACCCTACACTAGACAACAACAAATCCAAAATTATGAAAATACTCCTGAATGTTTCACAGCTGGGCCAAGCCTCCCTGAGCATCCCCACCCTGTCCATCACCCAGGGGCACTGTCAAAGCTGGAAAGACACATCTGGGATGTGGCTGCGGAGGCTCATCTCTGTGCTTGGCTCCAGGGAACCTGGAGCAGGGGATGCAGGGATGTGTTCAGGCACAGCTCTGCTGCTCTGCTCCAGCCCATGATGTGCAAAGCCCCAGGTGTTGCCATGCCGTGACACCCCTCTCTTAAGCAAGCAAGAAGCATAAATGCCTAGGAATAATTCCACAGCCATGGGAAGCCTTGGGAAGCTCCCAGCCCTGCCTCTCCGAGCTGCACACACAGCAGATTTTGTCTGTGACAAAGCATTCAGGCACTTTGCCTTCTGCTGGGTTCCTGCAAAAGGAACACAGATGCTTGTCAAGAGCTTTAAGCATCTCCAAGATATTTTTTCATCTTCAAAGCACAGTTTATATATTAACCAATACCTGCAACCCATCCTCGGCAACAGACCCCATGCACCCTCTCTCTGACAGGAGAGTGACAAAGTGATGTACCCAAGGTCACAGAACAAGTCACTGATGGTGACAGACTTGACCGGCACAGGCTGTTTATTAGATCTTTACACACAGGAGGCTGCAAATAAAACACTGACCCCTCTGACCTTAAAATACTCCCTAAGGCAATGCTGGGAGTCACAGGGTGGTTTATTCCCCTGGAGCATCTCCCCTGCTCGCCCATCAATGACTCAACGCCCAGGGCTAATTTCCCTTTTCTTGGGAGGGGGTTTAATTTGAAAACCGTCTGCTTGGCACTGAAACAGCACTGGAGGAATATTCATCAGCCCTGGAGCGATGTCTGGGAGCAGCCCTGCATTATCTATCAGCAGAGGGCCCCTGCGCTCACACACTGTCACACTCACACACACAGCTCTGCCAACACCGAGCGCTCGGAAAAATCATGAGTCAGGCATTAAAAAAGAATATAATGAAATTGGCACCAAAATGATGAGATTTTAAAAATAAATCAATTGTTGGGTGGGTTTGTTGGTTGTGTTGGTTGTTTTTTTTCCCCATCCCTAAATTTGTCTTCTGCTTTCTGAGCCTGTAGGGTATAAGCACGCTTTTCCCTGTAAACTTAAGGGCTAGAAATTCTCCACAGATCAAACCCAAGAAAATAAAGCCCTACGCAGTACTGACACCATGATTTTGCAGATTCTGGATTTCAAGGGAATCACAGGATTCTAGAAGTCGGGACTTTGAATAAGGAAAACACCATAAAACCAGCAAGAAATAGTAAATTGGTACATCTCCACTCAGAAGGAGGTAGTGGGCAGCTTCTCCACCACCATGGGTCACAGTGGAGTTGCCCCAGCACCAGGCCAGCTTCATGCCCTCCACGGTTCCACCAGCTGCATCTCTGCCCCATGTAGCAGATTCACATCAGTGCGGTCCACTCTCACCCCAATTAATGCTTCCCAATTAACTCTTCCCTCTTAATGATCATGCTTCTGATATTCCCCCTCTCTTGGCCCATCTCCTAGATTTTCCAGCATATTTGAATCTCCCTCTGTCCTCTCTTGGTCATGTTTCAAATACCTTTAGAGGCCCTTTTCTATTAGCACTCTGTTCCCACCAGGATCTGTAGTTCCTCTGAAGTGAGGGAGTGAGAAAGGCAGAATAGATTAGATCGGGGCATGTATTCCTGCTGGAGATCCAAGGTGGGGGGAGGAAGGGCATATTATTTACTAACAAAAGACACTATTTATTGACGCAGGGAGAATTATTTTTAGAAAAACCAAAACCAACAAACCATGACAACTCCTCCACCGCCCTCCCCGAAAGCTCAGCCCTGTCTGGTTCTCTCAAGGGGTTTCTCATCATGAGTGGACTGTGAGGAGATCCATGCTCCCATCCTCCCTCCCTTTGTCCACCAAACAACCCTCCTGCAGCTCCCACATCCCGGGAGGGATAAAGTGAGGAGCTGCAGCTGCTTTGGGTGGTGGAAAGGAGACCTTGGATTGAGTCCTTCGATGGGGTCCCTCCAGAGAGCTGTAGTGCTGCCGGGAGACACCGGCTCATCCCGCATGGTGTTCCCCGGGCTGGGGCTGGCAGGGGCAGCTCGTAATTTTTTAATTAAAACTTGAAACCACAAACCGACCTCCTGCCCTCCGGAGGGCTGAGAATGAAGAAGAGAAAACCCGCTCTCCAAAATCACGCCTGGCAGAATGGATGACCCCCAACAAAGCACGGGGCAGGGGCCGCCGAGCCGGAACGAGCCATTAAGCATATTAAAATATTAACCTCGCTGGATGGTTGAACAGCGGAGCCAGAGGGAAGTGCCCGAGTGTCACCTGCGAGAGGAGCTGCCGGCAGACGGAGGGATGCTCCCGGCCGGAGCGCTGTCATTGCACCGCAGGAGCATCACTTGGCCGCGGAGCCCTGACGGGGGGATGGCAGCACAGGATGGGGCTGACGTGATGCTCGGGGCGAGCAGGGAACAAACTTCGCTTCCGTCTGCCTCCAGAGGGGCTGGAGGAGCCGGACCCAGTGCAGGCAGGCGCTGCCGAGCCCCCGGCACGGCAGCCTCGGCGGCTCCTTTTAATTTTGGGAGTGAAGCGCAATCGCTAATTACCGTCCTCCCGCAGCGACACGTGGCACGGAGCAGATACCTCTCCACCCGTGCAGCTCCGGCGGTGACCCCTGCCTGTCCCTCCCTGCCCGCTGTAGGAGACTCCTCAAAGGCCAGAGCCGGCCCCGGAGAGAAGGCAGTGTCGACAAGGCAGGGGACACTTCGGGAGCGATGGCAACATCTGGCCACCACTGCACGGAGCCTGCCGGGGACAGCCATCCCCACCATCGCCCGGGTGCCAGATCAGAGCAGCCCTGATGGATGAATCACTTTCCCTGCAGTAACAAGCTGCCTGCAAAAGAACAGCCCTTTCCTCTTGTTCTCCATCTATCCGTGTTGAATTTCACTGACTAAGCCCAGATCCGTTCTGACACGGCAGGATGGAGAAGATGAGCTCCACAGTCACAACTGTGCCAGGAGCACACCAGGGAGCTGGGGGAAGCTGCCGGTGGCCCCAGCTGGACCCAGGTGTCAAAACCAGAGGGAGCAGGCAGAGCTCAGCACCTGGTGTGCTGAGAGGATGGGGCAATTCCTCACCGCCCTGAAGCAGACACCAGGTCCTGTCAAAAAGGGCATTTTGGGACAAGTGACCTAATTTCTCATGCCAGATTCTGATGCCAGATTCTCTCCAGCCCTCCCAAAGACGCACACAGACACCCAAATGATATATATATAAAATTATAAATGAATTACATATATTATTTATCATTATAAATGAAGCACACCCTACCAGGACCCACTGATCACACATCCAGCATCAGTAAAACCCAATTTTTGATCAACTTCTCATGCCACAAATATCCAGCGTGGTGCAGCACAGCAGAGCTCCCCTCCTGACCCTGCACATCTGCAGACCATGGCACCCACCCTCACCCAGCCCCGTGCCAACTCCCATCATCCACACTCGCCTTGATTCTCTCAAAAACACTCTTCTCCACCCTCCTCCTTTGTTCCAGGTCTCATTAATGAAGCAGATTCACTGACAAATACCGCTGGGGGTTATTTATTCATGAAATACCAACACCATTCAATTCTCAAAGCCTCCAAAGCACTCATCTCAGAATAAGCTCCAGAGCTTTGCAGTGGCTCTTCTCTCCAGCTCATCCTGAAGGGGATTAGTGGATGTTATCCAACTCCGCTGCCCCTTTTTATTGCCTGCTAATGGTTAAAGACTTGAGTGTCTTACAAAGTTCACCATTGCTGAGAAAAGGGGACTAAGCCAGTGCCATCTGTTCCCTGAGCCGGGTTTGGAGAGGAATCAGGGTGGGAATTTGAGGTTCATGAGTTTCTAGAGACAGGGCACGCTATCAGCAAAGGGAGTGATGCTGTGTCACCTGCAGAGCCTTCACCAGCTGCAGAGTCACCCCTTCCCCAGGGTGTTTCCCCTCCCAGGACTCCCTGTGTCTCACGAATGTTCATTTATACCCACAACCTCTGTACGCTGGGGATTATTTTCCTCACATTTAACAAAGGCAGCCAAGGCAAAAAGAGCTCAGGATGAAAAGTGCTCACCGCTGCTGGATGGCCAACTGCAGATGTTTTCAAGGTTATTTTTAGTACTTTTAGCACTTCCCACACTCACACTACAATTCCAGCTGGGTCTGACTGCACCACAGGCTCGGCTGTTCTGTACTGAGGGCCATCCAGTTAAACACCCAAATTATGATGAACATGCAATAAATGATCACCTGAGAAAAGTGGTCTCCAGTTTAAATGCAACAGATTATATTTTTTGTGGGATTTCAATCCTTTTAATTTTTATTCTTTTTGCAGCAAGAGACCATTCTCTCTATACCACTGTTCTGCCACCACTGTTTCATCAGAGTATCACAGAATGGTTTGGGCTGGAAAGGGCCTTCTAAATCACCAGGCTCAAACTCCCCTGCCATGGGCAGGGACACCTTCCACTAGTCCAGGTTGCTCCAAGCCCCGTCCAACCTGGCCTTGGACACTTCCAGGGATGGGGCAACCACAGCTTCTCTGCCCAATCTGTGCCAGGGCCTGCCCACCCTCAGAGGGAAGAATTTCCTCCAAATATCCACATCTGTGGTGAATGCAGCAACCATCTCCCACAGCTCTGAACCACGAGCCAAGCAAGTCCATCCACACACTGACCAAGCTGGGATGCTATGGAAAAGTTATTCTCAAGCCTCAGCACTAATAGATCTCATGAGGTGGTGGCAGCTTCTTCTCTGGGGACAGTCTGGAACTTTGGCTGTGAAACTGAAGCTCCCATCTTCAGTCAGTTTTCCTAGTGCAGCGCCTGCAGATGTGTGTGCGCACAGCAGATTTATTACTTTATGTAGAAAAAGGGCGATTTTCTGCCCACTACACCCACAGCCACTTTTCAGACACTGTAATAGTGCTGGAAGGTTTCAAGAAAAACCATCATCCAGGTCCTCAACTGGGAGAAATCATCCTCACTTGAGCGACGCTGGAGAAGGCATTTCAACGGAGCTACGGTGACATTCCACAGCTGATGAGCTGCTTGCTATAAATTTTCTGGGTAGTCTCACTTCTTGTGGCAATACTATCATAAACACTTGCAAAAATGCTCTCCCAAAAACCTTGAGGTTGAAAGTGTGAAAAATTCCCTACCAAGCTTCAATAATTCGCTGGAGATTCAATAAAACCATCACTCTGCCAGAGTGTTTTGAAGCTCAACCCGACAACCAGAAGGGCCAGGAATTTAATTACAGCAAAGCAAAGCAAAACCAAACACACTGGAATAAAAGCAAGCTCTAAAAGCACATCCCAAGGGATGCTGAGGTTCACCAGGGCCCCCCACCCTTTTGCAGCCCCCTCAGAGCCAGCACAGCTCTGCCACACGAAGGACCAGGATGTCACGGATGAGATAAATAAGACAGTGTTGACTCTGAACATTTTCTCCCATGTCAGGGAAGATTGTGGTTGTGGTTTCAACCCTGCACGAGCCAAAGGAAATGCAGGCAGTGCTGGCTCAGTCTCCCAGGCAACCTCAGTGCCAGGAGGGTTAAGAAAAAGCACATGAGCCTTAACAGGGATGGCAAAGCACGGTCAGTAGGTGTGCTGGAAATTATGTGTGTCAGCACTCGCTTCACCATGGCTTGTAATCAGTCCCAAATTCAGCAGGTTGCACTTCCCATGTGCTGGAGGTACCATCAGGATGCTCCTGTGTCAGGAACCGCGACAGCAAAATGCAGGATGGGAAGGGATGGGATGGCACAGGGTCTTGGAGCACAGCCAAGTGCTCTCAGTGGGACAGAAAACCCACACTGAACACCTGGGGACACCAGCCAGGAGGAGAAACAGCACTGCCAAGCGTTGTGTCCCACCTGACCACTTCAGCAGATAAGATGGGCCCTGTAAAGCCAGTGAGACACCAAGGTCCATCAAGCATCCCACAGACAGACCCACAGCTACACACCATGGGTACTCCCTGATCTGTGCACACAGAAATGGTCTAATAAAGGAAATTACAAAAGTTGCAATGTCACATACTCAAAACTTAAGAAAATGTGGTAAGTAAGGTTGCCTGGGCAACCTTAATGCAGTCTCTGGTAATTATGCCTTTTATGAAGGTGTTGACTCCAAGACCAAATACAGGAGGGTTATCTGAAGGATTTCTCTCTTCCCAAATGCCAAAGGTGATGGTGCCAAGCTGCAGCCAAGTGCCCCTGGATGCCTGAAACAGTACAGAGCTCAGTTTAGGCATCTCAAAACCCACCCCCAGGTACCTATGAGCATCTGCAGCTTCTCAGCCCCCTAAAAACAACTTCATCTGCAGCTTCTCAGCATCTTGTTTTCTCTTCCTGGGAGGACACATAGCTCCTACTTTATTGTACTCTATCCAGGCACTGTTCTGCATGCACAATTACTCAGCTCCTCGTGGCTTGCTTATGCTTTACTCAACTCCAAGAAGCAGCAGTATTTCACAACAAATAAAGTGATTAAGTTCCCAATCTCCCTGTTATCATCCCCATTTTATAGATGGGGAGCCAAGGCACAGGCATGGGGATGTAAAAAACATCCACTGCGTTACATGCACCAAATCTGAGCCATTAGACGTGATTTTTCAGAGTGCTTAGCATTAAATGACACTTTCCCTGCTCAAAGCACAGCTCTCATTGACTTTGCTTGAAGTTTTTACAGCTTCACATTAATGCAGATCATTCCCTGAGCAGGTTCATTGGCTGTGCTGAGCGAGGCAAAGGTGAAAAACTAGGATATGATTATGCCATTAAAGATGATTCCATAACGCATATGCACAGAAGGGCTGCCTGAAGGCTGCACAGCAAGCCCACCCTGGCACCTCCCAGCTCTGGAGTTTTGCAAACTTGATAATGTTTGCTAAAGAGGAGCCTAATGGGGGTTTTATTCTGGGCAGGGAGGAAGGGTAAGGTGTTCAGTCTGGAAAAAGAGGACATTTTCCATCAGCAGCTGTAGGACGCAGCATCGCTCAGCCTTTGGCGGGCAGAGCTCTCCCTGGGGCAGGATCACCCGGGCAGGTTCCTACCTGCCTGCTTGCTGCCCTTGTCCCAGTATAGCCCATTCCTCTCCCCTCTTCTCCCAGCTTTCCTTCCCTCCCAGACCCAGTTTTTGGCCAGCTGCTGTCTCCTCAGCAGCGGCTCAGAGCAGGGACGCTCATCCATGCTTGGGCACGGACAATTGCTGCCAGCTCTCGCTGCTAAAATCAAACAAGACTTCACGCTGTGTGCAGCGATTCAAGTTTTTCAAAAGCACTTTCGAGCTGGCCAAATTAAGGTGGTTCTTTGCCTGTAAAAGAGGGACCCTCCACAAAACGTCTGCCTCAATCCTCTGCAAGAGTTTTGCCTGGGGGAGAAAAAGAAATCTTAGAAAAACAAGCAACCAAGCAAAAGCCTAGACAGAAGGTTTGAGATCTCTCATCCTAAATTATTAAAGGCTGAAAACATCATGAGATGGGTCAGACCACCCCAGTACCAGACAGTGATTGCAGCCCCGACTGGGTTGGTTCAAATACAACACAGATTCACGTTGGTTCTACGTGGCATGACAAAAATGCTAAAAAATGGCAAAAAAGTACTATTAATCTCACTGCTGTGATGAGCTCTGGGTATCTCCTCATCACCTCACCTGCATCTGCCAGCCCCTGAGGACCACAGCAGCTCAGCATCCTAACACAGCTCCAGGAGCAACACCAGGCTCTGTAATAAAGCTCCATCCAGCTGAACCCCCCTGAGAGCCACATACCTGGGTGACCTTCACCAACCTCTCTGCATCCCAGGGATCACCAGATCCCAGCCTGGGGAGCTGGGTTTGTTACTCCCAGCCATGGTACCGGGTGAGCAAGCATCCCACACCATGGGAGTGCTTGCAGCTGCACTGAGAGAGGGGTAAGAGCCCATGAGGAGCAAAACTAGAGCTTTTTAGAGAAACAAACCCAAGAGCTGTATTTTAGAAAACATCACACACCTGGGTCACTTACTAGGGATGCATTAATGCATATCTATACATATATGCATAGTTTTGCTGCTATATATAGCACCTTCTATCAGCAACACTCACTGGCTCCAAGAAAGCCAGGTGAATGTCCACAGACAGAGGAACTGAGGCACAACCAGATTATTTACAGCTCATTTCCAGAAGTACTCTTTGAAGTCAGAATCCAATTAATTTTATACCTGGGGAGAGATTTGCATAGGTATTTTCAGTCCATATGGGCAGGTTTTTCAAAAGGACTTGGCACTTATCTAGGCACCCAATGCAGACTGTGTTTTCCAAGGTGCCCAGCATCCATTAGCAGCTCCTCAGAGTTGGATCCACCACAGGCACAGCACTCTTCTCTGCCAGTCACCAGTCACCGAGCCCTTCTGAAGGCACCACCTCCATGGGTCTGTCCTTCAGAGCTGAGGAACACCCCAGTGTGCTGTTGCCTTTACTAGGGATCCATCTAACCCCTGCCTGGAGATGTGGGCACATCAGAACAAAGGATTTCCTACCATGGAGTAAAAGAGGGTTTTCTGCTGGTTTAAATCCCTGAGTGAGCTCTGTCCAGAATCAGAGAGATACCACTGCTGGCACAGGGGAAGTGATGGGCATCAGTGCCCAGGGAAGGCCTGAACCACATCTCATTAAATCACCTTGGCTATGACCTAAAACTGCACCCACACTGCCAGAAGGGTTTGTCTTCTACCTCCCCTGCAAAGATGTGCCACTGTGGTGCAGGCATTACCAGGACAAACCTCAAAGCAGCCACACACTGTCCCCAACCTGCAAACTCTTTGGGGCAGAGGCTGCTTTTAGCCCTGCACTTGGGGCACCTCTTCAGTGCTCTTCAGTGAACCTTTCTTGATTTGTAGTGTTACAAATACCCTGTGGGAGAGGCAAGTCAGCCTTTTCCCGTTCCACATCCCACCCCCCAACACAAACGAGACCGTGGAGCCCTTGGCGCAGTGCCTGAAAAGCTCTGATCCAGGTGACATCTGCAAAACATCGCCTTCGGACTTCTGAGGAAGAGACAGAGCTCCAAATGCACATGAAAGCCCCAGGGGCAACGTTTCCCAAACAAACAGCCCTCGCCAGGAGGGCACGGGCAGCCCTGGCTGCAGCATCGCCTGCCTGTAATGAGCTGATCCGCAGGCTTCCTCCCGGCTCTCCAGTTCATGGGGTAATTGCTGCACATTTTTAGCCTTGCCTGCAGCCATATCGTATAGTGAAGGCTGCCAAGCTGTGTCCAGGGCCAGGTGAGTTCGGGGAAAAAAGGATAATCAGCATTAAAAATATATATAAATAAATAAAGGAGAAAAATCAGAAGCTGAACTCTGTTGCATCCGGTTTTGTTCAGGCTGAACCAAATTGCCTGCCATCGAAGCAAATGGCAGATGAAGAAAACATTGACTTTCTGCTTGGGTCAATAAACAAGATAAATCGAGTGGGGAGTTGGACGTGGAACAGGGAACATCATCATTTACCAGAGGAAGAGAGAGGGTTAAAGGCAGAGCGCTGAAGCAGCTCACACGCTGTAGCTCATTTAAGGGTGTTTCACTTGGGAGCTCAGCCTTGGGAAGGAGGAATCGTGCCACCTCCACCAAGGCTTGGGACTCTGCTGTAGGATTGGGTCTGTCGTGCTTAAAACAGAAGACCCCAGACCCAAACCCTGAGATGAGATGAAGGGGGATGGCATTCCTGCAGCTGTGGATCTGCTGGTGCCAAGGGCATGATTCTCAGAAATGGTGCACAGCCTACACAGGGCTGAGACCTGACTGCTGCTGGTCCAGAAGTGCCCAGACCAGCCCTGCCCCAGGTCTGAGAGAGGCCAAGGATGAGATTCAGTCCATCCATCCCAAAGTAAGCCAGGATAAGCACAGGACTGGTCACTTTAGGCTCCTCCAAACTCACCAGAAGAAATCAGCTCCTTTACAGATGATCCTGCTGCCCTAGGGCAGTCAAGGACTGAAGAAGGAGCTGATCCACACTCTGAGCTCCACAGACCAGATCTCCAATGATCAGAGAAGGCAGCCTGGTGGACTAGCCTAGATACAGACCTAGGGATCACATAAGCTAATCCTAAGCACAGTCAAATCAAGCCCAGCCTGCAGCCCCTGGAACTAATTGCAACAGATGCCAAGGAGAGAAGGAGGAACCTGTTATTAGCCTTTCTGAGGAATAGGAAGGTCTTGAGATCACTCATAGCATCAGACAGCTAAAATACCACCTGGGAGAGACATCAAAGGCCTTCAGAAGAGCTTTTCAATGGCAGAGGTTGCAAGGGATGCATCAGGGGCCCAATCCCACAGGCAATGACAGGAGCAGCAGGCAGGTGTGCATGTGATGGGAGCATTCCTCCCCTCAGGCCAACCAGATCTCAGCCATCAGGTTTGTTTCAGTCACCACAACGTGTCATGGTGAAGGATATTAGATTTGAACCACAATCCACAGTGGTGCAGGATGTGGTCGTCACCATTCCTGCCTGATTAGATCTGTCAGAACCTATCAGTGGGAAGTTTGCCTGGGAACCCTCTCTCCAGCTGCACATTTAGCAACAGGAGATTGACGACAGGAGAAAAAAAGGGTAAAAAAGAAAGACAAGAGCAGCGTTTGAGCATTTGCAACTTGCAGGACCACCCTCCTTCTCCTGCCCATCGTACTTCAGTCACCACCTTTATTTCAATGTCTGTCTTAATTAAGAAGACTAAATGGAAAAGCTTCCATGCTAATCCAAGGTCTGCCTCGAAGGGCTGAGGATGATGCCCAAAATGCAATTTCCTTCCTCTGGAAGATCTCAGAGACAGTCATGCAGACACATGTCCCTTCATGGTCCCACCATAAACCCTGCCAAACCCCCAGGGAGCAGTGGATGAAGATCTGATGGATGCCAGGAACGTCCTTCAGAGCCTGTGGCAGCCAATGCCACAGGGCAGAGAGGGGAGCTGTGAGCATCAGGGGGGTTTTTGGAGGCCAGCCATTATGTGCAAGGAGAGGTGAGGGTTACCCAAAGCCTCTCCAACACATGCTCTCCCAAAACACAAGCCAAGACTCCTCTTTGATCGCCGACACAAGGGCCAAAACATTGACTTTTTCAGCCAACAAGGAGCAGCAGAAGCAAACTTCTGCAAATGTGACCCTTGGGAAAACAGTCAAGTTGGAGATTTTGGAGGCAGAGCTCACCAGAGAGGCAAACCTGGGGACTTCTGAGCAGGAAAACATTCAGTGATTGTATTTTTACCACTTCACCCAAATAGGCTTCTCCAGACATATTAGCAAGAAGTGGGGATCACAGCAAAGACTGAGCTTAACGTGTTTCTCCAAGGTTTCCTCCTGACAGAAGGAGCAATGCAGAGCTGGAACACTGCCTGGTCGCTGGCCCGAGGGCAAGGAACTTGCTTTTGGCATTTGGACTAATTCATATTAGAAGATTCACATTTGACTTCAGCAATATTCACCTCCATCTATCCAAAATCAAACTGGGTGTAAAGGAATGCAAAAGACCTCAAAACTCCTGAGGGTCTGCCCTGCCACAGGAGAGCATTCCCAAGAATACAGCTCCGAGCAGGAGCTGGCATTTTGGGATCAGCTGCAGACTGGGACGGTGAAATACTGTCTGACTGTGGGCAGGCTGCAGGATGTGACAATGCTCCAGCCTCCTCATCTGTAAAACAGGGACAACAACAGCTACCTGCCTCCCACCGTGCCGCGCAGTTAATTAATGCTCCTTTGAGTTGTGAAGATTAAAAGCGGCATATAACTGCAAAATAGCAGTTTATTATTATTATGAATGAAGCCTCCACTTGTCCCATCAGTGCCCCTTAAAGCAGTGCTGCTGCAGACACCGTGAATCGCTTCCAACAGCTCTACTACTGCTGGCATTCGCAGGGGTTTGACTGCAGACTTCCACGTTAAGAGCTTTGAATGTGTTAGGGGAGAAGAAAGAGAGGGAGAACAAATAGACATTCTGCCACATTTTGTGCTTCACACTTGGAGACGATGCTCCCACCCTCCTGGGGGCTGGAATAAAACAAACTCCAGACAACAGCATCTCTTTCACCTTTTCTCATCTGTGCTTTTCCTTCCCAGGCTGCCATAGCCTTGCATGGGGAACAGGTTGTACTGCAAGGGCACAGAAACACCAATTTGGGATCACATGGCGGCTTTAGGAAGGGATTAAGATAGTCTCTATTCCCCACAGGGATCAATCCCAACAACAGGCACACCCAAGTGGCAGACGTTTGGCATAGGAAGCAATGGAGGCAGAACAACATGATCAAACTACACAGGGGCATGGGCAGGCCCCCTGTTCCAGCTGTGCCCAGCTGTTGGCAACACCCAAATTATGCCCTGTTCTCCCAGGTGGGCTGGTGGCAGGGACCATACGAGCCCTCCTCCCCCATCCCCTCATTCTGGGGCCTCTCTGACCCCTGCAAACTCTCCTTACCCTTACTCAATGCAATGAACCTCAAACCTGGTGGAGCAGCTTCCTGATGTCCACCACAACCCTCTGAGCCATTCCCCAGCTCAGTCCCTGTCCTGTCATGGACAGTTTGGAATTGGTAACACCAGACTAGCACACAGGAGATGAAAGTTCAGATTCTGGCTTGAGTAGTTCAGGCAAGTTACCTTTTCCTACCTATGTTTCCTGCATTACTGAGCAGAGGGCCAACACTATTTCCTTTGCTCCTCCTTGCACCTCTTCTGCCCGAGGCAGAAACCCAACCTTTGATGACTCCACAGCACATGGCACCCTGTTTTTCTGACCCTGCACCAGCCACTCTGTGCCCTGGCCATGCCATCCTGATCTGGCAGCTCCCCATCCCCCAGCACCGCTGCTCCCCCTCTCCAGGCCCCTCCAGCATGCCTGGCTGAAGGACTCAGCTGCCTGCAGCACACGGTGGCCATGCCGCTCCTGATAGGCACCTTTCATGTTTAATTCAGCGGCTGGTTTAGTTAATCCATTTTTTAATAATTCATCCCTTCCATCTTAATTTTGGTAGTTGTTGAAAATCCCTAATAAAACATTTAGGGGCTCTTTTACTGGAGCAATGGCATGATTTACTAGACAGAATCCAGTCTTTGATGTCCTATCTTAATTCCCTCCCTCCCACCGTGCCTCAGTCCTGTTTATCGCTGTGCCGGAGGTAAGAGGTTCTCGTCAAGTTTTGTAGCACTTAGAGGCTTGGTCAGCGTGAATAATTCAGCTGCCCCGCTCAGCTTAGACAAATCATGTAGCAAACCAGCCTCTTCCTTTTATTAACAACTCCTTCTGCCACCACAGACCCATGCATGGGCCGGCATGTGGAGCAGAGGGACCAGGGTGAGCATCCCGACCGGCACGGGGCAGAATCATGAGCAAAACAATCACAGGTGCCAACTGAATTGTTGGAAGAATATACACCCTTTTACAGCTCTTGTATTTCATCCTCTACAGCCCGAATGGGGAAACATGCTGGGTTTTTGCATCTGTAATTGGGGAAGAACAGATGGTGGAGGCACAGTTGGAAGTAATACGGCCATTAAAATAATCTATACGGCTTGTAATTCTCCATCATGTGGAGAAAGAGGAGGGCCTGCCTTCACCTGAGTGCCCACATGGGTCGTGCCCACCCAGGCACAGGGGATTTTCGCATTTGTTGGGATACTGAGGTGTTTTGGTGGGTTTGATTGGTTTTATCATTTCCCTTTTCCTGGGATTCTCCTCTTGAAGAGCCAACAGCTGAACCAGAGCTGCTTCCACTGGGTAGTTATCTGACTCCCACGTGCCACATGGGGCACATTTTCTCCCCATATCACCCAGTTAAAGCAACTGCAAGCTCCACATCTGTCTTAATGACAGAAAAAGAGCAGCAGAAAGCCCCAAGCACTTCAGGCAGATCAGGATGTCTCTGTAGCTAAATTTCAAATGGGGATGATTGGAAAAAGAATTATGGAAAAACCCTCCCGCTGATTCATGAAAATTGGAACCTCTCAGGGGAACACACAGGCTTTGCCATCCCTTCTATCACCTACAGATCTTGAGAGTGAGAAAATGTAAAACCAGAGTAAGAAAATTGCCAAAAAAAGCCCAAACATTCAGCCAATATATGTAAATTCATGTCCTTGTGCTGCATGATGTAGGTCATGTTTTCAGAGACATTAATGCCCTCCAAACACCCCAACCACCACATTCTTTGGTACCTCTTGATGGGTGAGGTTTTTCCTTCAGGATTTGGTTACTGCTTTGTGTTCATTTGTTTTTCCACGCAGACATACTATGGAAAAGTTTCTACTTCAATACAAAATGGAGAAAATGCCTGAAATCTCAAAAAACCCCACATATTGGAAGGTGTAATCCCTTCCCACTCAGACCTAAAGGTCTACATTCCCATCCAGACTGATGGAGGGGAGAAGGGATCAGAATCATAGCACCCTGCTTCCCACCAACACGTCCCCAGGCTGGACACAATGATCTTCTCAGGAAAAAAACCTCCTCACTGGGCTTAAAATGCTCCCTGTGATCACGGAAGGAAGTACCTCTCCAAATCCTTACTCTGTGCCTGGAACACAGGGGAGCCAGCAGGACGTTACCTTGGCAGCTGGCTTTGCTTTATGGAACTGTAAATATATATTTTTAATAGTCTGGCGGTAAGAAAGACGCGTTTCCAGGCTCAACAACATCCAAAATTGACTGCAATTCATTTCAAAAGGGGTGAAGGGGTGGGGGAAGGGGAAACACAAGCCTGAAACCCACAGAATATAAAAGCCTTGAAAGAAATTGCCAAAAATCCCCTGCATAGCTGCCTTCTGGCTCTGGGAAAGAGATTAAAAACCTGAGCAGTGTCAGGCTGAAGCAGACGTCACAGAGGCCACCCCGGGCCATGCTCATGCTCAGATAAGACTCTTTCCTATTATTATTTTCCTGGAGACAACTCAGCCTTTGCCAAAGCAAAGCTCTGCCCGGCTCCTCGCATCTCCTGGCATGATGAGTTCACTGAAACTGAGGAGAGGAGCTGGGAGATGCTGGTGCATTGGGTGACCAGGGGTCCCCAGGGACCTCTGACCTCAACGTCAACATCTCACCCTCCTTCAGCATCTCAGTGTCGTCCTCCTGCCAGATCATTACACTTCACACACCTTCCTTAGCCCTGGTGCCGCTCTCCAACACCTAATTTGACTAACCCTTTAGTGACTAATTTAATTACCCCGGCCCACAAACTGACAGACAGCTGTTAAAAATGGCTATTGCATTATTAATACGCTCCAGTAATTTCCCATTAAAACTATACTGTTAATAATTTTTTCCCCTGTATTTCTTCCCTCTTAATTAGTCTATTTAAAACTTTGAAGGAATATTCTCTTTATGGTAAATGGGAGCATCGAGCAAATTACATTTTTGATTGAATACTTCTGTGATAGGCCAGCAAATAAGACCGTTGAGTTGTTAATTATTGTCAGAGTTTCACACGATGCCTGCTAATGAGGCAGTCAATCTTCTCTGCCATTCCTAGAATATTAATGAAAGCCGTTGGTATTGATTTTGTCACTGGCAAAAGGCAGGAACTCCTCCTTCTCAGGGGACTCCATGGAGGGCAGGGTGGGCTCTGCACTGGGTGGGGACATGGTAGGGAGCAGAGACCTTGGGATGGGGTGAGGCAAAGGGGGCTTGAAGCTGGTAGAAGCTTGGGAAGCTTTTGGGTGTGCCAGTGGCAGCCTGCGCAGCTCATGGACCCAGTGGGAGGGCTGGCACATCCCTACAGGGATCAATCCCATCAACAGGCACACCCAGGCAGGACAGGCAGCAGGGGAGAGGCAGCTCCTGCCAGCCAGACACGTTGATCCCTGTCACCTCTGTGTCTACCTGTTGACTCTGAAAAGTATCAGATTCACCCCTTATCTTTCTTCAATAACATAATTTGTTTTGTCTTGTTTTAAAGGAAAGGGAAATACTAGCTTGGAGTTCAACAGATACTTGACAGAGCAAGGCAGGGAAATGAAGAGCAAAGCAACCATGGATAGATAAGGATTGGCATGAAACTGTGAGGTGGCCCCAAGACAGTAAAAAAACAGCCCTTGAGTTGTGCTGGAAGATGCAACAGGGAGCTTTCTCAAGCCCTTTGGGGATTACTCCAGTCAGGCTTTGCACAGCCAATCCCACACCTTCCCCAGAAACTAGCTTATTTTGGGCTGTTCTGAGAACACTCACCCTCTGCCTGACCAGTCGATGCAGGGAAAGGTATGTGTATGGGTAGGGTGGGTGCTTGGAGCATCTGTGGGGATGGACCCAACTCTCTGCATGCTCTGTCACCCACAGCTGTGGAGCTGGAACGACACCAAGAGACAGGGACAACCTCCAGCCTCCACAGGAACAGCCTCCCAAGCATACTGGAAGCAGTGGTGGGGTTGGGACCATCATCCCTGCAGCAAAGGGACAGTAGAGCTGCTGCTGTCCCCCCACATCTGCCTGTAACCTCAGCACACCCAGGGCTTTCCAAGAAGGCTGCCAAAATACCATGGAGCCAGATCTTTAGCAGGAAATCTCTTCATGCTCCCTGCAAAAGCCCCAGCTGATGAATCCAAAAGGCACACAACAAACTAGGGCTTCTCCCTGCAGCACTCACCAGATTTCCATTCAATCCCACCCATTTCTTAGCCCCTTTCCAAGGCCAAGTGAGGGGACAGCAGGAATTTCTGTGGTTTCTTTTCCACCCAGGAAAGCAGCAGAATAGCATGGTTGCTCCCCAAATACAGGCAGTGTCCCCTCCACCCAACCACCACTGCTGCATCCAAGCCCATCTGCTGCTCACCTGTGCTTTATAAGCAAGCCAGGCACTATGTTTACTGCAGTAAAGTTTTCCATACTCAAAGCTCTTTTTTTCTCCCTTTTTATAAAGCAGGCTTCAATAATTGCTTGTGGTCCTCTTCCAACCTGGTATTCTGTGACTCTGTGAAAAGAGGAGGTTTCCGTTCATAATGAATTGCCTGTGATGCAGTATATCCTGGTTTTACCAGGAAAAAGGGAGTCTGTAACTCTCCCCAAGCTCCCAGTGAAATGCCACAAAAAGCCCTTGAGGTCAATGGCACTGGTCTTGACTCTCCTTCTCCTCTGCCAGTATCACCTATCAGCTGTGTTCAGGCACAGATTATGGCCTTCACATTCCAAAAACCCATTTCATTCCACATGGCACCGAGTCAGACTAACACAACCCAGGAGGGCTCCTTTTCCTGCATCCAGTTCCCACCACCCAGGGAGGGTGAGAAGGCTTGGATTTGCCTACAGTCACGTCAGGTAGGGATGATCCACTCCTACCTTAAGTCCTTGAGAAGTTCCTGTAAAGGGAGAGAAGCAGCCAGGTTTCCTAACACACCTGTTTGCTGACTCCTTGGCTCAAATAAGCAGAGTGCCATCCCCTGCCTCCCCCAGCTCTCCCTTCCCTCAGGGAGATGCAGGATAATAACTGGAGCCACCCACCAGTTCCCTGAAGGAATGGGGAATATGAGCCACCATGGGCAGGCGGGTTGGACAAGATCATCTTTAAGGTCCCTACCAACCCAAACTATGCTGTGATTCTATGATTCCATCAGTAGAGGAGTCCTTTATTAAACCAACCAAAACTTTATCATTAACCCTTTTTAAAGTACTCATCTACAGCCCAAACCTGGGTCCAAACCCAGAGTCCCCACAGTCCAGAGCCAACATCTCCAGCTCTGCCCCATCTGCATTTGATACGCACCAATTTAAAAAAAATAAAAGAAAGGAAATGTGGACTGAGCTGAATAAAGAGACTTCTCACTGCAAGAGCTCAGTGCATATTTACACAGCATCCTGCCTTAATGCTGAGCTGCTTCATTTGTGTCACTTTAAGCCCTCCGCAGTAGCAGGGAAGTATTAGCTGGGGTTTAATTGTGTGCTGCTGGGTTCAGCGCAGCTGGGAGAGAGCCCTGTGGCACAGCAGCGCTGGGATGGACGTGGGAAGGTAGTGACAGGGGGACAGCCACCAGCAGAGCCACTGGCCAGGAGGGAGAGCAGTATCAGGGGACAGTGCCCCAGCCTGGGACCGCTCTGCCTTATGTAGAAAGCAAAACAACATCAGTTCGCATGGAGCTGCCTGTCTACATGGAACCAAGGACAAGCTCTGCAACACCCAGACCTGTTTGCAGGAGACATGAGTAGGTTGTCCGCCAAAATCCATCCAGCTGCATTGTCAGCAGACCTGAATGTGCCCCAGTGCAACTGGAAGCTCTTTGCCCCTCCACATGCCTTCCATCCAGAGCTGCTCCACACCAGCCACTTTCATTTCTTCTGGCAAAGGTGAAACAGGTGCTGGGTGGCTTATACATGGATTATGTGGTCTATCAACACCCCCATCCCTCTCTCCCAGCACTGCCATTCTTGCCTCCACTCAGCTCACCGCTGCCACACTGCAGCCCTGAGCAGGGCACAGCCTGTGGCACAGCATGGCAGCGGGTCCCCAGTTGCACCCATCTGCCTTATGATAAGAGGCATTTGGTGGCAGTCAATAGCATCTCATAATATCAAAAACACTGCAGGAAACATCTAGAGCTGAATTGATTATGGCACAGTAATTCTTCAGGCAGTGAAAGCAGGGCAATTCCCAAGATAGGATTATTTTTTTGCAAAGCTTCACCTAATTTTCTTGATGATGTTTTCCCCCTGCTCGCTCCCCAGCCCGCCTTCCAAATCTCCCCAGCTTTGCGCTGCTCTTTGATTTAGTCCCAGAAAACAGTGTTCTGTTCAACACACTCCAGCACAGTGCCCAGGAAAGCATCACCACCTCCCATATCACCAGGATTTACACATGTGCAGCAGGAAAAAGTCAAGAAGGATTTTGCTTTTGGCTCTGTAGCCAGCAACCCGCTTTGGGGAGACCAGAAAAAGCCCTGACAAGTACTTAAAACATCTAAATCACAAAAAGGAGACACTAAACAACAAATGATCAGACCAAAAGGGGCAACAATACGAAACCAGGGCAGAGCAGAAGCAAAGGGCAGCACATTTTCAGCCTGATCCAGCCCCAACAAAGCATGGAAAGGTTTTCTGAGCCAGTGGGCAAGGGCAGGCAGGACACACTGTCCCTGCTCTGTGCAATGCTGACACTGCCTGTAAAACATGCACTGAGCTCTTCAGTCCTCCTAACCTCATTTTGAGCTGTTTTTGCTCCTTTGCTTGGGGATGAGGGGGGCCAGGGAAAGCCTGTAGAGCATCTCTGCTGCATCTGCAAACAGCAAAGTTACTCTGAGCAGCCTGGGAAGTGCTGCACAAAGGGCACAGAGGGCACTTTTTCCTAATAAATCACCCCAGGAACTGGGGTGACATCCTGGAGCAGAGCAAATCCCTTGGAGGCAGCAGGGCACTGTACCGAGTCCACTGATGGAAACATCACCCCTGCTCCTGCTGCTGAGGCGCAGGAGCTGAAACTAATTAACTTCACTTGTTTTCATTGAGCACAGACGTCCTGGTTCACTGGCCATGCTTGTGGCTGCCCCAGCTGCCCACACTGCCAGGTTTGGTAGCCGTGGTGCCACAGGGCACTGCCTGCCCTGGGTGAAAACTGAATAGGAGCTCTGCCCCTTGGTTTTGTCTGATTTGCACCCAGCTGCCAGCCTGTCCTTTCACAGTGAAAAACGTGTTTCTCTGCAGCAACAAGTGTCTCCCCTTTTCCCTTTGGCAATTTAAAAAACCCCGTAAAAATAAACCTAGAGGGCTGTCTTCTGCAGAGTAGCATATCCTGGTTTTACCAGGAAAAAGGGAGTCTGTAAGTCTCCCAGAGCTCCCAGTGAGATGCCCTTTCCAGAAGCACTTTCCCAAGCCTGCAAGAGACAGTGTCTTCTCACGGTGCCCGTAAAGGAAAACTACAAAACTCTGCTGGTTGTGTCCATCTCCATTCCTGTCGTCTCTGCCGAGATGGCTTTTCCTTCCCAGCTGCAGAGTCTGTCGCAGGTCCCTGGCGCACTCCCAGGAACATTTCGGCTCCACTGAATTTTATTAGTTTTGTCCTTTGGCTGAAGTGATCCAACAGTAGTTACAGGAGATAAAAACAGGAAAGGAGGAGTAGATCTCGTCCACATCGGGATAGTTTCAGGCAAACTGAAAAAGGCTGGTGGAGGTGCCAGTCCTTTCCATTAAGTTGCGTTAAAAAATAGCTGAAGAAAAGGCATTTCCCAATGTCACTGCCTCACCTGGGGCTGTATCCTCACAGCTGGACAGCTGTGCATCCAGATGGGACTGGGGCCATCATCCCATCCTGCCCTGAAGCATCTCAGAGTCTTAAGGATAAGTTGCTGAGGTCAGCCCTAGGAAAGAGGGCAGGGACTCTGAGCATCCTTCCCAGGCTCCCAGGAAATCCTGTCCCTCCTGCTGCTGCCACTGTCTTCCTTCCTCGCTGTCGCTCTCCTGCTCCAAGCCTGGAGCCTCAGGACACAGGTCCCCATCATCCTAACACCGTGCCTGGACCTTCTTCCTGCAAACCTTCTAGTTCCCTTCCCAGGCAGGAGATGCACACAAAGGCAAAAGTAATAAAACACAAATAGGGGGGAAAAATTGTAATTCAGGAAAAACAGTACAGAGAGGCTGTATAAACAGAGAGGTCAAGGGGCTGTGCTTTGAACAGGCAGCTACAAAGCACACTCCAGCCGATGTTTAACAGAAAGCAAAGGCAGCAACATAAAAACAAATAACACCATCAAAGAGAGACAAAAGAACACCTTTCATCGAAGGCACCCAAGGTCTGATTTCACCACCTCGCATCACCCTTTGTACTAAGCATGCACATCAGCACCGTGTGTTAGAGCCCCCCCTCCCTCTCCAAACCCTCAGTACTCACTGCTTGTCTCAGCAGTGGCAGGATCCTGCTCCAGGCAGGATGGACACGCTGCTACAGCAGCAGATCTGGTGTACAGGGCAGCTACAGAGTCCAGTGCCAAACCCTACTCTGAGGGGGCAGATCCCAGATGCAACAAAGGGAATCATTCTGGGTGTGAGACAGTGTTTGCATATTTGGTGAGTGTTGGGTATCTTTAATTGTCTCAATAAACATATAAACAAAATCTGTTCACTCGTTGGGTTGTTTTTCCCTCCTGGGCTCTGTGGCACGACAAACAAGAGGAACAGCAATCGCTCAGCTGCCAAACTTGTAGCTGTTGCTGGTGCTCCCTGCCACGGATTTGCCTATGAGCCAGGTCCAAAATTACACCCCTGTCCCTAAGAGGTTTGATCATTTTCTGTGCAGTTTTATGGCTCAGCACTAAGATCTCACAAATGCAGTGGGTTCACACAACAGAACACAGAGAGTGAAGCTCAGCACTACTGCAGCAGGAGTTATTAAAAGCCGAGGAAGAGGGAGGGCTGAAATGTTCCTTGGATTCTGGGCATGAAAGATGCCATGGCTAGTGATGGACCACAAAGAGACAGGTTGAGGGCAGTGAGATCTCTGTATCCTCCCAGAGGTGCCGGGTGATCCACACTTTAAGTCTGACCTACTCTAGATACTTCCTGAGTGATTTCAGCTCCATTTTGTCCCCTTTTTTCCCCATTGCACCACTCCCCTAATTCCTCTCTCATTTTGCTGCTCACACCCTTCTGTGCCTGCCGCAAGGTTACGTCTCCATTTAGTCACCCTGTAGCAAAGTGAGACGTACCTGACTCTTCTAACCTGCTCTCATAAATCACAGCAGGAGGCAGGGAGGAGGAAAAATCCTGGTAAGCAGCCAGGACAAAGCTGAGTTGACAGCTGCAGGGCAGGGGCTGGTGGCTGCCTCTCTGTAAAGTGTCTGTCCCTTCTCTCCAGAGGACGAGGCCAAAGGCTCCCTCCATCCTGGTGTTAAGCACTGCAAGCTGCTTCTCCACCACTTTTTGAGAGATGACAGCCTCTTGGGGTGATAAGAAGCCCAGGCCAGAGCACAGGGATGTTATCTGTGAGGATGACGGGTGTGTCTGTGATGTGCACGGTAATGAATTGCCCTCTCTGCAGAAATGAGTAAGTTGTGCCAGGTGATGCAATGATCAATTTGCTCCATCACACAAAGCTGTCCATTCATCATGGGCATCGACTGCCAGCCTCTCACACCTCTTTACTGGCACCCACGGAGCAGGGGGCTCTGCAGGCAGCTCTGTGGGGCCCTGCTCAAGAACAGCCTGGAAAAGGGGCTTCCCTTCTCCTCTGACCTCCTGGCTGAGGGTCCCTGCAGCACTGAGCATCCAGAAATCACAAACTGCTCCATTCCCGAAGGAAAAAAAGTGGGGGGAAAAAAGACCAAATGGCATCTCCTGCACAAATGGCAGGGAGAGCTGGCAGGGTGTCTTCTGCCTGCATGGTGTACCCCACTGGCATGCATCCCACGGGGACCAGCCCACCTCCTTGACCTCCAGGGATGCTCACCTGCAGCTGCACCTATTGTCCTGCACCCCTGCAGATAAGGCACAGGAAGATGACCTTTGCTGCTGTGACAGAGTGGCCACAGTAAAGCTGTTTCCCCTCTCCTGGCCCAGATTCCCTTTGCCTTTCTCATCCACTTCATTTTCCATCCTCCTCCACTCTCAGGGAGCCTCACAGCACAAGTGCTCACCACTGACTTGCAAAATCACAAGTGCCCAAAATCACTGCAAAACCCCTAAAAAATATCACTGCAAAACCCCTGTAAGACTGAGGCAGCAGAGGTGTCACAAGGGCACAGCAGAGGTGAGCCAGCAAATGTCACAGGCAGGGAGTAAAAGCCCTGCTCCCATCCTAGACACAAGATGGGACGCGGGCACAGAGCTGAAGAGCAGAACACTCTGCCTCCAAGAGAATTGAAAATAAAATAACAAACAAATAAAAAAAACCCCAGAAATAATAAAAAAAAATCCAGTTGATTGTACTTTGGCAAAGAATTCAGAGAGCAAAGGGGCTCACTTGGGAGCAAAACGAAGATGAATCGACAGCGAGTTCAAGAGAATTCATTCTGCCGCTGAACACTTGTCTCTCCATCAGGACATCTCAAAGGCTTGTCAAGTGAAGGCAAGGCTTTTATTTGTTTCTATGGTTGCCATAACGATAGAGCTATATGTCATGTCAGGCGGCAGCTGAGGCTTGTGCCTCTGATTTATAGCTGCTCGCCAGAAATTATCAACTTTTCTGCAGAGCGGGTGGCACGGTGAACCAGGACCACCGGGCATCTGCCAGTGCCATGCTCTGCCCCCTGGGTTAGCTCTCCTCTTGGTCTCCCACAGCCAGCTGTGCCCCAAGGGGTGTTTTTATTATCCCCTGCAGGGATGCTTTTATTATGCCCCGCAGGGATGCTCGTGCTGGGGCTGTGGGTGTGGGTACTCCCAGAAGCTGCCGCAATTAGAACAATTCCTGGTCCCCCAGGACAAGCTGTACCTCACGAAGGGCCAAACAGGATGGTAAGATGTCTAGAGAAGGCCAGCAGAAAGATTAAACACCTAATAGTTATTTGTTTAAAAAATACAGAGACTACTGTGTTTACCACCAAGTTATGGAAGAAATATGTGTAAGAGAGAGGAATGGAAGCAATGGGCAGAGGGAGACAAAGGGTCTTGAAAACAAGCGAGGAAAGGTAGGACTGGGAGGTATTTCTTGTCCTGGCAGGGGATGTGCCACAGGTACAGTCTGCCCACCCTGGGACCTGGTCTCCAGCCCAAGGCAGAGGCTGTCCAGCATGGGGGAAGCCCTACAGCACTGCTGGCCAACCTCGTCTGAACAAAGACATCACTGTTAGCGTGCCTGCCACGATCCCAGGCATGTGACAAATATGATTGTCCTGTGGAGGACCAGACCCTGAGTCGAGGAGGGGATGCTCAGTATGGTCACTGATAAATTATATATGCAAGTTTCATTAACTCTAAGCACACTCGTGCTTAATTTATGACACACAGCCCTAAAACCTCCAGCACCGAGTTCTGCACGCAAAATCCTGTCCCCTCTGAGGCTCTGGGACATGTGGGAGCATCCCCATAGGATGTTTGCACAAAGCCCCTTGGCAGGAGCCTGTAGGAAGCTTCTCTAATGACTTGGCTGCAGCAGTGGGAGGAGGTTTGGGTCCCTCATGCCCACCCACCGCAGAGACATCTCGGTGCACTGCTCAGCAGTGAAACACAAAGAGAATAGTATTGGAGTCAGCATTTCCCTGGAGAGCTGCTGAAAGGCCGAGCCCCACCTGTCCCTCTGCAGTCTCAACCATCTTCATAAAAACGCAAAGCCACATTTGAACCTTTAACCCTCTGAGTTGTAAAGACTTCATCACTTGTTTTCTCCGAACCAGCCTTTCTGCAATTTCCTTCCATTAAACTCTTCAAGACAAGTGACCCCAGAGCCAAAGGTGTCAGCCTAATGAAAGGTCTGGAGGAATGCAGCACGCTCCTTATTAAAGACACAGAAGAAACACAGGACTGAGCCACCATCACAGTGTTACAGGACAGCAAACAGGGCACTCTGGGTGTTGAGACATGGCCATGTTGCAGCTGGTGTGACACAGCCCGGGGTCTGCTCTGTGGCATGGAGATGTGACTGTATTAAAGCCCAAGCACTGCAGATTCAGGAAGAATTTCTTCACTGAAAGGGTGATTAAACATTGGAAGGGGCTGCCCAAGGAGGTGTTCAGGAAATGACTGGATGTGGCACTGAGTGCTATGGTTTAGTTGACAAGGTGTTGTTTGGTCAAAGACTGGTCTCGATGATCTTGGAGGTCTTTTCCAACCTTGATGACTCTGTGATTCACCTGCAGGAGCTCCCAGCATGGAGGGACAGCAGCACTGCCATGGTCCCATAACCAGGGAAGAGGTGCCCTCCATGCAGAGGGGTGGCTGTGTTTGAACACCTGCACCATGGACAGCACATGCTCACCTCTGATGGTTGGTCTGATGTGATGGGTCATCACCTGAACATTTGAACCACCAAAATTGATGCATTACCTCTCCCTTGAGAAGCTGCCAACACTTGTGTCAGCCCAGAGGAACAAAACAAAGAGGCTGCAAGACAAGCAGCTCTAGAAGTACTTTGCACATTGCATGAAATCACCCAAGAACCTTAGAGGAAGTTCTCAGAGACAAGCCAACATGATGCCCATGAGCACCAAACACAAAAACGTCCCTGCTCACCACCTGCAATGGATGTCAGCAGCCCCAGCCTTAGTTCCTCCACCTCCCATCAGGAGATACCACCTTGGTTTCCAGCCACCCTGGGCTTCTCAGGATCCCGAGTTTGCAACTTCTCGTTTAAGAAGTGTTTAAGTTCTAATGCAGAAATATTAGATCACTTTTTGCTTCTCACTGTATCTGCGAAATCTCCCATAATTCAACATCAAATATTTATTATTACGTTTATTAAAGTTTTAATAATTTAGCAATGCCTGTGTGTAAGACACAAGCGCCGTGAACTCGTCTCCCTTATTCTACCGGAGTCACTCCAATATTTATACCTGGAATTCTCAGTTCAGGTTCCTTTTATGAGGGGAGAAGGCAACAACCTCAATGCCAGAACCTCCCCTCCTCCTGCCTGGCATTCATCCATCCCGACAGAGACTTTTCCACGAGGATCAGTGCCCAGAGACAATTACTGCACTGGAGCAGAAAACAAGCTGCAGAGCCTCTACCTTCACTAAGGTACTTTTAATGAAGATGTGAGGAGGCAAGAAAGAAATAATGTTCTCCTGGCATTTTGGCTTGGAAAATATTAACATAAACCAAGGCAACCCTTCCCCTTCTCAAATGAAAAGCAGAAGTTGCAGACCAGAAAAACAACACTCCTAAGAGAGCCAAATTGTGATAGATATGTACCATCAGTCTCTTTTTGCAGGAAAGGGAACAAGCACTAATTACGAACAAAAACACACACTTGGAAGTGAGGACCTCTTGGATGCCAGTCCTGGCTCCGCCATAGCTTTTGTAGGCGCTTGCTTTAACCGCAGCCCTGCCGAGATGATGGGACAGAAGAATGGAAATCAAACATCCCATCGCTCTGGGGAAAGACAAGACAGAAGGGTCTGAGGGACACAAAAATCCTGTTGGTGCCCAGAAAAGTGGAGAGAGCAGGAAGAAGGAAGGAAGGGAGGGAGAGAGGGGTCATGGAGTCTCAACAGTCACATGCTCAATCTGAATTTAATGGGAGAGAATTAAGCCCTTATGGTTGACAGTTAAACCCTTGTAAACCAGACCAAGGAGGATAATCACCACCAAGGTGCTCACCACCTCTTCTCCAAAGTTTCTCTTTCGCCCTGGGACACAGAAGACAATTAATGTGCCTGGCTCCTTCTCCAGGACCCCCTTTGCCCACGCTCAGTCCAGTTTCCCAGCAAACAGCCTCTCCTTCCACCAGGGCAATTCTCCTTCTGCAATGCCCTCTTAGGTCCCACTTCAGAACCAGACTATCACAAATTCAAGGACATCTGGTTAAAACACAAACTGGCCAAAATGGGGGAGCCATAAAAATGTCCAGGCATTTGCTGAACTCCAGGAAGTAAAAACCCCTCTAATTGTGTAATAACTGGATGAGCAACACAGCCTTTCACTCTTCATGAGCATCCCAGCAGGTATCAAGGGCCAGGTTTCAGAAAGATGACAGCACCTCCATCCTTGTAAATGCATTCATTCAAGCACTGCAATCTAATATCACATTTAAGTCACTTTAAAATTGCCTTTTCCTACCAATTCACCTGTCTGTACTGGCAGACTTCAGAGTTACACACTCAGGCCTGGCTGCGACCCATCAGAACACAGAGCCTGGAGAGCCATCACATCATGTTTCTTATTGGAAGAAAATTAATCAAACCTATCATCACAGAAATTACTGCATCCTCAATAACAATTTAAATAGCAGTGCAGCCACTCAAGCATGAAGAAAACGAGAAATCTGCTTCCTACCTGACATCTGCTGGATCTTCCGTCACCAGAACATCTGTCTTGCAGCTGGCAAGAGGATTGATGGAAAGCTCCACAGGGGGCACCACAAAGCTCTTACTGACTGGTAGCCACAGCCCTTGACCCAAACTATAGGTGGATCTGGAATAAGGGCAAACGTGTCATAGAGGAACAGTGTCCACAGGGAATGCTGAACTTTCACTGCACCTGCCGACTTGGAAGTCAGAGCAGTGGTGGCCCCATGAGATAAGTTAGTAATTTGGTCTTGTCCTGAAAGCCAAATGGGAGAGGAATAATCATATCTCCCTCCCCGTGCCAAACGAGGAGTTGGACTCCAGTGATCGTTGTGGCTCCCTTCCAGCTCAGGATATTTTGTGATTCTATGAGATGCAACAGAAGAACAGGGGGATGGTCAAGCTCTTCTTTTTAGTCCATGGGGACTCTCTGTGCACACTGGCCTTGCATTTGCTGAGGGGACAAGAGGGGAATCCTTCCCTGCCTGAACAAATCTTTCAGGTCTCTCATAGGCAAATGACACTCATGTCCCCCTGCCAGCAAAAGAAGACAGAGCTAGGAGCGACCAAGAGGTTGCATCCACTGGAATGTCTTCATGGCTCTCCCCACCCATACGTCCAAGATGGACCCTCCTCTGACTCACCTGAGTATCTTCTCTGGTGCCTGCTCTCCTGTGACCAAGTCATATCCTCGCTCCAGTGTCGTGTAGGGCCATGGCCTGGGAGGAAGATGCAGAAAGCAGCTGAGCACATCACTTGGCAGGGAAAGGAGCACAGCCCAGTCTCAGATCTCTGGAGCCAGTGATCACCCAAGGGGAAGAGAACCAGCTCCTCACCAATGTGGGAGAACCCGGACAGAGTAAACCCACCATCCTGTCCCCACTCACCCTTCACTGTGTCCCCAGTCACTGCGCACACACAAGTGTCGATGGACGGGGTCTGGGGCGTACCCTTCATGGCAGCTGCACTCTCCTAAAAGACAAGAGGGAAGGATGAGACCTTTCTGTCCCAGAGGCACATCAGCGACTGCAGAATTGGACCCTCCTCCCCTGCTGCCCATCTCTGCATGTTCACAGTCACTCCTGGTTCCTGCTATGGATCTGGAGCACTGTGGACCCCAGAAACCTCCAAAAGGTTTGAAGGAGGAGATGAGATGTGGAAAGCTGCAAGAAACCTGTAATGTTTCTGGGAGGGGACTACATGATGCAGCACCCCCAGTAGCTGGAATGAGGTTTCATGACACAAAAGGTCTGGCCTTAGCTAGTGTTCCTGTGCAGCCCTGCAGCTCTCCAGGCTGAGCAAACCTCTGCCCAATGGCCCCCAAGAACATCCCACATTCCCTACAGGGATGTACCCGCATGGATCCGGCCCCTGCCCTGAGACCTGCCCACAGCCCTGGCAGAGGGGCTGCTCAGGAGCCAGGCGTTCGCTCCTCAGCAGGGATTTTGACCTTGCTTGAGCAGATCCAGTGTCCAACCCATGCATGTCCCAATAGGGGGATGCCCCAAACCCATCCTGGTCATGTCCCATTCTCTCCTCTGCTCCTGGCACCTCCCACCAGGATGGGGTAGCAGAGTCTTCTGCAGCCCGAAGTCCCACAGATGGATGCAGAACCCCCCAAACTCTGCCCTCTGCAGGCAGTGCCCATGCCACAATGAAGAAGCTCCCAGACCTGCTCCCCTCCACCCTCTGGGTGCTGCCTCTCCCCATTACACCCTTTTGACAGCAAGCGAAGACACTTCCTGCACCAGAAACCTCAGCGTGCTTGGCCCAAATTGATTCAGTGTTTGGTAGAAATACATAACCTAGAGCAAGAACCTGCAAAATCAAAAGATTAATTGGATTTGCACATGGAGTTTCTGCTACAAGCTGCTGCCAGTGTTTTTCCTCCTTCCCCTCCTCTCCCCATCATGCCTGGTGGTGCAGCAGGATGAGCTGTAAACACTGGAGGGGTGGGGAGCTGGGGAGGTTGTTGGGAGGGGGGTACCCCCATCACGGTGGCAATGAAGACTGGCAGGTACCTTGGTGCTCATCGGGATCCTAAGCAAGTTCTTAAAATGCTTCACAGGGATTACAGTAAAGAGCTTTATTGTCAGGAGGGAGCGAGAAGGGGATTCAACCGCTGATATTTTTGAGGAAGAGATGCATGGAAAGGGAGAGGCAGCAAAAAAAGGAAAGAGGGGGGGAAAAAAGAGACGGCTAATGATGTGCTAAAATGCAACAGCACCTTCATGAAATATTCACTGCCTCAAACGCGTCTAATATTAAAGATTAAATGTCCTGGGATTTGTCCTAGCGACTTCGAAGCACTGATTTATGATCTGTCAAAAGCTGCTAACCTCATGATTCATAACGGGAGCAGCAGGAACATTGCTTCTCCAAAGGGAAAGAGTTGGGAGAGAGATGGCGGCACTCGCCCCTGCTCAGGCTCAGCCGTGCCTGGGGGCTGGGGTGGTCTCGGTGCAAGAAAACACAGGTCCTAATGGCTCCATCAGTGATTTTAAAAAAAGAAAAGTTATTTTTTCCTTGGGTGCTTAGTACGCAAGTTTCCCCAGCCGTGCCGTGGATCATTAATTCCTGGTGCTTATTACATAACAAATATATGCTCTGCAAATGAGAGACATCTCAAAGTGCTTGCGAAGCAGAGCTGGGAGTCTTGGGGCACCGGCTCACGCTCAGCTCCTGCCACAGAAATTAGAGCAAGTAAGGAAAACCCACCTACTGAGGTTGGCATCCAACGGCCCAAACGCCTCCCTCTGTATTGATGGCTGGGGGTGCTGGTGCTGAACCCCTTCCCCCTGGTGCAGGAGGGTTTATTTTGTCTGCTGGCTTGTTTACTGCTCTGTCAGTTTGGTGTCAGAAGGAGAAACTCTATCAACCTGCAGAATATTGATTTTATTGACTCCAATCCTGAAGTTTCAGCAGCTACAGCTGTTGCTCTAACAGTGATTGGGAGGTTTATTGGGAGGTTTATTTCAGTAAGTGAGAAGGCAAGTGGTGGCACTGGCTGGGCAGGTGATACAGGGTGGGAGAGAAGGAGGACTCCAGGGAAAGCCACCCATGGCACAGAGACTTTGGATACCTGCCCCTCTCCGGGGCCACTTGTGACCAGATTTCCACAGGTTTTCCAGGGAGATCTATGCCCTTTTGGCAGAGTTTTAGAAATTGGACAGAAAGGCTCTAAGCCTGGGACTGGCTGAGCATTGCAGTCTGCCAGAAGAGTGGGGACTCCATCTCCTCAGGACAGATGGTTTAGGATCTACTCCTGTATCTAGAACCACAGACAACTGGAGGGGCTTCCAAAAAACCTCAGCAGAACCTGCTGTGCTCTCACAGATTCTCAGGAGCTTTTGTTCTCTCCCCATCAGCATCCAGTGTCCTCCTTTGTCCCCCTGAACTACTCTCCTATTTTCAGTCAGTCCCCACCCTCCCCTGGGAGTGATGCTGAGCCTGGCTAATCCCCATGGAATAAGAAACACCTGATAAAGTGCCTGGAGTGGCAGGACCAGGGGTTCCTGTACCTCTAACCCCTCTTTCAGGGTGAGTTTTTAAACATGCTGCCAAAAAAACCAAACCACCAAAAGCCCAAACAGCAGTGCCTCTGTTCAGAGACACTAAATCCTGTGTGCTCCTGAGACAGACACAGTTATCTCCTCAACGTGACTGCAGCTAAGTTAGGATTCAAGCTGAGCTTAAAGCCAAAGTCAACCAAAGTAACCAAGTTTGACAAATAACCGCACCTGAAGCTGGATGCAATTTCCACAGGTCCTGCACACGCCTCTGCACAGCACAAATGAATCAGGATCTACCAACCAGCATGACATGCATCCTATTTCCACAGTCACCACCCCACACCCTGGCCAAGGTGAAAACACAGGCCTGTATAGTCCTTCCTCTGTCTCTGGATTCATAAGCCACAAAGAAGGGAGGATAAGCTATGGCAAATTTTCAGCTGTTACAGCAAAAGGAAGGATCGCTGCTCACTCAGTGAGGGCAGATCCTGCTCTGGAGGTCCAATGTTGTATTTCCAGTATGTAATTATGTATTTCCAGTGTGTAATTAAACAAAATGTGGGGAGGGGAAGGAAAGTCTCTGCATAAAGCAGGAAATGAAGCTCCATAGCCCTAGCAAGAGGCTCTGAAAACACGTCATTCAAAGAATCACAGAATGGTTCAGGTTGGAAGGGATCAATGACTGGTCCAACCTCCCTGCCCAAGCTCGTGGCACAGGACTGTGTCCAGACAGTTCTGGAATATCTCCAGTTCTGGAATATCTCCACACCTTCTCTGGGCAGCCTGTTCAGTGGTTGGTCACCTGCAGAGTAAAGAAGTTCTTCCTCATATTTAGGTGGAACTTCCTGTGAATCAGTTTCTGCCCACTGCCTCTCTTTCTAGTGCTTGGCACCACCAGCCAGAGACTGGTTCCATGCTCCGACACTCCCTCTTCAGACACTTATTATATATCTTTAATATACAGATACATTCCTGTGACACACACAGCTATGTGGAAGGGCAAGGGGAGAGCTGAGGCCATGGGAAGCACTCACGGCACTGCTCTCCATCCTCCCCTACTCCCCTCTCCACACTTACACAACATCTCATCACGGACTGTGCTGCCGTGACTAATTACAGGTGACACGGAGCCTCCGTGCCAGTTTCCGCTTAGGGAGAGTGAGCTGTTGTTTGAAGCAGCAGGACACATCCCCAAACACCGCAGGCATGTCTCACCTGCAACCTCCCTCCTCTGTGCCTTTCTTCCCATGGGAGGCTGGTGGGGGAGACGACTGACAGCTCAACCCCATAAACCATGCAGAGCTCCACGCAGAAAGGCTGGGTGGGCAGCAGCGGGGAGCACACAGCTCCTAGAGAAACGCCTGTGCAGCTCCAGCTCACTTTGGCCCCTTGGCTTTGCAGGCATCACTCCTTCCCCCAGCTGGGAAGAGGAGAAGGATCTGGAGCCTCACCTCGAGGAAAAGGGCCAATTAGGGACACAGCTGACCTGGTTGCTTCAGGCAGGCGTGAGCTGTCTCTGTAAGGGGTTTCTCATGTGCCCATGCTCCATGCTGGCTTCAGTGCTGGAGCTGAAGTAGGGCAGGAACAGGCTGCAGCCAGCATTAGCATCCATGGATTTTGGCTCTGGCTTGGTCCACACTGAAGGAAACAAATCTAACACAAGCCACATCCGAGCTCACCACCTCCAGCGGCACAGGCACTGCACAAAGGCAGCTATGCGGGGGACAACAGCCCTCCAGCTCCTGCGGCATCTTCACCAGCACAGCTGGAGGCTTTAGCTCTCTTTTTTCACATCTAAGCTGGAAGTTGCTGAGCTATTATTCCATTTTGCCCAACCACACTGTGCTGCTGCTGCTTCTGCTGAAAGGAGGAATGGGGTCTCATGCTGCACCCAGACCCTCCCTGAGCAGCAGAGCAGGGCTGAGGGATGAACTGCCAGCGTGCTGGGTAATCCTGTTAGACTCATTAGGGCGAGAGCCGATCCATGGTGATAATGCTGCAAGATCCCCCTAATCCACCCGCCCAGTGCACAGCGTGAAGTGGAGGCTCCCGGAGTCCCTGTGCTCCCGGGGAAACTGCTCTTTGCTGTCATTGGTATTTTTATTTAAGGAGCTAGAGGAGCTTTGGCAGTGGTGGAGTAAAGCTGTGGCTCGACAGCCTTCTCCTGGCACTGCTGATGTCCGTGATTCCCTGCTCCATGGCAGCACCTCCTTCCCTGGTGCTCACCCTTGTCCTGAGGGGATGCCCTGCTGTGCCAGGGTCATGTCCCAGCTGCAAAGGCACCATCCTGGGCCCAAGTCCATACTCCAGCTGGAGGGTAGCCTGTTCCCAAAGCCTGGGGAGTTACAAATATGCACCTTTCCACCTGTATGAGCATTACATGTACACACACCTGCTTTAGGGCTGCCTCTCTACTCAAAGTGATATACAGTCCAGCCCCAGCTTTTTGGGCCCCCTCCTCTCTGGACACACATACCCTTCCACGGGACACACAAGCCAGGGGAGGTGGCTCCTGCCTGACCAACCTGGCACAGAGCATGGAGGGAAAACTTGGAGTCAATTTGACAGTTACTCCTTCTCTCCCTCTCCTGCAAGTCACTCTCTTCACCCAGATCCATCACAGTACTTAAGCATAAGCTTAACCTCTAAGGATTGTGCCTGAGTTTAGGCTCTGCATGGATTTACTTCTCATTATCATCTGCTCAGCTCCTACACCGCACTGCCAAGGAACACGGGCACATAAGCACAGCTGGTCCAAGGAAGCAGAGAGGTCCCAAGGGTGGTGTTCTGTGCCATGACTGTCATCTCCTGGGGTGGGCACTGCCCCACAGCTGACCATGGCAGGGTGAGAATCCCCCACAGCACCAGTGGGATGGGCGCAGTCAGGGAGACGGTTCAGGAGTTGTTCCATACAACAAAACTCATTCCTCTTTCCTCCTCCCCGTGCTCTCTAGACAAGCACAGAAATGCCATTACAAGAACATTAGCAGCTGCAGGATTAAACACTCTAATGGCAGAAAATGAGAGTGTAAAGACAGCACAGATAACCTTAACTTGGCCCCTCACAGGCACGAGTTTTGATTGCTGTTTATGTATAACACTTCAGCCTGAAGCTAAATTAGCTTGGGAGTTAACTGCCTCCTACCCTGCTTGGAGCACAAGGCAAGCTGTGCCACCACAGGAAAAGGAATAGTATATTACATGAGTTTTGACCAAGTTATTAAACTCCATACCTTAGAGAGACAGAACCTCATCTTATAAAAGTCTAAGTCAATAAAGGCACTGGGATCCTCCAACAGCGAAAATAGCAGAACTGCACAAGAACAAACAAATATTACTCGATGTGCACGAAACCTGCATGATATTAAATTGAACTATAGGAGGAAATGGCTGTTTTCATAAACACAAATACACCCTCGCCAAAGCTGGTCATCTCCTGATTTACATGCTCAGCTCTGTAACCTCCAAATCTCCTTAACAGGTTGCCTTAAAAAAATGGCTCTGTTTAAAAACTACTTTCATCTGTCTCCTGCCCACAACACCCCTGTCCTACCCAGACAGGAGCACCATCTGTGGCTCTGGTGACAAACTGGCCCATTTGGAAGATGATGGAAACCTTTTTTTTTCCCCTCCTCCTGCCAACTCCCAGAAAAGGCCCTTTGCTACCACATTTTATCTGGTCCTTACAAGCCCTATTGCTTTGGGGGTGCCACCAATTGTGGATGCAAAGAGAGAATTTTGATGAAGTGCCTGATTTGTAGATGGGGGAAAAAACTTCAACACATTTGCACCTGCTAATCAAGGTAGCTATCCATCTCATTTATGCCACTGCTCCAGCAAGCCTGACAGCACAAAATCAGAGGCTGTTTCTTCCAGCATTTGGCCCTGAGGGACCGATTCTCCAGCAGGTCTCTTCAGCGATGCCCACAGAATGTGCAAGTGAATCAGTTTTGTGCATACAAAGCAGGTAATTGTGCTCACAAATCAGGATTTGCATATGCTGATGGAAAGAGATGCTCTTATCAACCCTCCCAGTGCTGGTAAGGGAGGCCAGAGAAGAAGCACTCCTGGATTTTACCCAGAGGTATCCCAGTGCGAGGTACAAACAGCGGCACCAGCAACACTCCCCACATCTGTCCAAAATATGGAGAGTGCAGACAGCAAGTCCCAGAAGACAACAAACCTTCCCTGTTTTCATCTCAAGCAGCAGAGGCAGCACCTGTCAAGAGGATGGGGTGTTTTGACTGAACCTCTCTAACCAAGGAGCACATCCTACCCCCAGGAGGTACCTGTCCCATCCAACACAGTGGTTGGGGCAAGGGCACACCATCACATCTGCAGGGAGGAGTCTCCCAGCAGCATCCATTTGTTTCTGTATTTGCAGTCGGGTCAGACCAACCAGCTTGGCTGCTTCCAAGGCAGAAGGGACAAGGAAGATGACATTTTGCTCATGTGCAGATGTTGGTGTTCCCTTTGAAATGCTCTGATGAGCTGGGGCTTTGCAATGCAGGTTTGAAATTTGTCAGGGGGGCAGCAATCATTTAAGAGTGAGTCACACAACAGAAATGTGAGGGAAGGCAAATTAAGGTCAGGCAAGAAAAATGGATTTCGGCATTTCCTAGTGTTTCAGAGCCTCTGTTTTCACTGGTGATTACTCTTCACACTGAAGGAGTACTTGGTGTCAGGAGTCAGAACATTGTATGGACAGATCCCATCTAAAACTCCAATCCAAAGTGGTGTTCAGTGCTGGGAAAGGTAAGAGCTTCAGTCTCACGAGACAGAGCATATGTGACCCGAAGATCTCTGTCCAAACTTGTGCCAGGAGTCCATGGCACATCCACCAAAGACAAGTCCTGCCCACAGAGTTCTGTCTACACCTTGAAGCATGGAAGATTTGAGACCAGGCTGGATCCACACTGCCATGGAGAGTGGCTCCAAGGGTAAGGCAGAAGTCAGATTAGCTGTAAATGTGCTGGAGGACGTCAACACTGACTCTGCTGCTCTTGACTGGGGAGGCGTTCATCCTCTAGACAGGACAAATCTCAGTCCATCCTTCCCATGGATGGTGTGCCCAGACCAAGAAGGCAGAGGGCATAGGAATCCCGAGCACCCACCACTTGGGATGCTCACAGAGAGGATAAAATCCCTGACCCGAAAAGGTTGAAATCCAGGCAGGATTTATGTCCCACAGTAAAACTACAGAGCTGCCTCTCTCATGGTGATAAAAATAAATCACCCTTAAAAATAGAATGACATCAATAAAAATAAATCTAAAAGCACACGCAGTGTATCACAGGGTTACAGTCTGCCCTCAGCCTGGTGTGGAAGCTTCTTGCCAGTTAAAGGCTGGTCAACAGCGATGAACTTACGTGGTGCTTGGGGCTATGTCCTGGGGTAGGGTGTCAAACAGGTACTGCCAAAGGCCTAATTAGGTGGGTGGCTGCTCAGGTCTTGTGAAGTTTGGACCTCTTCAGGGAGTGTTAGATTTAGGCTATGAAGATCAGCAACCCCATTGGCCAGTCCTGCTCAGTCCACGGGGATCCAACCGGCACAGACAGGAAAAAGACTCCATTTTATCCATGTGCAAACTCCCAGACTGGCAAGAGGGGGAAAAAAAAACCCATTGACAGATTTCAGGTGAGGGACCTGAAGGCTGAGATCAAGGCTGCTCTGCCTTCACCACAGGAAAGCAGGGGGAGGATGGGTATGAGGGATGGAGCAGCTGGTGAGCTTCAGATCCAGGACACTGCTGGAGCAGAGCGACTCCCAGGCTAACGAGCATCGCTCCCTTCCCTGCAAACAAGATCTGACACATCCTGCTCAAGCGTGGGGCATCCAGCAAGAGCAGCAAGCTGCTCCGGGAGCTGGGGACGCAGCGGGGACACAGCGGGAGCGGCAGCTGGGCCGGCACGGGAGAACAGCCGCTCCTCGCAGCCGAGGCCATGCAAGGATTAAACCAGCCCTGCTCGGTGCCAAGGAGGCCATGGGGCTGGCAAGTGCAGCCACAGGGCTCTTCCAACAGGGAGGCCATGGCCTGGCTCCCTACGGTCTCCCTACGGTTTCTGCTGGAGGCAGAGCTTTTTTTTCCTCCTCTGAACCAGGGGACAGCTGAACGCATCTTCCCCCTCCCGCTGAAGTGGCTGCGTTTTGCCAGTGCCTGAAACAATCCTTCTGCTCTGTGACATCTGGACAAGAACAGCCTCCTCCTGCACCATCTCCATCTGCCAGGGTGGCTGCTGTCACTTCCCAGCCCTCCTTGGGACTGTAAGTGACACCCAGAGCTGTCTACAAGGGAATTCTCCAGTGTCATCGTTCTGCCGCAGCCATGTCTGTCAGTGCCTCTGTGCAGACAAGCCTTGAGAAACAGGAATACTAAAAAGAGAATATTGTCTTGACCAGAAAAATGAGTTTATGAGACCAAGTTTCATATTTGCATTTCAGCTGAGCAGGGAGGGATGAGAACAGGGTCACCTCTGCAATCCCATGGGGCATTCATGACTCTGAAGGACTTCTGATTCTAATTCTGTGTATTAATGATGGTCTGTGGCAGTGGGGAGGCTTAGGAAAAGTCTTCTCCACTATGAGCCATCCTATAAAACCCCTGATAGAACCAGACACCAACACACTTACCTGCAGTCATGGATCTCATACACAAACATGAAGTGAAGAAGCTCAGTGCTAAGAGATGAAGGGAGTGGCTCACACGGAGAGCCAGGGCTAACCTGGGGTGGCATCTCTGCAAAGAGATGGGGGTTTGGATGCTCTTTAGATGCTGAGCAAGGCAGGATGAACAGGGCCACTTGTATTCACACTATCAAGAAGGCATCCCACCCGAGGCTGGTGACCCACTGGCGAGCAAGAGCAGTGCTTGTTGTTGCAGAGGGTACAGCACACCCCACAGCAAAACAGCACTACTTAGAAGTAGATAAACTCCACGTGCCAGCAGCTGCCACACCAAAGAACTGGTAGATTCACCACTTCAAATAGCCATTTTGTGCCCATTTGCTTTCTATTTTGCTGATGGGGGTCACCACTGTGTGACCCTGCTGGTACCTCTCAATTCTCCATGCCTACCACCAGGCTAAAGCAGAGGTGAGCCAAGAAGGCATCAAAAAACCCAGAGACAAACCTTCTCCCTTGCATCTCCAAGCTTTCCAAGGTCTTCACTGTTCACTAGCCTCCCCTTACCTGTGTCTTGGTCACACAGCTGCTCACAGGCATCAGTGGTCCTCTGTCCACAGAGGTCTCTCACCCAGGGGGACGTGGCATTGATCTGATAGTACAGGGACAGCTTGGCTGGATTAAGCCAATCAGAGATGTCCAAGTAGCTCCCTTCGCTCACAACGAAGCTGCTGCCTGGAGGGTGGGGAAAAAAGCGTCAGGTGAGTGTAAAAACACAAACACACATTTTGGTTCAGTATCAGAACACTCTACTCTTTAGCAGCTGCCGTGATGTCAAGATCAGCAAATAATAATGAGTTCATCAATATCTGCACCCAAAGAACTTCATTTGACCATTCCTCTCCAGAGGAACGTGCCACAACAAATGGTCCACCAACTCCTCTGCGCAGACACTTCCCTACTCTTACACTAGTGCGATTTGATTCCCAGGTCTCTGCAGAAATGTGGAGCGATGTAATTATTCTGATCCAGGAGATCAGAGCATCACTGCCCCAGCTCATGGAAGGAGTGCCCACGAGGCACCTGGGTGCTCAGGGCATGGATGGGCAGCAGCATGGGCTGTTCTCTTTCACTTCTTCAGCTGAAAGTGAGTGAATTGGCCTGAAGCAACTTCTCATATGAGTGGTCTCAGACCAGACACTCCCCCACCCTTTTCTTCCTGAGAGTTAGACATAAACTCCTGCCAAAAAATCTTTTCTTACAAAATCTTACGTTTCTTTATTTTGCAAAATGTATTTTTCCCCACCGGCATCTGGGAATATGCATCATCTAATTAGCCAAATAGATTTTCAGTTCAGCCCAATCATTTCCTTATCTAACATCTGAGGCCCAGCATTGCTTGGGGGATTTTGCAGGCACAGAGGTCCTCATTAACTCTGATCTTCAATTACATTGATTATAAGACTGCCTCCATAGCAGTGCTGCACAGATCAGATGGGAGCCAAAAAACCTCTGCCATTAAGTGGTGTTTTGCAAAACTTACCAGGGTAAAAGCCTCTAAAAACAGGGGAGAAGAAACCTGCAAGGAGGAGTGGGCAAAAGGAGCTACCAGGTAGCCCAGGAACTCACAGCCACCCTTCCACTAAGTGCGAGGACTTACAATACTGGCAAAACTTGTGATACTACATGAAGATTCAAATCCTCAGCAATTACCCAAGGATAGCAAGTTTATAGATCCAGGGTCTATCTTCACAAAACTTTAGGGCTTAGGCCACTTAGTAAAGGACTACACCACATAAGGTCTTCAGTTGATGAAAGCCAAGAGATTCAGAAAAGCAGGACAACAAACACACAGCCTACACGAGCCTGCTTGAAGACAAACTCTGAATCTCCTTTTGAAGAGGATCCCTGATGCTTTAGCAAGAAGGAGCCTTTCTCACTCTCATCCTGCATCATCCATGCAAAGGATAAAACAAGCAAAGCCTCAAGTCAAGCATCCCAGCGAGTGACCTCATTTTCAGGCATCCCAAGATCTCAGCACCATCCAAATCCGAGCCTTAATTTCACAGAAATGCAAGTCCTCACCACTCATAGTGTTTATATACCATAAACATATTCACAGATGCATCCCTACACTCAAAGCCAATGGAGGCTTCCAAGCTACTGACTGTTCAAGCAAATGAAAATTAGACATCCAGGATCCAGCTGCTCTGGAGACACAGCAAGGCAGGGGCTGCCCCGCCAAGGCTGCAGGATACATCTCAATCAGAGAATGGCAGCAGCAAATCACTGGGTAAACTCCCCAGCACCACTGGAAAGCAGCAAAACACCAAGCACAAAGAAGTGTCTTAGAGCCACGTGGCTTTATTTCTAATTATTCTTTTCTGTGAATTTTTAAAGATAGCTTTAAATACCAATAATAACAAGGGCTGGTTTCTTTCACCGAACAGAAACGCATCATGGACCCTCTGGGAGTGTTTACTATTTATGTGTACATGTCTACGTAGTAACCTGTCACTCTTGTTTTCATCCTTATTTTTGCAGCTCTCTAATAAAGAGCAAGGCTTGGGAAGCACGTAAGCCTGTTTTGAGACTCAGCTACAGACAACTCCCTCTGCACCCAAAGACTGAAGAGCGAAACCACCAGCTCTTGATTAAATCCCTACTTAATGAACCCCACTTCTAGTTAGAACACAGTCAGCCTGAAAGTAACAAAAGCAAACCAGACACAAAACAATCCCATCACTAGTATTCAGAAAGATGAAGGTGACTCGAACTGGGAGAGCATCTTGGCCAGGAACTGCTGCAGAGAAGGGAGGACCCCAAGGTCAGGTGGGCAATGGAGGGGTCACCACCAGAGCTCCCCACCACAGAATCATTTAGATTGGAAAAGACCTCTCAGTTCACTGAATCCAATCATTCTTCAAGCACTGCCATGGCCACCACTAGACCATGTCCCCAGATGCCCCATCTGTGTGCTTTTTAAACTTCTCCCAGGGTGCTGACTCCACCATTGCCCTGGGCAGCCTATGCAAGGGCTTGATAACCCTTTCTGTGAAGACATTTTTCCCAATATCCAACCTAAACCTCCGTTGGTGCAACTTGAGGCCGTTTCTTCCTGTCCTATTTCTTGTTACTTGGGAGAAGAGGCTGATCCCCACCTGGCTATGATCTCTCTTTGAGCAGTTGTAGAGAGCAAGAAAGTCCACCCTGAGCCTCCTTTTCTCCAGGCTGAGCCCCTCCAGCTCCCTCAGCTGCTCCTCTTCAGACTTGTTCTCCAGACCCATCACCAGCCTCACACCCTGAGCTGCTCCAGGAGGAAGTGGCACATTCATGGCTGTGCAGCTAAACTTTCATTTCCTTTGGAAAACTCCGCTTACTTGCTGCTGGGAGTATAAAAAAAACCCAACAATTATCAATTTATGGAAGTGCTTCCTAAATAGGTACCAAAATGTGACATGTGGCCAGGAGCAAATAACTTTTCTTTCAGCACAAGTTTGGTGTCCACGTAAAACCACAAATTTGGGAAGCTTGAGATGATTTACAGATTGACAGAGCTTTGCAACATTCTCTATAAAGAAAGATCTTCCCAAATATAACGAAACTGTAACATAGACAAGAAAAGTCTTGGTATTTTGAAGACTAATCACTTATTTTGATTTTAATAAGACTGATTGAGAAATCATCCTTATTATCAGTTTTCTGTTTTTTGGTTTTGTTGTTTTTTTTTTTTTTAAAGCAGAAATTAAAACATTTGAATTCCTGAATTCAGGCTCAGTGTAAAATGGAGGGGTTTCTAACTCAGCCTAAAAAAACCAAACCTGGGGAAATCAAAGGTTTTAGTTAATTGTAAACACTTTCCTTCCTTCCTTTGCAGGAGGAGGGAGGGGACAACTTCCCGCAAGGAAAGTTCTCACATCTCTGAAGCTCAATGTGTGGCAGCAAAGCTGGGTAAGATTTTGAAACAGACACTCATCACCTTCACTCCCATTGAAAATACAAACAAATAAACAAACAAACATCCCAATCCTAATCCCTTTATAGCTTGCCTGGAAAATAAATAACAGGAAAAGACATTCTACAAATAGTTTGAAGGCTGGAATTCTGACTATTTCAAAGCCTTTTCAAACAGTTTTTCTCTTTATTTTCAAAAAATCCACACACAGAAAACAGTTTTCAAAAGTCACCATCGCACACAAATCAAAAGCACCTTGGAAAGCTCAGAAAGGGCAGGTTGAGTAACAAATTCTTTTACAAACTACTGAGAACAGACATTTTCTAAGCGAGAGATGTTCCAAACACCTTTAGCTTGCCAGGAACATCAGCCGTGCTTGTTTTCCTCAATACACAGCCTCTGGATGGAGGGAAACGATGGAGGAGGGAAGGGGGTCACGGGGTACTTGAGGGGGGCAGTGGTGGGTAGACCCTGCTCCAAACAATCCTCTGAAAACCCTTCTTGAGGACCTCAGATCCTACCAAACCACCCCCACGGCCAGTTTGAAGCACACCTATAGCCACTGCCTGCAATCCCTGGAGCAGACCCCAGCACAGAAACTCTCTGAAGGCATCCAGAGAGACCATCCACTCTGCTGTCCTCTGCTGCCAACATTGTCCCCTCCCAGATGTCCTCCTAGACACAGGTTTTGAGCTTCCCACTCAAAAGCTTGATGAAATCCTCCTTCAAACAGAGACATTTAGGTCTCAGGGTAAAGCAACCATTAACCACACAAGGGAATACAGCAACAAAAGGACAACTCTCCACCCACCACCACCTTCTAGGAACCCTGTTGGAGGACGTGTCCCTCAGGCATCACTGGCTTTATGAGTCAGTCTGTACCACAGAGCAGCACTGCAGTGCCATGGAGAACATCAGAACACAGCTATAACCCTCTCACAGCTCCACGAGGTCCACCGGCACCTCGGGGGATTGATTTGTTTGGATTTCTCCATGCATGTGTGTTTTCCCCACCACCCCTTCCTTCTCCAACACTGATCAAAGCTGCATCACTTAAGGCAACATCAGAAGTTCATGTCTCTCATGCTGGGGTCTCCTTCAAAGTTCAGTGGAACTGCTTAAGCCATGACAAAAGAGGCTTGAAGTTTTGACATTTCAAAAATCATTTTCCAGAACACAACGGGATGAAACAGCTCAGAAGAGATATCTAACAAGGGAAAAGAACAAAGCACCCAAAAGCAGCTAAAAGGGTTTGGCTTCTCCTTTCTCTTTCTCTTTCTTTTCAAGGGAAAAGACCAAAACCTAATTTTTTTTTTGAAGAACATCTATTTATTCCTCTCTCTGCTCTTTTTGTCATCTTTGGTCCATTCACTGTTTCTTGGCCAACAAAACTCCTTTTCATCTAAAATTAGTATTTTGTGTTGGGAAGCTATGGGAGGTCATACTATAGGCTGCTATTAATGTATCCATCCCTATACTAACATACAATTCTAATCCTGTTCTAGATATTTTTTTTTAAATGCTAAAGGGAGGATTATGCCTCTTGCTTCATTCTATAGGTACAAAGGATAACCCTATTTGATTTCTTTAGAGACTCTGGGTTTTTTTCCTTGTTAAACATGAAAGAACATTGCCCAAAGAGACAACTCCTCCCCTATCAGCTCTTTCCCTTGATCAGATCTCCCTCTTCTGTTCTGGTCCCAGGGAATGGAAACTTCTGCTTCTTAAATTTCTTTCAGAAAAGGCAGAAGATCCAGACAGTTTTTGGATGCCCAGGACACACCTGTACTGACCTAAGCAAGGAAACAAGGCTTGAGGCAGGACTGCACCCCCAGCCTAACACAGGGCTCATCTTTACAACCCCTCTCCTGCTTAGCACAAAACCAGGCAATTTTGGAATAATTTAAGTTCTTTGAAGTCAAACTCTGAATTCTATACTCTAATTTGAATCCAGGGATAATATCACACTGGGTTAAAATGCAAGTCAACCCACTTCACCTTGTTTTTCAACTTGTTTCTCTCTTGAACAAGGTGAAATGCCTAAATAGAGAGTTACGATAGAATGTTTTTAAAACATCACAAGCCTACACAAGACACACCTTTCACTCACTCTTCCCTCAACTGAAGCACACAGAGTTTATATCACAGTGTTTGACTCCAGGATGTATTTTCAACACGTGAACCATGATTATGGGCTCTCACACCAACCCACCCATGACCAAACCCAGAGACCCCTCAACCTCCTGAAACACCATTGATTCTGCCAGAGCTTCACTCTGGCAAAGCAGCAATCAATTAAGTCAAACAAATCTGTGTGTAATTACAGCTCGGACTAGAAGCATCTTTCCTGTGGGAGAAACAGGGTCACATTTTAAGCTTTAAATTGCACTTTCTTGATAATTCTGACAGACTCTTTCTTCGGGTTTGCTTGGCAGTCAGTGTTGATTTTGCCACGGCTGAGCTTCTGCCATGCAATGCATATATTTAAGTTTATGCAGCAGGTGATGGCTCGGTCAGCTTTTCCCAAACCCAATCGAGATGGCATCTGCCCGCCCTGCCTTGTGGTCAAGTTCATCCTGCAAAGAGATCTCCCATGGCAGTATTAGACAATGTAATTGTGGAGGTGTTGGTAAGAACACGTCTCTGCCCTCAGTAGGCATCCAGGCCAGCAATGGCTCAGACAGAAATTAGACTCCTAAAGAAAAGCTTCTCCTTAATGCTCCATATCTCCCAACTCCCACGCTGCAGCCTGGGGCTCTTCTGAAGTGATGCTCTCCAGATACTGGGTAAGGGTTCAGGGAAATCCAGCCTAAATCTAATCACATCACAAAGTACAGAGGAGCTATGATAAGCTTTAAGAAACAAAGTATGTGTGTGTGAATAGAGATTTTCCAGCCAACACCAACACCAATCATTCCAGGACAGCAGAAAACACAACCAAGCAGCAGCACATGCCAAGTTAATATCCATGGCACCAAGGTGAGCTACCACCCACTCAGCAAGAGGTTACACATCAGCAATGTTACTTGTTGGGAGAACTACACAGTGAAGCAGCACATCCCTAGCTGTGGAGCCTCCAGAAATCCTCGCTGAGTTGCTGCATCGCTGCTGCTGCATGTATCCCATAAATTCTTGTTCAAAAGCTTGCAAAGCCTAAGCTTCCCAGCATGGACCCACCACCACGCTGCAAGAATATCCTGAATTGGAAAGGAACCACAAGGATCATCCAGTCCAGCTTCTTGCCCTGCACAGAACAGCCCCAACAATCTCACCATGTGTGTGAGGGAGTTCCCCAAATGTTCCTGGAACTCTGGCAGCCTTGGGGCCGTGCCCATTGCCCTGGGGAGCCTGGTCAGGGTCTGACCACTCTCTGGGGGAAGAACCTTTTCCTGAGATCCAACCTAAATCCCCTATGACACAGGTCTAGCCATTCTCTGTGCTCCCATCAGCAGTCACAGGGAGCAGAGATCAGTGCCTGCCCCTCTGCTGCCCCTCTAGAGGAAGTTGTATGAATGCAGAAGCCAATGTTTGCATATTTCCATCCATGGAATGGAGCGGGTTAATTGGTCAAAGACATTCCTTACTGCAGCCTTCCCTCACTATCCCTCCTAAATCAGTGTTGGTAAAGCTCAGCAGATGCCAGGAGATGCCCCCTCACCAGGAATGGGCACATCCTGCCTCTCTCAGGATGGAACAACTCCCAGCTCCGAACACGCTGCTGCTGAAACCATCCAAATTCCAACACCAATCCAACCAGCTTTGCTCTGATGAATCCTGCAAAGGAGAAAGGCAGAGGCATTTGGCTTCCCTTGTGAACTGAGCTGCCCCAGGAGCCGGGAATGCCTGTGGGTTGGGGCAGCTGGGCAGCCGAGCTGAGCAGGAGCCGAGCGCAGGTTCACGAGGCTGTCAGAGCCCACGATAAAAACATGATGTACTTCAGCCTCCAGAATCTTATTAGTTCTTCATGCAAAGAGCGTTCACGCCGTAAAACCGTCTTGGAATCCCTTTGATCCACGCTGATACAGTTCATAAATTGATGTTAATATTTAGAGTTCATGTCTGGTAACGCTGCAGCCATTTGCTCGCGTTTTCTTGCCAGGCAAGCAGGCACGGGAGCAGGAGTGAGCTGTAACACAGGCACTGAGGTGACCAGGTGATTAAGAGCTGATGAAATAAAATGCAATTTGTAAAGCTGCCCCCAAACACAGTCACCTTACCCAAAACACACGGGGTCTGTGGCAGCCAGACACAGCACGGAGTCTGCAACAGGGAAGTGTTGCTTCTGTCAAAGCTGTGACACAGCTCTCTGTACAGCAAAACAGGCACCTCTGCAGCAGAACGACTCCAGGGGGAGAAAACAGTACAAGAAAAAACTAATTTCAAGCCAGTCAATTCCCTCTGCTGATTTCAGAGAGGTCTGGTGGGGCTGAGACCAGCTGGAGAACATGGGAGACTCCAATGGCAGAAACCCTCTGAGAGCCTGGGAGGATCACAGAATCCCATAATGGTTTGGGTTGGAAGGGCCTTAAAGATCATTCCACTCCATGCCCTGGGCAGGGGCACCTTCCACCAGCCCAGGTTGCTGCAAGCCCTGTCCAACCTGGCCTTGGACACTTGCAGGGATGAGGCAGCCACAGCTTCTCTGGGAAACCTGTGCCAGTTACTCAGAGCCCCATCCAGCCTGGCTGGAGATACTTTGAGATCAGATCTCTTTCTCCATCCTTCTGATACAAACCTCGGGTGCTTCACATGTAAATCAGAGCGTCTCCAGCTTCTCCTTGCTGCCCAACAGGATGGGGACACAGCCAGTCCCCCACCTCCCGTGGCTCATTTCTCTGTGGCTGCATGTGCTGAGTGCAAGCACCTGAGGACACAAGTTAATGCCTGGTCACCTCTGAGGGCTGCGGAAGATTGAGCAGGAAACGTCAAAAGCAAACAATTTAAAGCAACATATTTAATTAAAACCAAAATGAGAAGTTGTTATGAGTCCAACAATTGTAGTCTGCTGAGCTCTGACAATCTTCAGGGAAAATTAACACAGGCTGCTAATAGCAGCATCCAATTCACCACTGTCTTGGAGGAAACAGTGGTGGGGGAAGGTAGGAAATAAATCTTCAGGTGAAACAATTACTGATCAGCTGCATGGCAAGGACACGATGGCATCGTTAAGGCAGACACAGAGACATGAAGATTAAAAGAATTTTAAAAAAGAAGCTTCCTCCACCTCTGCCATCTTTTGAGATGCTCCAACCCAAGGCATGGTCTCAAGTGGAAATTCCACTTCCTGCTGTTCTCCTGGCTTTGCACGGTGGGGACTGGATTTGCCCTCCTGCCCATTGCTCACAGGGCAGTGTTCATCCTGTGAGAGTTCATCCACACTTGCAGAAGTGATGGAGCCAACACATGGGCAGCTCAGAGCAGAGCCAGGGCAGGGACAGCACCTGTCCATGCCAAGCTCTGAGTCCATGGCAGGGACTGTGCCTGCCCATGCCAAGCTCCAATCCCACAGTGAGGGATTACCACATCTCCCCTGGCATGTCTCTCAGCAGAGGAGGGAAGGAGGTTGTAAATGCCCTGAGATGTCTTTGAAGTGACACAAACCTGCTTTATGCCCTTTGCTTTATTTCCACTTATAAAACAAAGCCCTACAAGCCCCTCGCTAAATGCAGCTCTTGTTTCCCTCTGTACCACTGGAGGATCTTACCAACCTCTCCCACTAAAGTATCCAGATACAAACATCCACCCACACCATATATAACCTCTCACAGGCTGTAAAAATGGGAAGCTTTAATTGATACTATATTTCATACTGTTGTGCAGCAAGGACGTACTCCAGGCTGAGCCCTCCAGGGTATCTTTCTCCAGCCCTGCCTTCCCTGCAATCTGCTCTCATTGCTCCACCTCTACTTCTTGAATGATTACTTACAAGAAGAAAAAAAACAAACAAAAACCAACTATTGAATGTAGAGCTGAGAGGCTCACATATTCATAAGAGTTTTATTACTCACATAGAGGGGCTCTCTTTCCTTTCTTCCCCCCTTTGACACTGCTAAAGGGTCCTCTAAATAATGCCCTGCATTTCCATATCCTCATAAAAGCCACTACAGTTCTTTCCATAAATCTGAGCCACCTCTGAAATCAGAACGATGCCTTCTGCTCAGCACAACCCGAAACACAAAGCCCTGGAGCTGCAGAAGGGAGGAGAGGATACTCCAACCGCAGCATCTGAAGGGAGGATTTAGAGGCACCAACTAATTTCTGGGAGGCAGGAGGTCCCAGCCCTCCCTGTGAGCCACAGCAGCTCCTGCCAGGCTGCACTGGCCTCACCTAGTGAAGGCAGAGCAGCTGTACAAGCCAGGCAATAACTGCTCAGCGGGGAGCGAGGCAGGGGGACCCCATTAAATGAACAAAAGGAAGAAAACAAGCCGAGAGAGAAATACAGGCAATAGAGACAGGCTGGTTATTATCACTGCTGCTTGGAATATATCCTCCCAGCTTGGCTGCCAGTTGGCTTCTAGTCCCAAGTCCTTCCCCTCCTCTTTCCCACACTGCCACTCCAGCAGGCTCAGGAGCTGCTTCCTCTGAGACTGTTGCTCGCTGCAGCAGGGAATGCTGCTCTTCTCCAAGCCTGGAGACATTTGAGGGGGCTTCCCCCTCCTCTCCTTTTCCCAGCTTGGACTTGGCTGCTGGCACTCAGGAGCTGGCTGGCATCTATTTAAAGTTTCCTTCAAAGACGAGTTCTCATCATCTAGGAGAGGGATTTCTTTCAGCCTCTATCTTTGTTTGGCTTCTCCTGCAGAGGTGCCGGCAGCAGCTCTGCTTTCAGATTTTCCTTGGCTCCTGGCGTCTATTGAAATCCCGCATTTCAAAAAGGAATGAGAGGGCACCGCTCCCTCGCACAGGAACATCTCCTGTGAATGCACCATCCCTGCCTTCTCGCAGAGCCTGCCTTATCATCATGTAAAACACAAAAGAGAAACAGCTTCAGGAACCAGGCGATTTAAGCGCACGGCAACACTTACGAGACGTGGTGCCACCACCAGGTGCCACGTGAGAGGCTCTTTCAAGACTGATCAAAGCTCCCTGACTCTGCCAGGCCAAACACATCAGCTCTGTTGTCACCTCCATGCCATGGGGATGCCCAAGCCAATTCCCTTTTTCACCCAGTAAAAAGCAGGTTTAACTCCCTGCAGGAGATGAGCAGGGAGAAGCAGGTTCCCTATTCTCCATCAGACTCCAGGTGCCGAGCCTTGGCAAACACAGCCAGCCACGCTTTCCCTGGGTATCATTAAAACTTTCCAACCCAGCTCAGTTCTGCAATGGCTTGAAATGCTTTGAAATAATCTGCCGCCAGTTAGATGCCACCTTGGGATTTGTTGTTATTCAGAACGAAGGGACAACTTTAAGAGCTTTTCTCTTCCCAGGCAAGGGACTGCCATTGCATAAAATGATGAGATTTCAGGAAAAGTGATAGCCACTGCAAAATGTCTTGGCTGTTCTCTGTGAAGAATTTGACTGTTTCTCATAAAAAATATTAAAAAAGTTTTCACAGTTTGTAATTATATTTTACAGTTTCATTACAAACCTCATTTTAATTCTTCTCCAAACCGTTGTTACCAGTCCTCTTGCCACTTTCTCTTCAGAAAAGTCATTAAGTCAGGACTGGAGATCATCCCATTTTCCCCCAGTTTCAAGGATATTAATCTGTTTTATTGGTATTTCATTGTCATTTTCATTTGAGTGTTCTCTACATTTGCATAATTTGCAATGCCACCCCTTTCCCGGTGACAAGCACAGGCTCAGCTTTTCACTTTCGCTCTGTGGAGTCTCATTGCATTTTGTTTATTTTCTTTTTTGAGGACACACTGTCTTCTCCCTGGTCCAGAAGCCCAGGCTGGGACCAGGATGTCGAGGTCCTGTCTCCGTCACTGCCTTCCTGGCCAACCATCAGCTAGTACCAAAACCAGTTGTGAACTGCCAGTCCCAGTGATGAACTGGCCAGTGCTCATCCCAAAGGGACACAAGTTAGCAGTGGAGTAACCTCATTCACCCAGTGCAAGAGTTTCTGTTCCCCAGCTACACAGAACAACCTTTTGTGAAGACTTCAGAATATTCACATGCAGCCTGGACAATCCTTAAAGCCTTTTAGAAACATATCAAGGAGTAGACAAGTCGTTCCAACTCCCTGCCATGGACAGGGACACATTCCTGTAGACCAGGGTGCTCAGAGCTCCATCCGTCCTGGCCTTGAACACTTCCAGGGATGTGGCATCCATAACTTGACATGTTCTTCATGTCTCCACTGATGTTCAGGTCCTCTAATGTGATACCACAAAGTGAATGCTCTCCTGCTCTTTGCTTTAAAAACCAAGCTGTCACCACTGCAATAGCTCAACTACGCAGAGACTGGGTTGTAAATTCCTGAGCTGGTGGCTAAGGAGCGTCCTTGGGGATCAGAGCAGAGGCAGCCCCACACACCAGCATGGGGACATCAACCCAAGGGACACAACACCCATCCCATGGGCATTGTTAAGTACAGACACAAAAGTTGGGTTAATGAGCCAGCGAGGTCAGTGGTGGGGCTGGAGAGAGCAGGTGCTCCGTCGTTGCAGGTAACGTCCTATAAACACACAGCCAAGAAGAACCATTCCTAGTAGAGTTAATCCCACTTCAAACACACTAGTGGCTCCCACCCTGCCACAGGGTGATGGTTTCAGCCCCTCTCCACCACGCCCTGCAGTTGTCACCCCTTTGTATCTCTTTAACCGTCTCCTTCTCCCCAAAACATTAATCCCCCAAGAGCTGCCCTCCCCTCCAGCTCCCAAAGCGGGGGGTGTCCTAGGGACTCCAGCAGCTGCTGATGCACTGGCTCCATGCAGCACATTTCTGGCAGAGAGAAAGTGCCCCCTCCGCATGCCCCAACCAACGAGATGAGTACAGGAGCTGAGGAATTGGAACCGACTGAATAATGGGTCCTGTCTGCTGGAAGAAAATGAAATTTGCCCTCGTGTTCCCAAAAACTTGCACTCGATGCTCACTGCACATTATAAAGAAAAGGTCAGTGAAAGACAACAAATGCAAGGAGCCCAGTTGGAGAAAGCAATAAATAGTGACAGTGGCACTCGTTTAATTTTTCAAAGCATCTCTGCTTTTGCTCAAACCCCAGCAATTTCCCTCCACTCTGCTGCAAGGGCTGGGATGAGCAGCTCTGCTGCTGCAGGACAGGAGGATGCCTGTCTGTGTAGGCTCCCAGGGCTTGTTAAAAAGTTTGGAGGCAAACAGGAATATCCGTCAGACACAATTAGTAGCAATAGTAATAATGATAATATTAATTGGCGTGATTGAGACTCTGGCCTCGGGCTCATTAGATGTGCTTTGCTCATGTGGAAAGGGGGATCCCTGCAGTCGAACGCAAGTAAGGCAATTCCCAAAGAGAGGGACCCCCATGTCCCAAACACATCTGGTGGGGCAGCAGGGTCCAGGTCTCAGGAGGATCTTACCATCAGCAATGAAGTGCTCGGGTACATGAAGTGTCACCTTGACGGTCAGCGGGCAGGAGAGCTGGGAGCCACAGACCACGGCCAGGACACAGGAACTGACCGCAATCAGGGTCAGTGCCGTCTTGTTCACGGGGCTCTTCATGGAACCTGGAAGGCAGAGAGAGGTGTGGTGGCCAAAAGGAACAGCTGTACCCAGGGCTTGCTCGGCCTCCCCCCTTCCCTGGGCGGATGCAGGAGAGGCCCAGCCTGGGAAAGGCAGGTACAGAAAACAAGGATGTCAGCTCAGAAGCAGTGGAAGAGCTCCTGAGGTCCTGCACACCCCATCATACCTTATTTGCCTGAGTTTTTAACACTCATATTGTTTCACTCTGAGCTACAGTGGGGGCTTTCCTAGATGAGGGAGAAAACCTGCTCAGAGCCCTGTATAGACTCTCTCCCCAGGAACTTCTCCTTCCTGGAGTCACTCCTCAGCCCTGCCATGCTCCCCTGCTGAAGCCACCATTGCTTCTCATCAACCTTGAGTTATTCTGCAAATCTTGTCAAGCCATAAAAAATAACAAAGTGAAATCTGAGGGCTGCCTGGACCATGGGAACACTTGTTTTCCCTTAACACCAGTAGAAATCTACACCTGTCAACATTATATAGCATTAATGAGTGCTAATTATTTACACAAATATATAAATACTCAGTCATCACAGAAGGACTACACTGTACAAAACGGCGACCTCCAGAGCCAGCTGCTTCTGACAGGCAGCAGATATTACAAAACAAGTTTTATTTTACCAGGTGCAGACCCACGCAGTGTCTCCCACAAGCAGCTCAGTATTTTCCCATGTGTGAGATCCACCTGTTCAAAGCAGGCACCCAGCATGCCTGGCCCCCAAAGGGCACTCTCATGGCACATGGGTCGCTCTCAGGCTGCCATCCTTTATCTCAAACACCACGTGCCTGGCACCAGGAGTAAGGGATGCACCAAGGAATAAACCCATGAGCTGAGGGGATCCCACTGCCCCATCGCTCTGCTCAGACCTGCATGCTTGATCAGGCCTGCTTGATGGCTTGTATTTTATTTGGATTTTTTTTGGAGCAACAGGTAAAAGTCAACAAGCCAAAAAAGACCTGGAGCATCCACATGTCTGTAGAGGCCACAGCAGGTACAAACCCACTGGGAAAACCCCATGGAGCAGTATAGTGTTAAGATGGCTGAGTCACCATCGGCTACAGCTGAGTGGCACAGAACCACCCCCAAATTCTGTAGGGAATGAGGTGAAGTCATCAGGAAAGGCCTGGCTGCCTCAGAAGATTCAGCTGCTATTGTTGGATTCAGGTTGGGAATACCCACCTGTCTGAATGAGACACCCTCCCCTGATGGAGATGACCAGGACAAACCATCCCACTACAGCCACTGCTATCCCACCAACAGGTCTCCACTGCCCAAGAAGGGAGCAGCCCTGGAGCTTGCGTTCTCTCAGCACCCCTGACCCCTCTGGACCCGGGGCTGCCCCACCACTGCCCCAACAGCACCATATCCCCCACAGCCACTTCATCCAACACTTCACACACTTTCCTCAAAGCTAACAAGAGACACCTCCCAGGGCAGCTGGTTCCCTTCTCCAGGTTTACGATACCAATTAAAAAACCACTTGGTGAGTGTGTCCATGACAAGGAGAGGGCCCAGCCTGGCAATGAACCTTGTGGCTGCACAGCCCATTATGGCATGACTGAGACAACTGAGCTGCCTGCAGAGTTGACCACATCCCTGCTCAAGATTCAGGTGAGGACACTTACTCATTTTTGGAACCAGTGCAGTCTCTCGCTGCTTTCTCTCCAGCCCTCACCATCTCATCAGCAAAGTGAGATTTGAAAATGGAAAGGGAAATAGATCCACAAGTTGGCACTTGCACACCCTGTGATTTGACCAAAGCTGCTGCTGCAGATCAAGGACTCCACACTCAGCACAACCTGGGCTTTCCAAGTTGGGCACTGAGCCCCACCAAAGGATCCCCTGCCACAGGATGGAGTCTGTACAGGGGATGCTCCAGTCAGGATTTGCAGGACAGAAGCAGCTGATCTGCTGGAAAATACCCCCATCGTTGCGACCAACAGAAGCATGCAAATTGATTATTTATGAAGCATCTTTTCCTTTCCTTATGCATACATCATCTAAGCAGCCTTCCCACCCCCATTTCACAGCTTTATCACGAATCCCCTGTGCCCTTCACCTTGCAATCCCTTTTTTTCCTTCCCAATCTTTATTCATGTCATCAGCATAAGTTAGCACTTCCTTGGGAGGCAAACTCATCCTCTCGTTGGGCATACCGTGTCTGCCACAACCCCTGCTTGGCTTGAAGTTACGACAGGAATGCAGAAGAAAAAAGAGGAAAAAAAAATAAGGAAAGAGAAAAGGCAAGGTAAAAAGCCTCCATCGGGATAAGTGGACACAATCAAATATACAATAGACCAGAGAATGCTGGATTTCACCATTATAAATCACCTTTCAATCCAGGGTCTTAAAGTGCTTTGCAAACATTAAATCGTAAATCCTTTATGAGTTAAACGAGTATTATCCCCTTCTCACAAAGAGCCTGAATCACAGGTATGATGGCAGCTTTCACCATTCTGCAGCCAGAGCAGAGCTGGAGGAATTGGGATCTCTCATGGCTTTTTCTCTTCCCATGACTCAGGAGAGGAGCACAAGACCTTGAAATAGCAAAAAGCCCTTTCCAGCTCCACGAGTTTCAGCTTGACTTCCCAAGGAAAGGGACAGTAGTTCCAAGTCTCCTGTAACTCCCTTCCTTGTTTCCTTGCCTCCTGTACCCACTCATTTCCTTCATACTGCTAATCACTGACCTCTAGAACTGCCTAACGTTTCTTTGACCAACTGAACCAAAACAACGTGGCTTCTGCTTGAGCAGAGATCTGATTTCCAGCTCGGTTCTTTATTGCTCATGGCCAGTTCACTGCCAGGTTTGAAGGGAGACTGCTGGAAAAGCAGATCTTTCCCTCGCGTTCTTTGAACTGAGGGACAGGGCTGTTGTTTTCCATGCCATTCCCTGCTCATCAGACCACTGATGCTCCAGCAGAACCACTGCTGTGCTGCATTTAAACACCTATCTGGAGATAAACAGCTTCACTCCAGGCCTCTAAAACAACAAGCAATTGTATTCTCAGCAAGCCCCTGCTAACCAAACCCACCTCAGCAGGTTCACCAGGGCTTCACCCTGTTCCAGAGCTGAGACAAACTGATCCCTTATTTCTTTGGCTCAGGGAGGGGATCCAAAGGCAGCTAAGTGACTGAGGCAGCCCCAAATAAACATCCCAACACCGCAGATGGAAGCTTGACCTGACTGAATGCTGCTCTTTCCCTCTTCTCCTTGTCAACTCCAGATTTTCAGGCAGATATTTGAAGAGGAGGTTTGCAAACCCAGGTCCACCAGACAAGCTGGTTTCAACCTCTTTTACCAAGAGGAGGAAGCTGGGTGGGGAATGCAGGACCTTTATGGATGGCTGATGGCACTCAGGAGCCCCGAGAGCCACAGCACCCAATGCAAGCTTTGACTTGAGTCTTCTGAGGTACAAGAAGCCTAAAAAGAAGGTGGTGACCAGGCACAGCTGAGACCAAACTCCCTCCCCAGATCCCTCTCCCCTAAAGAAACACTTCTTACACTAAGATGACCTCTCTGAAGGTTTAATTAAAAATGTTTCTGTTGTATTTCGAGTGGTTGCAACAGAGTAAGTGGGTGCCCAAATGCCCAGTTGGGCTTCTCTGGGGGGAAAGTGATGGCCTGTGGGGGCTCTCAGGAGTGGCAGCCTGGAGAGCCTGTGTCCAAGAAGTTGTCAGAGCAGCAGGCAGGGCACACAACCAGGATTAAGAATAAATTACTTCTTTCCAAATGGGGAGAACTAACCTCTCCCCACAGCCTGCAAGAGCAAAGAGTGAGAAGCAGAAAAAAGGGGTAAACTGCTCCACTTCAGGGCACAATCATACCTGAGATGCTCTGTGCTAGTGATCCAACAGCAGCTTAAATTGGACAGGAAAAAGAGGAGTAGCCAGGACGGTGGTACAAGTTGTTCCAGCCACCACCACCTTCCCCACCCAGGATTTTTTCCCCCTCCTTAAACCCCAGTGCAAATTAGCCTGAAGAAGATGTGGGTCCCTTTGCAGACAGCTCAGAAACCGCTTGCAAAGCATCACATTCCCCTGAAGATTTTGCACCTGCTGCAAGATGAAGATAAATTCAAAGCCACCGGTGTAAACACTCAGCAAACAGCCCCTCCAAATGCACCGTGTCTCCTTTGAAATATCATTTCCTCGTGCAGTTAATTACTCGCTGCTTTGTACACTTTCCCTTGCCCACCTAAAGGACAAAGCAGAAAAAAAAAAGCAACAAAACTCCAAGCTCATTTCTTTTTAATATTGGTAGTGCTGCCTAAATTTAGGGATGAAAGAAAAAAAAAAAACAACAAAGGTGTGTTCAGAACATGTATGGATTTATGAACAACACAAATATCCCATGCTCTTGGTAATACGACGTTTCTAAATCAGGCTCATAAATACATGCTTGGGAGATTAGTCTATTAAAAAAAAAATAAACTTTAATTACCCCATCTTTATCAGCACACAGCCCGTGGTGTTAACCATATGTGGGTGTTAAACGCCAAGTGCTTTGCGATCTTCCCCACCTCCCCGGAGATAATGGCATCACACGGAATGTTTCGTGGCTACTCGCATATGAAAATGTATTTCCACCACCCGAGGAAGACGGGGCTGGGGAATGTGAGCGGGAGAACAGCGAGAGCTGGAACTGCTTAGCAACACACACACACACACGCAGAGCCACCGGTGCCCGCCGTGCTGTGCCGCATCCAACACCCAGCACAGGGACAGCAGCGAGCCCACCACGGCCCATCCCGCATCCCCACGATGTTCCCAGAGCACGTCAGTGCTGCTGGCATGTCAGAGGAATTGGGCTCCTAATGATCCTCCGTTATGTTCCAGCAGAGGCTCATTAATGCGGTACAGCAGCGTTTCCAGGACACCCTCACACACAGAAACATCTCGAGGTGTTTTACAAGTGGGAGATCATGTCAAATCAAATCAAACACCAATTAAGACGAGTAGAGGTGTTGGCAGGCGGCTCTGGCCACAAGACACCCTTGCGTGGGGAGCAGCACTGCCTGTCTCCCCTCCTGCCCCACACCCTCCCCTCCCACCACAGCAGGATGGTCCCTCTTTCTCCAGCACACCAAGCACACAGGATGGGACGGGAGATCCTCCTTCCAGACAGATGCAGCTCTCCAACACCATGTTCCCACCAAGCCTTTGGCTCCAGAGAAACTTCGCAGAGAAGACAATGGATGTGGATGCAATGAAACCCCCAGGGTGCATCCAAGCAGCGGGATGAGAGCACAGGCAGGTGTTTCCTCACACACCCCCCACACAAGGCTTGGCCTGAGACTCTTCTCAATGCACCTTCTCCACTGCTGTCCTGGACAAATCCCAAGTGAAGGTGCTCACAGCTACAGCCCAGATCTGGATCAGGGCATGGGAAAAGAGTAGTCTCCAGCCTCATTCCAGAGTCAGCAGGACAGGGATCAGCCCTGAAGAGGTGGCTTTGCTTCTCCCTTGTTGGGGGAGGCTCCCAGGGAGACTCCTCTGACCTCCAAGGAGGCAGAGAAGGTGCACACAAGAAGGGATGGGGGAAAGCAAGGAGGAAAGACAGCAGCATTGTGCAGCAGAAGGGTGAGATCAGACGCGTCTGGATTTATAGAGGATTTGATCTTGCTAAGCACATGCTGAATCAGATTAATACTATTAACATTTATGAATTATCCTCTAGCAATTAGCCAAGCCATCCTCCAGTATAGCACAGGGGGGCTGCAGAAAAGGCAGCTCTGGGGTGCAGGTCAGGGGGAGGAGGATGTCAAGGGCTGGCATGGTCTCTGTGGGGAGGTTGGGGTGGACTACTGGACCCCATGGCAAGGTCAAGGGCTCATTGGATGAGCTCCTGTGTGCCACTGTGAGTTTTTGTGCTCCTCCAGCAGCCTCAGCCTTGGCTCTTAAGGTGCTCCTGGAGTTATAATGCCTTACGTACTGAATAAATGTATATATTTCCTAATTATACAGTTGTCAGCGGTGCTCTCCCTTTGCTCTAAAACATTGTGCCTGCAGCTGGCAGGGAGACACTGCCAGCAAATTTCAACCAGGAGGAGGAGGAAGTGGGGGGGAGAGAGGGAAAGGTAAAACCTTGAAGGCTGGGCAAGGAAAGAGCAGCTGAGGGGAGGGGGAAAACGTAGATGACCAAAGTGGCACAGGCTGAGATGCTGCTCTGCTGATCCATGAGCCCCATCACCACTAGGTTCACCACAGGCAGGTTCTCCTGCCCACATACCTTAGACCTCCCTCAGCACAGCAAAGGGGGAAGAATTTGTGCAAACCTCATTTGCTCTCCTGGCGCTGTTACATTTTTTGCATTTCTCTGGGCATGGACAATTAAAATCAATGAAGTCGGTTTTGCTTTCATGTTCTCGGTGCTGAATTGGTTGAGATAAAATCACATTAAAGCAACAGTTACATATTTAAAGGCAGAGATTGCCTGCACTGGAATTTTCTTTCACAAAAATCAATGAAAACACTTCCCCTGGAATTAAGGCCTGATCTTTTTTTGTTTTACACTCCAAATGAGTCCCAATTTTACAATATACAAGCACAAAGGCAAATCTGAGTGGAAGGCTTCATTTTAAGGAGGAGGGAAAGCAATTTTCAATACACTGTAACAAAAATATTATTCCTACAGGACAAAGGGAAAAAAGTAATCATTATCTATGAAATAGTTCGTGTTGAGTCACAGCCCGGGGACGATTGTGCTCAGTGAGCAAAGGGCTGGTCAGACAGCTGAATTGATTTTGGAGATCAGGAGAGAGAAGTGATGGAGGCCAAGCTGCTGGGGAGAGCTCAGGACCCGGCAGGAGATGTCCCAGGACCTGGTGGTAAGAGGTATCCAAGGACTCAGCAAGCTGCCCATCCTCCCTTTGCCACCCTGCAGGCAGAGCTGGGATTTGGGAACTGGGCTGGTATCTCCAAAAAACAACCAAACAAAAAAAAAACCAAACCATATTTCCATTCCATCTATTATTTTTAGAATACATGAAAACTGAACAACAGGGTGAGAATGAAAATTTCTTCCCTACAGCATTTCCCTGGGGTTGGGGCACATCCCTCTGTGCCTCAGTTTCTCAGCCAAGCATCATGGAAGTAGGAACATGACATCCACCCCTCCCTGCTTCCTTCCCTGCTCCAGCCAGGAGACAAATCCATCGTGCCATGGGCACACTGAGCATCTGCAACGAAATGCAGCCTCATTTTCCATCCAGCACTAACCCTCGCCCTCCTCTCGCCTGTATCCAGCACCGTGTTTATGTTCTGCTTCCCGGGAAACAAGAGACTCGTTACCATGCGGAGGGCGACAGCAGAGCGATTAGTGAAATTTGTTACCCACATGCTCTGAACAAAATTAAATTAAAAGTGCTGCTTTGCTGTCAAGATAAGGGCCAAGCCGGAGAGATAATTTTTCACTCTCAAACACTCAATTACTCGCTGAGGCTGTATCAGATACAATCGGAAAATAAATAAATAAATAGGAAGACCCGCACTGCCTCCAGGAACAGATGTAAAAGCCTTTATCTCCAGCACAGTCCGGGGAAGTTAAAGAGCCTGCAGCCAGCACAGTTCCACCACCACTTTACTTGCAGACCCCTCTACTGCCCAGCTCCAGCTTCCCACAGCAGCCCCTCTCCCAACACCTCAGTTCCCTGGGCATGGACAGGAGTGTGTGTGCACCCTCATATCTAGAGCGACTGGGGATTTAGGGAGCAAAGAGGCAGCTGAAGCAACCCCAGCCCAGCTTCCCCGCATAGCCAGAGTCTAGCAGGGATGGAGAGGGGCTCAGGATGGGGTTTATGTGCTCTTGCAGTGCCTCATTGCTCTGTGGGGAAAAGAAAAAAAGCCATCACGCTAAAGCACCACATTTGTTTGCTCTCTGGAAAAGCAGCATCCATGAGCTCTGTGGGGAAAGGGTTGGAAGTGCACAGCATCCCCCACAGACACCACTGCCCTGGGCACGGCAGTGGTGTGGGCATGGCTGTGCTGCAGTCTGGTGGGATGGACTCTGGTGCTCTGGAGGGGTAAAGACAAGACTTGTATCATGAAGGTACCTCATTCCTGAGATTTGGGGATGTCCAGGTCCCATGAGAGCCTGAGTGTCCCCTCTGGGGTGCTCTTCCCTTGTCTCACAGAGAGCAGCACGGCTCCACATGCCATGAACCAGGTGGGTGGGCACCAGACACCAGCACCGACCAGTCCACCTGCCCCTGCTCTGTGTGTCCTTCCCAGGGAACCCTAACTTGTCTGTGCCATGTACAGGCGATAGACACGGGGCTGAAAGGAGGAAGAAGCTTCCCAAGCACAGACAAACAACACCAGGCACCAAGAGACCCATTCCTCCTTCGTACTGCTGTAAGCAACCCAAGCACATTTGCTTTATTGCCTTTTGTCTCCCATTTGATTCCCAACAGCATCTCCCCTAGTTTGAAGGTGAGTCAGGCCCCGGGCAGACCTGGGAAGGCAATTCCCTGAAGGAACACAACAAAGTTGGTCTAACGTGCTGTCTGTGGCATTTGCTCAGCCCCAGCAAGGCCAGGGGCACTGGCAGAGCACAGAGAATGGTATCCAAATTTCATTCTGCACTTCGTTTAGTTCCCCATGAAATAATAAGTGCCTGCTGCCACTGGAGACGGGAGAGGATCAAAGCGAAGCTTCCTCATATGTAGCAGACTTCGAATACCTAATATTCCCTTATAAAAGGCCTTGTTTTAAACACCAAATACAGAGGCAGATCAAAGCTCAGCTTCTCATTTCTCTAACAGCCCTCAGAAGGCTCCGCCAGGCAGCCCGGCACACACACACGTGCACACACGCGCAGTTGACACCAATCCAAGGTACATAATTGAACTCTGTTAATTTGTCAAAACCATCACCGCATGCAATGGGAACAGCCAGGTGCCTTGTTCACGGAGACCTCAGCTGAGGAGCATCCCAAAACCATGTCCTGCCTTGCCAGGGGTGATGGGGAGCTCTCCTGAGGTGGGAAGGTACCATCTGAAAAACAGCTACACATGCAAACAGGGTGGGTATTTCCCCCCTTCCTCTTTTAACAGGTTGCAACAGAGGTAATGCTGAGAGAGGTGAAGCAATCCCAAACCCAGGCATGAGGGAGTGGGCTCAGGGTGGTGAGCTCAGGCTGAAGCAGATGCCAGAGCCTGCCTGAGGAGCAGCAGCCAGCTGAGGTCATTCCATGAGATACTCCAGAAGGGTGGACACTCTGCCAGGCTCCCTCCAGCTCATGTCAACCATCACAGGACCACCAGCATTCCTTTGCCTTTGCACTCCACGCTCCACTTTGTACCTGGGTTTCCAGCAACTCTGTACCTGACCTCTCTGCCTGACAGGGGACTGACATCAGCCCCAGACCCAGGGGTTTGCCAGCAGCTGCAGAGAACCCTGGCAGGTCCCAGAGGCTCAGATACAAGGGCTCCCAGCAGGTCCCAGGGGTTCAGACAATAACTAGGCTGCAGGAAAGGGCACAGACTCTCTGGATCTCCAGGACAATTGGCATGGGAGGGCTCAGCCCCTCGCAGAGTCTCCATATGACACCATCACTTTCCCGGCCTCAGTTCCCCCCAAGCCAGGGAGCTGCACAGCATCTGCTGCACGTTTCTGTGTTATAGAGCACCTGCTCTGTGGCCTGAGAAAGCAGAGAGAGGTGGGGAAGACTCATTTGTACCTCCCTTCTAGCAAGGAGGGGCTCATTAGACTCACTGAGTCCTTAATGAGCCAGACAGGGACCCTGGTATGGCCTTGTTGTTCCAATGCTGCTTCTTCCCCCTCATCTTTTTCTGTCTGACCAGCCATAGGGCAGGCACTGCCTGTGACCAGGGGATCTTGGAGCTGTACAGACCTGGAGCTGAATATATTTTGCTGGGCAGGAGGCAAACACCATCCCAGAGCAAGGGGGATGGAGCAGGAGTGATGTACAAGTGAGATTTGTGCATAGGGCTCTGCCTTCTTGGTTTAGGGGGATTTTTATTGCTAATATTTTCCTCTCAAACTCAGAGAGTGACTAAACACATCCCACCCTGCTCCAGAGAGAGGAACTAAGTATCAAATCTTTGATATCAGCCATGATGGACAGCAGGGGATGTGGATTCACATCTTTACAACACTCATAGGTTCTCCCTCATGGAGATTTCACCACTGGTAAAAGGTGTGATGACCAACAGCCCTGGAGACGAGAGCCATCTGTGTACCCATGTTTACCCAAGTTTCCATGTTTCCCAATCCTCACAGGGGAGTAGGAAAGGCGAGAGCCAGCCTCCATGATAAACAGATCCTTGGAGTGCACAAACCTGCCGCAAAGAGGTTGCAATAAAATCTGATTTCTGGAAAACCTCGAGGAGTCAATACTGAGGGTCAGTAGGAAGCAGCAGCCCAGCTATTCCTGGCTCCAGTTGAGGGTTCCTCTAGTCTCCCAGCATGGAGCTGGGCTTGGCTTGACAGCCTCTCTCAGGACTTGATTCACTTGGAAAAGCAGTCCAAATTCCAGCTCCCTCAAGGCCGCATGTCAACCCTACCACCAGCACTGAGTTCACACTCAACCCTCAAAAGGGAAGCAGAGGTGGAGAGCTGGCATGGCAGGCAGGGGACCATGGAAAAGAGACATCTCAATGAAGATGGGTATGAACAGAGCACTTCTGGGCATGAGCCAGCTCCCCAGAGATACCATTGAACAGCATCACCTCTCCCATCTCAGGGACGGGGCTGAGCCCAACAGCAAACACCAAAGCTTCACAGGTAGGTGTTCTCTGCATTAGTTTTGCACTCTCCTCCCCTAGAATTTCTCTGGAGACTTTCCAAATACAAGAGAACATAAGTGTAAGGGCATCCTACAGACCTAGAAGCTGGAAAGATGCATGGTACAGCATGCTGGGACCACAGAAGGTGATGCCTCAGCCATCCCTGCCTCCATACCTGGACTGATCAGACTAACTTCTCCATGTATTCCAGCACTGAAACCCAGGTATCAACGGGTCTGCTGCTCCTGAGCCACCAGAACAAGCTCTCCCTCACTCAGTATTGACCTATGGGAATGTTCCTCTAATACACCTTGCCAAGGCACTACAGAACCTGCCGTCCTCCTTCTCCAAGAGACAAAGCCCATGACCACTTAACCAGTCAGATTCAAGAAAATAAAATAAATAAAGCAAATAAAAGCAAACCTATGCACCTCCTAAGTGGCAACTCCCATTGCATCGTCTGGGATCAATGCCTTGACAGTACCAGTAATTAGGCTCAATCCTGCAAAACTTCAGCCAAGGAGAGAAACCCCAAGGAATCTCTCTCCTTGGACCTGATAACTATCTGACAGCACCTGCAACGACACACAAGCACAGCGAAATCAATATGGGAACATCATTGTAAGAATTAACTGTATCTGACGATGCATCCTTCTCTATTAGAGTTACAATCCCGTCCAATTATGGATCTTGGCTGAACTTGTAATTATGAGTTTGGTACTACGACTTCCCACTATGCTATCGCTTTCCTTCCATGAGGGAGAGAAGAGTCAATGAAAAGATAATAGAAAATTCCTTTCAAGGACGCAGCGATGGCAAAATTTAGCTAGACGGAGGGGAAGTACAATGGGGACTTTATGCAAGACAATTCCCTCCGTTAGCCACCAGTGAACATGAACAAGCCAGGTTCTCGCAGCATCGCTCAAACGCTAACGCAGATCTAACATCGAGCTCTGTGCAACGACGCAAGGCAGCTCTGCCTCCTGAATTCCCTTCAAACCCAGCCATCAAAGCTGCCCAGGTGAACAACAGCTTATTCATGGGAAAAGAAAAGAGTTCTTCCCATTCATCTATTCCTTTTTATTTGCCCTACAAGGAAGCTTAAACAAACAACCCAAAACCAACACATACGTTAATAAGGATATCTTTGTACCCAACATCCAGTACGAGTGTGTTTCAAGAGACTGACAGAGCACTCGACCTCAGGGGGAATGGCATCAAGGCAGCCTTGCAAAGATTTATCTGCTTTTCATTAATACACTGTTTTCCACACCTTTCTAGCACACCATCAGCCCTTCCCCTAGTGGAAGGTGAAAAGACCCCAAACTTCAGTGACTTTCCCGAAGTACCCAAGGGCTTTCACAGCCAGCCCAGTATTGCAGAATAACTGGAAAAAAAATACTCCAGCACTTGGGAAATTTGCCCCCTGCACCAGCAATGTTTTGGGATAGTTTCTTTTGTCTCTGTTTGTAATACAACCAGTTACTTCCTTCTCTCACACAGCCACAAAGATGATTAGAGCAATAGAGCACCTCTCATAGCAGGAAAGGCTGAGAGAGTTGGGGCTGTTCAGTATGGAAAAGAGAAGGGTTTGGGAGACCTGACTGTGGCTTTTTGGTTCCTGAAGTGAGCCTACAAGAGAGCTGGAGGGGGACTTTTGACATAGGTGTATAGTGACAGGACAAGAGGAAATAGCTTCACACTGACAGAGGGCAGGGTTAGATTGGATATTAGGAAGAAATTCTTTCCTGTGAGAGTGTTAAGGCCCTGGAATACATTTCCCAGGGAAGCTGTGGCTATCCCATCTCTGGAAGTGTTCAAGGCCAGGCTGAATGGGGCTTGGAACAACCTGGTCTCATGGAAGGTGCCCCTGCCCGTGGCAATAGAGTGAAATTAGATGATTTTTAAGGTCCCTTCAAGCCCAAGCCAGTCTGAAATTCTGTGATTCTATGATTTTCCCTGAATGCAGTTGTGTTTGTACAGCAACAGGTAACTAACTCATGAATCCTCTTCCCTGCTTTTCATCAAAGGCTCATTTTAAACTCAGTGATAATTTCTCATGATCCTAAAACACATGGAAAAGAAGAAGAAAAAAAACCACATAAAATTGAAGACCCAGCCTTTCAGTAGGAACAAACGCAGTGCATCCCTGTACATGCGTGTGTTTATTCCCGTGTGCAACCATCGAGCTGATCAGAGGTGCTGAGGTAATTTCACATTCAAATAAACACAGAGGGAGCATTTATAGGAATGGCTCATCATGGAAACAAATGGGGCTGCGTGTGCTGCGGTGGATATCGGCATCTATCTGGCTGCTGCGCTCTGCCGAGGCCCAGCTTCATGCACAAAACAAATGGAGGGAGCAGACCCACTGTGCAATTTTTAAATTGCTTCCCAACGGAGTTATTTCCTGACTGTGATTTTTCAAACACAGCAGCAGAAGCAGCAGCAGGGCTCGTCCTCTCTTCTGCTAAACAGCTCAGGCTGAGAGTCCCGAACAAAACCGATCCAGCGTGATGTGACTGGAGGAAACGCGGACACTAATTTCAAACTGCAGATGATATTTCAGTTTCTCAGCTTCTCTAACTCACAAAAGAGCCTGAAGGGACCTCGGTCTACAAATCCCTGCCCCAACCCTCATTTTGAATTTGTTCCTTTTAATTGCCTTTGTGCCAAGAGGAAGGCCAGGAAACTTTCATCCAACGGATGCTTTGCATGGGAAATAAAGGGCAGAAAATAGGAGTTCAGAGAAAGGAATTGCCAAGGTGACCATCCCCGACAGCTGCACTGGCACCAGGATGATGATGGACACAATCACTCCCTGCTGGTGCAGCTTTGGGGAAGTGCCAGGGCATGTGGAAGGTAACTGATATTAGAAACCATCAAAGAAACCCAGAACCTCAGCAACATCACCAGAAAATGTGATTTATGGCTCCTGCACGGTGCTGCATGACACAGACAGCACATCTTGGGATGTCCTTACCACCACGGACTGGCATGGTCATCCTTTAGACTGGGCAATGACAGACACCATCACTAATGGGAACAATCAAGGTGCCCAACCATTTTTCCCTCCATGTGCAATCACTGTATTATTTTGTACCTTTGCTTCGTCTCCGGCTCCGATACTGCTCCGTGTAGAAGGTGAGTTGTGTTTCATCATCCGCCTCTGAGCCAGAATTTCCTTTGGCACGTCCAAACCCAATCCCACCTGCAAGCAATAGAGAGGGGAAAAAAATCAGCCCTGTCAGCTGGGATGCTGAGCAGCAGGAGCAGCTGGGAGCTCCTGGGCAGAGATGCCAGATTTGGCCAGCACCCACCACTCCTGACAAAGACACTCTACTTGGGGTCACCAGAAGTTACCAGGGACTTTTGCAACTCATGATTTCACTGGTTCCTTATTGCCATGGTCAAAAATCAAGACTCCACTCTGCTAATTGTGATGTGAATGTAAGAAGATTATTTCTACCCTAAGGAACATATTTTACAAATTATTTCAAGGTACTTACAAAGAGAAACCCTGAGTGTAGCAGCTGCTGTCCCCAAGGACGCCTACACGGTGAAATACAGTGAATTTTAGGTGTTTGCTTCAAAGCAAAAACAGCAGGGACAAGCAGCACAAGGGGAACAAAGCACTCAGAGGGCACTCAGGACCCCACTGCATGGCAAAGGTCCCAGTTTTCTTCCTCATCACCTGCTTTGGCCCATCTGCTCCCCCAGCTTGCCATGACAACCAGCAGCACATGGCACTGCAGTGGTCAGGACTGACAGGAGCAGGGCTGGCCCATGGTTTACCTGGCATCCTCCTCTCTGGGCTGGAGATGGAGCAGGATGCAGGAGGAGCCCAGCTGGCTTCAGTCCCAGGCACACCAAGGAGCAACGGATGCTTTAAAAGTGACGCAGACTTTAACTGGCAGAAGTCCTTCAATCCTTGCAGAGTTTAAAGCAAAGAGGCCTCTGGGGGTTGACAGTGGCCCTTTAAACTGCCATTAAAATATTTTACTGTTTTTAAAAAATCCTTTATTGTAGGCAGAAGCACAATTTCCCCATTTCTTGGCAGGAGAACAGAAAATGAGCAGCGCCTTCTGGCCTCTGAAATCCTTAATCACCACAATGAGAGGTGGCTGGCAGGAGCCAGCAGGACATCAGGAGCTCAGCACGAGGCTCCTGCCCTGCCCATGCCCTCACCTGGCCAAGAAGTGCCCTTGGGGGTGGAGGGGGGTCTCAAAAGAGTGGCAGAAGAGGTTTTGCCAGGTCTTTTCCTCCTGAAAGCGGCAGGAGGGGTCAGTGCTTGCACACAGCTGCACTTAGTGCTTGGACATGTGGGCTGGGGGTTTATGGACTCACATCCCAAACCATAACCCAGCATCAGCCCCTCCTCAGACACAAACAACACAACAAACATCCAACACCATGATACACACACACCCAGGGTCTGGGGGTTTGAAAGGCACAGTGGAGTGGTAAAACCAATCAGGCTTATTCACATCAGCAAGAAAAATCTTAATTAATCTGGGCTTCTAACACAGGCCCTTGGGCAACCAGCCAGGGCTGCAGCCCTACTGCACAACCCATTCTCACTGAGCAGGGGCTGCCCCTGGCTCCTCTCCAGTTGAAGTGTCCAGGGCTGGAAGACAGACACAACAGCTACAGGAAGGTTTTCCTCACAGGAGCTCAGCACAGCCATCTCCTCTGCCCAGGATAGGGACTTGAATGCTGCCTGCACAGGCAGGACATAGCACATCCCTCTCCAACCTTGCCATGCACCAGACCTGGCCCCTTTTGCACAGGCAGATGGCTGGGGTGGACAGAGGCAGCGATCCGGTGCTCTCTCTGCTCTCACACCCCACCAAGGGGACGAGGCAGTGGCACAGGCAGCAGCTGCTCCACAGCCACCGTCCCAGCCCCCTCCGGCCGCTCCGCGTTTGTTTGCCGGCTGCGTCTCCGTGATGGATGGAGCTGACATGTTAAATTACTCAGGCTGGATGTCTTCAGAGAGCTGGTGACAGCGATATTGCATTTTCTGATTACCCAGCACCGCGCAGGATGTATAAATACAGGAGTCAGGAGACCCAGCACAGGTCCCCAGCCCGGAGCGGAAACGTCTCCTCCGACCCAACATGCAGTGGCAGAGGTCAGGCTGGAAACACGAGCCCAGGGCAGGGACATGGCTGCCACAGATGTGCTTTCACACCTGCATGCCATGACAGATGCTAAAACGCATCTTGGCAGTGGTTTTGGGGGTCCCAGAACCCAGCAGAGGCAACCTGGAGGATGCAGGAATGCTAACCCTCAACTGATACTGATCCCATGTTCGACTGGCCCCAAAATCTTGCTGAATCACCCCCATGAGACACTCAAAACTGGGGCAATGCCTACTGTCCCAGCTCCACGACTGGCCGCAGTGGCAGGCTACTGCCAAGGCACAAGGCGGAGGATAATCACATGATGGGGCCAAGGATGCTCATGGTACAGAGCACCCAAGTGCAGGTGCTGATGGGGATTAACAAGGACAGCACCCAGTTAAAGCCAAGCAGCCCTGCCTGGTCAGCATTCCTTTTCCTTTAAAAAAAAAAAAAAGGGGAGGAAAACTACCAAGTATCAGGAAAAAAAAAAAAAGACGACCCTAATCACTGCAACCAATTACAGAGAGGAATTTGGTTCTTAAAAGACAGAGCATGGGGAAACAGCAACTTTGCAGCACTGGGTACCTCTAATGAACCAGCAACTGTCTCCAGTAACTCCTCCAAGGAGTTACACTCCCTTTACACCCAGTTTACTCCTGCTATTTAGGTTGCAGAGAAAACAAAGCTCCCCCTCCTCACCCACACTCCTGTCTCTTGGCCAGCTCGGTCCCCAGGCATCGGGGCAGGAGGCGGGGGGCGAGGAGTGGGAGCTCAAGGAAGATGCTCTTGTTTCTAATCCTGTTTGCAGATTTACAAACTCGTTAATCCGTTCAAATAGATCTCAGCTCAGCCAGGCACCCGGTCAGGGCGCTTGTTCTGAGTGCAACATTAATTTAGTGGGGAGCAAGGCGGGGTGCCAAGGCAAACACCTCGTTAGGGTGTAATTAGAGATGGTAGCGTTAATGCTGAGTGGGGACTACAGAAATAAAATTCAGGGATCAGAGGCTCCATTATCACCGCAGAATTTTGGTAGCTGAAAGCCACGTGTATGTTTTTTAAAGTGAGTTTTTGTCATTAATGAGAAAATAAAAAGCAAACCTGACATTTTTAATCCTCTCCCCAAAGCCAGGAGGTCACAGAGCATCTTAGGAAAATAACTACGGATGCAAAACAAACCAAAATGGAGTTAAAATAAAGAAATAAGTACCAGGAGCTATTTGGATAACTCCTGTCTGAGGCCAAATTGACCTCAAGTACTTAATCTCTCTAAACTGGATGTTACAATAGCAGTGGGTGCTTGTTTCTGTCCCCAGTGGTGCCAACCTGTGTGACATCTTTGTCCATCCCACTGTCCTGCAACCACTGTCAACGGAAAAAGGATTTTCTGCATCCCTCCCCTCCAGGAGAAGGGCCAAACCCTGCACATACCACTGAATTCAAGAGCCACAACCCCCCTGCTTGACTATGTTGGGTTCACTCTGCTCCACTCTCACTTGCCCTATGCAACACAGACTTCTGGGTGTTCAACAAGCTCCTCTGCTTCCAGACTTCCCAGGAAAAGCTGGATGAGGAGAGCCCTCCCCATCTCCCCAGCACTGCAGTGAGGTCCGTGCATTGAGGGCAATGCAGAGCGATGCAATTAGCTAAGTGGAAACTTTCAGTTTAATTAATTTAATCCTAAAAAGAGCACAAGTCAACTGAAAAAGTAAACGTGACCAGAGAAAGGTAAATTAGATGCAGATTTAGGGACCAAAACCTCCAAATATACAAACATTTTTGTTTGAAACTTACGCAGTCAATGCAAAAAAAAGGATGAAGAAGAAAAGCCCTTTAAAATGAAGCGCCCCATGGAAGGAGTACATTCACACACACTGGCTTCAGCTGGGGAAAACTCTTCCTCCTCACTGATCTTCCCTTTTCCTTCTGTCTATACCCAAAAACCCCACCAACTATGGGTAGTGCAAAAGCCAGGTGACAGTCCCATGGCTTCCACTATGGAATGATCCCAGACAGCAGCCCTTGCACAGTCATGAAGGGTTTTATTTTCACTAAGGACCAACTCACAGAGTTGGGCATGATGCTTTGACTCATGGGAGGTGAAGTTCCCAGCTAAACCCCTAAAAAGCCTTGCCACCAAAACATGATGCTCCAAAAGCACCACAAGACAGATGGACAGAGCAAGGTGGAGGCAGAGGGGTCCTGGCAAAAGCAGGGACCATGGATGAGCCCAGCCGAGCTGCAACTCTCCTCCCTCAGGGAACTTTACATAACTCAGGCCACAGCCAAGACCTCCAAACCACAAGAAGATGCAGCCCCATGAAGGAGCACATCTCGATAAACAGCGCATGCTGTCTCAGGAGAAGGATGATTATGGGTTACTTCTTCCCAAATCCAGAGTGTTTTTAAAGCCCTGCCCCAGGAGAGGGCACCAGACCCCCTCTCTGCACACACCAGCCACCCCCCCAAAGCCCAACATCCCACCCAGTCCCTGCATCCACAATGCAGGGTGGTCCACTGGCCAAACCCCCACCCTCAGTCTCTGCCCCGTTGCCTCTCCTTGCCCTTCCCAAAGCAACACTTCCTGCTTCTGATGCAGCCAGGTTGGGATGATCTGGATACCACCTGGCTGCATTTTGGGAACCACTAAAACCTCTTGGATGCAGCATCCTTCCCTCCAGTGCTGCCAGCCCCCACAGAGATCTCCTTCCAGCCCACCCCTCCTGCTCCTCAGCTCTCACCATCCTCACTCTCCCTCTATTATTTATAACCTCTAAATGCGCTTCACTCGATAGAAGTGTTTAGGGAGAAAGGTTGTATGAAAGAGGCATTAGACAGAATAAAGTTATATGGCACTGTAAATGGAGAGGGTGCTGTGGTTTGGGGTTTTTTTAAAGTCAATCTACTTGTCAAAACAGCACCTTTCCCAGAGCTGCTGGAAACGCTCACCACAGAACCAGATTTAACGACAAGCAATGGGCAGCAGTTTGCACACAGGGCAGGGAAGTGAAGCAAAGCAAAGCTGATGGCAGATTTGTTTTCCTTGTCCTGGGGTGTTGGGCTGTTTGTTTTCTGGTTTGGATGGTTTATCCCATCCTTCTGAAGGAGCACCACTCAGAAACCCTTTTGGAGCTTTTCTATAGAGGAAATCCTTCTGCTGTGCACAGTTGCTGCAGGGAGAGTGCTCCAGCTGTAGGGCTCTGATGAGGTTAAGCGTTAATTAAATCAAACCACAAGAAAATAATTACACACATGCATCCGTCAGGCCGACTTGTCACTACCCAGGAACAAAGTTAGATGCAAACTCCATCAGCAGAACTGTCATGTGGCCGTTACGAGGAAATAAATGTATCCCAAATGGACAATTTCATTTAGGGGCAGGGGAAAAAAAAAGTCTCATGGATTGCAATGGATTAATGAGGCAAAGGGTTTGTGTTTGCAATTGGATAGCAAATGCAAACATCCTGAGTTGTGATATCATCCTTTAACCTGAGCATTCGCTCCCACTCCAGCCACTTGGCCATCAGAAGGGCAGGTAACCACAGGCTGTAAAAACAAAATCTCTGGCACAGGACAGGGCAGAAAAAGAGCAGGAAAAGGCATGGATCAGCTCAGCAGCAGTGCCTGGCCACCACTTTCACAAGCAAAAAGAAATTTAAACTAAAGGGAAAAGAGGGTGGATGGAACGGGGCTAAAGAGTGAGATCTTCACTGGAGGCTGGCTGTTTTTTGGGGGCTGCTCACTGATTCCTGATGTTTTGAGACTATAGAATCACTTCTGTAGGGAGTGCTGGTGAAGGCTCATGTAGGTGGGGACACTGGAAGTCAGGGTCTCCTCCTAAAGCCCATGGGGTGTGTTATGCCTTGGTCTTCTCAGCCGACATAGACATCGGGTACAGACCAATCTCCAGCCTTCACAATGACGAAACACCAGTCTGGGGAGAAATGCAGAGTGACCGAGGGCACTCTTGTCCTGCTATCCAGACTACTCCTGTGGCCATGTAGTGGCCACTAATAGGCAGAGGTATCCTGGGGAGATGGCGGGGTGTCCCCAGAGACTGGGGACAAGCCAGGCTGGCTCAGGGCCATACTCTGCTCCCACACAGCCAGAGGCTCAGCTGGCCATTGTGTCTCCTCCTAAGCTCAGCTGCAAGGATTAACTGACTTCTTCCATTAGTGACCAAAAAGCCTCTTACCTTCAGGCAGTTCAAAAGTGAAATAAAAACAGACACATATTAAAAAAAAAAAAAAAAAAGGCTGGAGCAGGGAATCAGGGAAACTTCCCCAGACAATCCCTGCGGACCCCAAAGCACCCACACACATACTAAAATCCAGAGAAACGTATTTGAATAACTACTAGAAAACAAACCAAATAATTTAAACCAGTTAAAGAGTCAGAACATTTTCTTCACACTAAGTGAATAATTTATAGGCAGAGCTATAGTAAAAAAAAAGTCCTTTCCAGGCCTGTATTGCAGGAAAATGTATCCAGAATAAAAGATCACATTTCAGACTCATAAATAAATTAAAAACAAAACCAAGAGTAAACAGAGAGAAAAGTATTTCCTTCCCACCTCCCAGCGCTGCCACAAAGACCTTCAGTGTGCTGGGCAGGCTGTGCCCAAAGGACCCTCCTGCCCATCATCCCTGGAGGGACCCTGATGCCTTCTCCTCCACACATGGAAGTGTGGACCTGAACCCTCAGTACAGCCTTTAGATCCACGAATGCTGCTCTCAACCTCTGTGCAACCCCTAAAAGAGTCCAAAAACCCCTAAGCACCAGGAAACCAGAAAGAAGAGGGGTCCCAGTGATGTGAGTTACAGCTAAAATGAACTTTACTCCTTCATGAAACAAAAACTTGCCAAGAAACTGTTTCACTACCACCTGAGTTAGTCCAGGGACTCAGGACTTGTAGCAGAGCCAGAAGAATCCCTTGGAGGGCACACACATGACACAACTCCCAAGCACCTCCACCACAGCACCCAGAGGATGCTGCGTGGGGTTTGCTCCTCTTTACCCCATCACAGAGGAGCCCAAGCAGTGAGGGTGAGGAGCTCCCTCTTTCCTCCCCAGCTGATCTCCTCTGGACATGGTCGCTGGAGAAGCAGGTGGTGCCCACGACATCCTACCTCGGGGCCGGCTCCGGCGTTTCCGTCTCCCCACGGACGTGCTGCGCAGCGCGGGCTGGAGCTGCCCAATCTCGATGGGTGTGTTGGTGCGGAAGCTCTCCTTGAACTTCTGCATCAGGGATTCCACCGTCTCCTGCGTCACCTCGGGAGCTGCAACACCAGCAAAGGCACTGTGGTTAGAAGAGGACAGGGCCACCACATCCCTAAGCCCTTCCTCACAGAGGGCAGCGCAAGCCAGAGCCGAGCCCTGGGGCAGGAGCTCTGTCAAGACCTTCTGACGTCAACCACAAGGACCCATCCAGCACTTTCCAGGTCTTACCAAAGCCACAGAAATTAAAAAATTGTGAGGTTACAGTAATTTCATTTTCCATACTGCTTTCCAGCATGCTGGATTATTCTCTGCCTTTCTCCCATGTGCACACAGGGCACTTGGATGCGCCATGCCCTTATCCAAGTTACAGCCTGAAGGTTCAAATCACACAGGAACACCCCGAGCACTGAGCTGGCTTTGAGTTGGGTTTAACTATGCCACAGGAACTTGGAGTCAAACCCCAATTGCGGCAGCCTTTTTTTAGGGGTGGGTGGAACTCCTCAACAGGCAAGTTTGGGATTACAGAGCAATGGGGAAGGCTGGGGCAGGAGTCAGGAAGACAATGTGAAAGTAGACCAGGCATGCTCTGAGCCACAGAAAGATTCCTTGGGGTCTTCCAGGGGATGATGTATCACTCCACCACATCTCCTGGATCAAGACACATCAGGTGTGTACGGAGTTCCTCAGGAACCGGGTGAGCTCAGGGTGCATAACTGCTCTGAACTATAGACTCCAATTCCCTTCCCAGCATGGTGCAGGTCCATTCAGAGGGAACTGAGAAGCTGGCCATGCATTTGTAATTCTAGACAAGGATTTGACCTTAACATAGAGACTGCAGCACTCTCCAACAGGTTCCCATGCCACAGGGAGCAGAGCACCCTGTGCCACAGGCAGTGCCACACCAGCCCACGGAGCAGCTCCCCCTTCCTTCTCCCCAAATCCCAAAGTTGATGTCCTCAGCCTCTCCAGGGTTTGAGAGGCTTTAGAGCACCCCAGGGTGCTTTTCTACCCCTGCAGGCTGCAGAGAAAGCTCCAAAATCTGCCGGGGCTGTTGGGAGGGGTAGGACCAAAGAGCAGATCAGCTGCTGTGCTTGCAGGCACAGGGGTATCAGGAGAGCATGGGAGACGATCCATCCACCCAGAGCTGCTGTACTGGGAAACAGAGAGAAACCAGCCAGAGCTGCCACAGCAGGCAAGAGAAATGAGAATCAAACCCACTGCCTGCATGAGCGCCAACAGGGGGAACCATTTCAGGAGAGCTCCAGAGAGAGAAGCCTAAGGGATCATCTGTGTTATGTCTTCCAGTTTTCCAGTATCAGGCTCCCCCAGGAACCACCGATCAAAGACAGAGCTCCCCAAAGCCCTCAACATTTACGTCAGGCGCAGCCGAATCCTGTGCTGTCAGATGCCCCAGCAGGCACCATCACAAGGGAAAAAATATATCAAGAGCAGGGAAAGGCCTCCAAAGAGCATCCAGTCCCACCCTGCCAACACAAACCCAACCTGAGGTGCCAGGGAATGATGCTGTGGCAGCACCAGAGCAGTTCAGCCTCCCACCACCACGTTCACGGGGGGGGAAGCCCATCCCCACAGCTCCTTCACCCGGGAGAACACAAGGCAGGGCCTCCCCGTGAACAGATGGTGAGTTATCCAAACCTTGGGGCTATGTGATATAGGATGTGTGGAAGTGGAGCAGGGAGCTCGGGAAACACACAGCTAAGGCTTATTTACTGAAAGGAGGCCAGGAGGGAGGAGGAGGAGGGGGCCATGCCTTCAGCGAGCAACAAAGCACAGCAAGGTCACAACACTCTCACGGTCCCTGCTCAGAAGACGGGAGCAGTCGGCACTGTGGTGATCACACCCATCTGGCCACCACGCTGGCACATCCATCCCGGAGCATCTGCTCCCGTGCCTGTCAGTGCAGCAAATGCCAAGAGCTGGGGGAAAGTTTCACAGGGAGAGGAGGGGGTCCCTTTGGCTGCCAGCTATTTGGGATGATGCTACGAATACTGCAGGAATGGGAGCAAAGAGCTGCTGTGTCTCACTGCTCTGCACAGCTTGTGTGTGCCAGCATGTCCTCGGCTTCTCCATGCCCTTGAGCTCAGGGGTTTGGAGAAAGGAAATGCAAGAGGGAAGGAGAGAAAAGTAAAACAAAGGAAGAAAAGAAAAAGAGGGAAAGAGAGGGAAAGGGATAGAAAAGAAAAAGGGAAAGCTGGGGAAAAGAGAGATGAGAGAACACCCTACCTTGACATGATCTCAGCAGGCAGAGTTTGACATGGGTGAGCAGCATGGAGAAAAGCCTCAGTGACAAATGAAAGGTAGCTGAGATTCAACTGTGTGAACATCAGGGGTGAAGGAGGAAGGGAGGGCCCTTCAAGCACTGCCAACAGTGCCAAAAAGGAGAGAGAAGAGACCACTGCACTTTAATAGAATGAGATACAGCACTTGCTGGGGCTGGTGGGACCCTGCTGACCATGGGGGTGTCCATCATATCCACAAGAGAGACAGTCCACTACAAACTGCCACCTAGGCCTGCCCACAACATCCCTCTGAGGCTTTAAGTGTTCCAAAACTGATGGGAAGAAACACTACTGCAGGGTAAACAGGGCCTTAATAATTTGCTTTAACTTTTGGACAGCCCTGAAGTGGTCAGGCAGCAGGACTGGATGGTCCTCACAGACCACTTCCAATTGAACTATTCTATTCTACATATTCCTGCAAGTCCCTCTCAGACTGCCTGTGTCAAACATGGGCTCAGGCAGCAGCTCCTGGCACCTCCACACTACCCACATGGTGCTCTCCTCCCTGGCATGGCACAGTGACATCATCAGTGCCCAGGCACCAGTTCCTCCCAACACTGACCGAACACGACACATTTCAGAGGCGACAGGAGGACCGTTCCTCTCCTCGAGCAAAGCTTGCCAAACCGCCTTCTCTCCCATCCCCGGTTTCCAGGAGATAAATCCATCAGGGCTACTGAGCTCACATCTTCGTCACCACGCTGAGAGATTCTCCAGCCCGGCAGAGGTGGTGAGATCCACCCCGAGGTTTGGCACAATGCTACGGTCTCAATCTCCCCCGTTCTATAGCAAAAGCACAACCATCCCAGGAACAGGATGAAGCAGAGGAATCACGAGGCTTTTCAGCCTCCGCAAAATCAGCTTCCCTCTCTGGCAGAGCTTTGAGGACACAGCTGAAGGTCACCCTACCTTTGTAAAGCACAGTACATGTTCCTGACATACACCTCCCTCCTGTCCACCCCCATATGCTATTTGGAAAGCGATTTGCTCTCCTTACGGCTCCCCTATTCGCTTGCACGTCTCCCACCAAACGATTCCTACCCAGAGCATTCTCTCCTCCTTCCTTTCTGCTGGCACAAATTGCAGGGGGAAAATATGTTGTTTGGCTTAAAAATTACAACAAGAACAAAAAAAATAGTCATCAACTGAACAATATGAGCAATGTTTGGGTAAAAATACATGACAATGGAGATGGGAAGCAACAGTATTCATTCCAGCCCTCACAGGACTCACAGCACAGACAGGAGAGCAATACCCTTCTTCCCAGATACACAGGCTGGGTACAGGGGGCTGTTCTGGGAAAATACCACAACTAGGATCTCACCAGCATCAGGGCCCAGTAGGGATTCTCCAAAACACAGTCCCAGGCTTGGATCAGCACAACCACCCACAACTCCTACTTGAGAGATGCACTAGTTGTGGAAGCCATATGAGGAGCTGCTGAGGGCACCTGGTGTGTTCAGCTGGAGAAGAGGAAACTGAGGGAGACCTCATTGCAGTTACAACCTCCTCCTGAGGGGAAAAAGAGGGGCAGGCACTGATGTCTGTTCTGTGGTGACCAGCGACAGGACCCCAGGGAATGGCCTGAAGTTGGGTCAGGGGAGATTTAGGTTGGATATTAGGAAAAAGTTCTTTACCCAGAGGGTGGCTGAGCACTGGGCAGTGGTCACAGCACCAAGGCTGACAGAGCTCAAAAAGCATTTGGATGATACTCTCAGGCACATGGTGTGACTCTTGGGGATGGCACTGTGCAGGGGTAAGGGTTGGACACAATGATCCTTGTGGATCCCTTCCAACTCAGCATGTTCTGTGAGTCTGTGTGCCTCCACTGGTTACACTTGGATGGTGTCTCCACCATTCCAGGACATTCTCAAGGGATAAGGCACTACAAACCCCCTTGGACTCTGCAACCTGTTCCCAGCCAGCAAAACCAGGGAGGGATGGAAATGTCCCACAGCCCTTGGAAACAAGCCCTCAGCTTTGCTGAGGTGTTTTAGAGCCTTGTGGACCCCAGTGGAGCAGCTTCTCCCCAAACCAGGCTCAACTCTCATGCAGCTCTTGGGTGGTCGGAGAGCTGGACAGCCCCATAGTTTGGGGTTTGCAGCTTATTTAAAACAGGGCAGTGACGTTTAAGGTCTGGAAAGGTGCCAGCTTCCCCAGACCTCCCAGTCTCTGATGTTTGACTTAAAGGTTCTGTTCCGGGAGTCACAGCCATCCCTGTTCTCCTCCCACAACACCTGCACTCCGACAGCTGCAGGAACACAACTCACAAGGCAAAAGCAGCTTCTATTAGAGCTTCCCCTGCTAGAAATGGAGTGAAATATGTTTCTGTAAAACACAGTTTTTTAAACATCTGGTTTTCCCATCCCTCTCTTTGATTTCTGACTGTCAGAAGGCAAGTTATTGATCCCTCAATATTACCAATGGCTACAGTGCTCCCAAAGTTTTGGGGAGACAAGTAACTCACAGAGCATCTCAAGAGCTGCTCGACTGAACACGATGCTTCGCTGGAAGCAAAGCATTTTGCAAGAAAACACAAAACTCAATCAAGGATTAAATGGAAAAGTTTGGGTGTAGTAAAAAGCCACGGTCAGTGGGTTTTTACCTCCTGACCTATAGCACTTTCATGGCAGCACCCACGGCCATGTGTAGGGTGCAGCCCCCTCATCTCAGACTCCTCTCCAAGGCCCTCTCCTGCCCTTTCACCAACTCCTTCCAGTATTTTTCAAATAATCTGCTTTTTCTAGGCACAAAGGTGCTCTCCTGGGACCACTGACATGGGCTCCAAAGGTCTAATGCATCATCAAGTCCCTGATGCAACACAGAAACATCAGGCACATGTAACACAGTTTAACAACATTTTAATTGTTTCCTTCAAATCAACCTCCTGATTTTCAATAAGCTCACTTTGATGTTTCTTGATCGATATTTCAGAAATTTCTATTCTACAAAGTATTTCAAGAAACTGACTTTCCGTTCCTATTTGGAACGAGCATAAATTTCACAATACTGGAAGTTTTCCACATGGTGGAAACCCTGATTTCTCACCAGCTCTAAATAATGGGTGTTTGTTGCTTTTCGAAGCATGAAATAACTAACGGTGTTTGTTCTGAGACTGGGATGTGGACTGATTTTCAACAGTGCCACCCTGAAGGTACCGATCTCCCGAAAGCACAGAGCTTTGCTAGCATAAAATTAGGTAATTACACTGATGCCGATGCAATGGCAGTGGGAAAGACTTCTACAACAGCTTCACCCATACTGGGAGGAAAACACATCCACAGAGCACCATCCTGCCACAGAGCATGGTGGATACGGCAAAGACATCAGAAACACTGAGAACTTCGGCTCTCCATGTCTTTCTCCAAGCCACCAAACCCCTCTACCACCTCTTGAGCAAGAGAGCCCTGTCCCCTTCAGTCCCCTGATCTCCACCAGCCCGTATCAAATGCCATGGGCAGCCACCGTGGCCAAGAAATACTGGGAAACTGCTACTTGCATTACACAACCAACTCAGGAAATATAGAGATATATAAATCTATAGATATATATATCTATAAAATTTAAATACATACATATCCATATCTTTTATTTAAATGCATATATATCTCCATATATATATAATATAAATACACATATATATCTCTATATATGTATATATAGGGATATTTATAAAAACATCAAAAGAAAGCAAAAATTACCACATATACCCACACATCAAGGACCAAGCACCTCCTGCAATGCCTCTATTTCCAAGCTGTCCTCAGATGAACCCATCAGGTGAAATGCCACCCATGGCACCCTGTGCTTTGTCAGACCTGCCCTGCCATCACAGCATGAGGGAGGAACAATCCATCTCCAAAAAGCTCTTTTGCACAGAGGGGTTCTCATATCAGCAACAGAGGGACAGAGGAACTCAGGGGCATTTTGAAAACAGCCTTGTATTCCATCTTGACTTTTCCTTTCTTCTCTCTCGGCTCTTTTTGTTGAGTTTTAAAATAGAGACTGTATACATTTTTTTTTAGCATAGCTATTAATACATTAATAGATTATTATATACATTAATAAATCTCTCGCTGTAAAAATAATCTTTATACGTAAAAGTCTGATTTCAATTGCAAATCAAAGGGGGAGGGCAACAGAAAAAGAGATAAAGTTTTATTCAAGACGTCTCCCTTGAAGGAAACTGAACAAATGCACTTTCCTCCTTCATATATTCAGGAGATGACTGCTTCCCTATCCCGTTCTCTGCCACCCTCGGCTCCGGGCTCTAAGCCAGAACAGTCCTTATCTGGTACAACGCAGGGGAAAAAAAAAACCTGATAGGATCAGAAGTTTTCAGTAGTTCAACAAATTTGGGAAGAAGTCTCCTTTGCTTTCTAATAAAGCTTTAGAAGCATGACAGGAAGGGGAATGTCAGGAAAGGCTGGAGTGCAGTGTGGGAAGGGGGATGGAGACCAGCACCCTGCAGTGGGAACAGGGAGGTGCACCAGAACACCCCAAAACCCTTCTGGCCATGCACCCACTGTTTGATTTTCCTCTTTATTGCAAAGCTTTGCCATTTCCCCCCATCTACAGAGAACAGAAGATAACATCTACAGCTCCCATCCTCACTGGGTGAGCTGCCCCTAAAACCAGCAGGACCCAGGGGAATGCCCAGCCCACTGGGAAGGGGCAGCTGGAACTGGAGCCCAGAGCAGCACCCACCCAGCACCAGCTGCCCTGACCCTTCTTCATCCTCTCTCCAGTCACGGTGCTCAATTGCTTCCCAGCTAATTGCCTCCACTCATGTGTGCAAACTAACCGTTTACCGGAAAATGTCACGGAATGTTAATTTCATTCGGAATGCGCTTCCATTTTTTTTTATTACGGGAAATGAATAAGCATTGTATTAATAGCTTAATTTTCAACTCCAACCGCAATCGTGGCCCTATCGACAGAGGCTGTGAGTTACTCGTCACCTCACTCCTTCCTTGCCTTTCCCTCCCTCTGCCACGCTCCCCACTTCCCCTGCTGGCAATTAAGATAATGCAATATAATTATAAACATATTACGAAAGATCAAACGCTGAAGAGCTGCGATCCAATGGTCCCCGCCTTCACCTCACACCTTTGTGTGGAGAGCACCTCCCAAAAGCAGTTGGGTCCCTGTGCTCCTGGGGCTGCTGCCACCTGGGTCTGACCTTCCCAGGAGCTGTTTCTGACCAGGAAATGCTCGGCTTTTCCACAGGCAAAGGACTTTTCTAGCATGTCCCTCCCCTAACATGCACAGGGCATTTATTTCTTCATTCTGTTTCTCCTGTGAGGAAAAGCCTTGGGCCATGGGGTGCTGCCCCATTTCCCCCTGCCTCAGCACTGAGAAGGTCCAAGCCAGCAGAGATTCCACTTCCCACTTTCTCTGCTCTAATAAAACCCTTAACTTACCTTTTTTTATGAGACACCATAAGTTTTTCGTTTAGGCAGCGAGCAGAGAGGAGTAGGGAAGATGGGCAAGCTGCTGGTATCAGCTAATGCTCCTCAAGTTATCAAATAATTGAAAAGTTAAATAAGAACACTCTGGAGGAAGCTTCTAGATTTGTTGCTAATGGGCACATGAAGCAGCCCAGGCTAATGTCGCATGGAGGAGAAACACTGGCTTGAGAGCACAGTGCTGACCTCCAGCTCCCTCTCCCTACCACACATCTCCTGCAGCTCCCCATATCCAGAGGAGAAACTGCCCCATGGAGCCAGCTGGGGCAGGGACACACTGAGGGAAGGAGAAAGTCTCATCCCCACCTGGCTGAGGAACAGCTGCTGGGGGATGAACCTGAAGGCAGCAGCACTTTAGCATCTATAAAGCGACCATGAGCAAGTGCCAGCACCCTGAGGGACAGACATGGGCAGGAAAGGGCTCCAGGAACAGCCACAGCTGGCAAATATGGGTGGGAAATGTGGCACAGTGGTTCCTTTTCAGTCTTAACCACTACCCAACTCCTCGCTCAGCAGCGTGGTGCAGAATGAATTTTTTTTAGTTAGAAAATACATCTCTTCCCAAGAGAAAAGGTGACATTTTTTCACAGTACTGGCAACGCTGTCCCATGTGCTGTGGTGAACAAGGGAGCAATGTCAACCCAGAGGGAAAGGCCAAACCACCAAAAATCTCTATTACAATGCAGCCTGGAGCTTCAGCCATGCACGCAAGGCACAAGCAGCACCAAAAGTCCTACTGTCTCCTACACTGGGCAGCACATGGGTTGCAGGCAGGAGAGAAGTAGCTAAGAGACAGTTTGCTGGCTCAGGAGAAGACCTGGAATTGAGAATACACCCCGAAAGTCCAGGATAGTCACAACCAAGATGATTCCAAGCCAGGCAGGTAAAGAAGTGAGGCTGAGCACAGCCAGACCCTTCAGACCCAGGGGGTGAATCTCAGCAAATGCTGTAACTCAGCGGGGCCATCAAAAAGGATTGATTTGAAGCATCTTGTTAATAAGTTTCCTCGCCTACTGGTCCTTCAGGGAGGTCACTGCCTTGTGATAAACGGGGCTGGAAGGTGACTGCAGACCCAGTAGCATCACAGGTGCCTGGCCTTAATCCATCTTCCTTAGGAGCCAGCTGACAAAACCGTCTTGGTGCCATAGCCAGGTAAAACACAACTGATGGGAAGAGAGGACACAAACAGAGCGAAGAGCTGCTGCTGCTGCAGCCGCCCTACCTGCTCCTTCCCCATAAAACTCAGGAGTACGGGATGGGCTGATGGTGAGAGCATCTCCACATGCCAACTGGGGGAGCCACAAAGCCACTAAAAGCCAAGCAGAAGAAGTGCTGAGCGCCATGGACTGAGACAAACCCATCACTCTCATGCAGGTGATAGGACTTGCAACAGCCTCAGCTCTGAGCCCCACATCCCAGGGGCTGCCTGAGTCCTCACTAGCATCTCTGTATTTCCAGCAGAAATAGGGAATAGGTTGTGGGATTGTTCTCCTCCTTCATCCAACATCCTCTTCTGATCAGTCTGACTTTAGAAACCAGTGGCAGGGTTTTGCTCCATGGAAGCACCACCCCTGGAAGTGTTCAAGGTCAGGCTGGATGGAGCTCTGAGCAACCTGGTCTAGTGGAAGGTGTCCCTTGTCCATGGCAGGGAGTTGGAACTAAGTGATCTTTAAGGTCCCTTCTAACCCAAACAATCCCAGAATTCTGTGACAGCATTGGGCAGAGCTAAAGCTCTCCCAGGTCCTCTTGCACTGCACACAAGGTGGCTGCAAGGTGCAACCCAGCAGAGAAACTCAGGAGAGAGTAGGACACTTGAGTAAACAGCCATCATATTATTTTTTTAGATTTTCCATCAGGGGAAGAAAAAAAAAAGTGTAAGAAAAAATCATCATCTCAAAGCTAATCCTGGCCAACAACCGTCCCACAGCCCAGCTATGGCTTAAATAATGTAGTGCTTTATCAAAGATTCATAGTGATGCACAAAGTGATGAACAATGTGCACCTGGCATTTATATAAATATAGTTCCTGATGGCTTATTTTCCTTGGACAGCCAAAACTTCACAGCTTATCTTCTAGTGAGCTTGTGATTTCCCCTGGATGGAAAACACTTTGGACACCTGAGGAATCAGGGCTACTGCACATGAAACTGCCATGACAACCCCACTGGGCATCTGCAGCCCCACAAAACCCAACAAAAATCCTTGTTAAGGAGCTGCTGCTGACTTGAGGAGCCACAAGTCACTTGGCTGTGGCTGAGAGAGGGAGCAACCAAGAGTATTTCTTCAGTGTGGGACGTCAAGGCAAGACCAGCCCAAGCCTTGCAAAGCATAAGGACTTCACAAATCCACCATCCTTTCAGGATGCTCAGCAAAAGGCTGGCATAGTAAACCATCCCTTTACTCTTCTATTCCCTATGACACCATCCAAAGCTACTTTTCCATTTTCTTCTTCCCTCTGTCTTATGAAATCAGTAAGTGGGTTGTAGCAAAGGGAGAGGAGAAAAACAACAAACCGTATTAGGAACCTGCCCTACCAGCCTCTTCTCTACAGCAACACTTATGGGCCAGGAAGAGCCTTGGCTAGTCCAACATGCTTAAGGTTTAATTACTCACTAAGTATGTGCCATAAACCCCATGAGCCAGGTGGCTGTAGGACAAGAGGAAGCCCTCAAGCTTCAGGAGCTTCCCTATCCCTTCTGAGCTGTGACTGGAGACAAGAACGTATCAGACAAGGCTCTTGCCAGGAGACCTCCTGGACATGCTCTCACACACTTGTGATGCTGCCATATGCCATTTTCCTGGGGGTTTAAGGGATGGGGAGAATGTCCCACAGGACAACAAGCTAAGACACTGCTATCCTCTCCCCCCCACGTTGGTCAAGACAACTCAGATTTGGGATGAAGGCAACCAGTTCAATGGGATAGGATGATCAAAACAAAACCGAAACTCCAGCCTGGCAGCTCTCCACTTGTATCTCAAAAGGCAATTAATATATTAATATAAAAATTATGACTGTTTATCTCTGGAAAGCACAGGTTTTTTCTGGCAGGTCAGGACATTTTCAAGTCAACAATGAAGTCAGAGCTGGCATCACCAAAGGACCAAAGGACCCAATGGCATACCTAATGTAACCTCTGTGACTGGGGCCCCTGTTCTCTTCATTAATGCATTCAAATCAGTTTCAATTAAGCATGTTGGACTTTAAAACATGTTCAATGTTTTTAATAACTAAAGATACTAGCTAAGCATGTGTGAAAATGCTTTTCTGAACCGGGACCCAATTCCTACCCTGTTGGGCCTCTTTTTTTATTTCTTTACAGCTGAAATTTGCAGCTGGGTTTTGCAGCCAGGAATAGTGGAGTACAGAAAACACTTTCCACTAGCAAGCTACAAGAATATACATTTTCAAAGGTCTCTGTAAATTACGGAAGGAGTTGGCAGGGATTAGAGCTGGAAAAAGCTGATCACGTACAAAGAGGGTCATGATCCCATCAGGTCACTGAAAAGAAGACAGAGCCCCAAGACACATCAGATGCCGGCCTGACGTACTGTCCCACTTTAGCCTCCAGCCCCAGCAAACGTTAAGCTGTCGTTTTATTTATTAAAGGCTCAGAAAGCTTCCGGTTAATGCTTGGAATCAGGGTGGAACTGCAGCTGACTACCCGAGCAAACAGCAGCTGCAGACAGTGGCTCCCAGCTCTGGCAGTGTGGGCACCAGGGATGGCACATCCTGGCATGGTGACCAGCCACGAGCACAACCAGGCACTCAAGGATGTTGACTTGTCAGCTCACAGACATGAACACCAGACTAGTCATCTCATTCCTGCTGCCTCTGGGCTCTCCCTTGTCCAACATGGATGGCAACACCATCACCTCCCCTTTGTGAGGGCATTGCCCCTGACTCACACCCTGTCTTCAAATCTCACCTCCAAGATACTGCAGAGTTCATGAATTTGCAATGAACAGCAATTCTAGAGCACAGCTTAACTATCCAGCTTTCTCTTCCACATCTCAGCCCCCAAAATGTTCCTTTCCTCAGTCCCAACATCCTGTTGTCTTGCTGGAGCCCTGCCTTACCTTTCACCAGAGGAGTCTCTGCAGGAAGGTGAAAATGGTGACTGAGATGTGGCCACCAGAACAGCTGCTCCAGCACTGGTGGGGGGCACAGGAAGCTCCCTCTCCTCATCACCAGGATCCTTCCCCTGCCTTTTCCTGTTATCTCAAGCCCAAGTCATTTGTTTCCCCTGCCTAAATTCTTTCTCCCACAGTTCTCCTGGACTGCATCACCCACAGCAGTTTGGCTGGAGGATGATGGGACCACTATCCCCTCAGTTCTCAATGTTTCCTAGTGTTGCCCAGCCTGCTGCCTCCAGTTCTCTTCTCCAACCCACAGATGAGGACTAGACCATTAAATGACATGACCACGGTTACCAGAGCAGCCAGTGGCAGAGTGCACCAGGATCCACATCTCCAGGTGCCAGACCATCTTTCAGGAATGCCCAAAACCATCTCACTACCAATACAGAGAAAAGCATCCATGGATTTACTAAGAGAAGCTTCAGAGGTTTACCTGAGCTAATACAGCAGGTGAGAAGAAAGTCCAGGAGACAGGAAATCAAGATGACTGCACAACCACACCTTTGAAATGCCCATGGTATGAATCATTGGAACCACTGATAATAAGTCCTGTCTCCTGTCTAGACTTGGAGGGCATACCCAGACTGCAGAGCCTGTGAAGCCAGCACAAAGGCCTGCTTGAAAAGTTCTTTTTTTGAACATGAAAGAAAGTGAGAAATAAAGACGGGTCCTTTGTTGCAGGACTGGAATTGCAGATACTCAATTTTCAAGTCTGACATCTAATTTCTCCTCAGTTTTCATCAGGCAGAAGTTCTGCTTCTCACTGGTCCTTAGGAGATTTGGTTTGGCAAACTCTTCTTGCTGGGGAACTTGGGGGTAATCCCATATTCAGGTTTGCTGGACTTTGCCTTCATTTACTAACTCCATGTCTGTGCACTCAGTACATCCCGTCTGGTGAGGCAGTGATGGTCTGGGGGCCAAAGTCCCTCAAACAGCACTTGATGGACAGAAAAACATGTCATGTCGGTAAGGATGAGAGCCAGGTATGTTAAAAGAGAAAAGTAAGTGAGGAACTCCCAAAGGAATGAAGCTTGAGGCCATCTGCTAGGGAAAGGCAGGAGAGCAGAAAACATCAGGAGCATGGACTGGAAACTACCCAGTGAAGTGAGCACAGTTTACCCAAATCCCTGTAACCACTGAGTGCTGTATACACACAGGGGCTGAGTTAGGACATGGGGGTCTCCCCAGCAAAGACCAAGACTCCAGAAACGACACCCCACACCAGCAGACCCCATTTGGCACCACATACACCCACAGGGTGTATGGAACCCTCTGGAGACCTGATTGCCAGAGGGAACCCAAATCCATGAGGAGACAGCATAGCCCCCTCTCCACACCAGCTCAAGGGATCCTTCTGGATAGTTAGGACAGCCTGGCTATCACCTCCCGCCTCACTCCATTTCATTTTATTATTAATAAAAGAAAAAAAAAAGACTACTTCTCTACTTTTCTTCTTAAACTGCCATGGATTTTTCTTCTGTCTAAATTCATCTGGGCTCTGTGCAATGTCACCAGGTCAGCTTGTGCTCCTGCTGCAATTATAATTTTGCCAGCTTTCCATTTTTCCATTTTCTAGGCAGTTGGGAGATTTTTCTTTCTTTCTTTTTTTTTTTCTCCCTCCAAGTCAAAAATGATTTTGCATAACACTAATAATGTTAATGGCCCTGCACAGCGCATCCAGATTACAACTGCAGCTAGGGAGAAATAAACATCTCATCTTTGCCCTGCTGTTTATCTCACCACAGCAGAGCCCGGTATCAGGTCAGAACCTGTAATTTCATTAACTTTATCACTCAGACGCGCTTGTTGCTAGATGTCATTATTCAGCACATCACTCCCGTGTTTTGTTTGTATTGGGATTCACTTCAGATGCTCCAGCACCAGGCAGGAGCATCCCTCCCATCCGCATCGCTGCGGAGCGCTGCCTGAGCTGGGGAGGAAAGTTTGCATCGCTGAGCCTCGATCTGCAAAATATTTGTGCTGCTCAACCCTCTGAGCAGAGACTTCTCTCCCATTTTATAGGGCTGGATGTAACAGAACCATCCAGTGCAATCCCCTGCCTGATTCCCTGACCAGATACATCCAGAAGTGCACACTCTTCCTCATGAAAAGGATAATTGAGTCAACATCTGCTGAACGTGGGGTGAACCCCCTGTGAGGGAAAGTGCCTGCTGTGGGCACAACCCCACACCTGTGAATGAATCGGTGCCCAGCACAGAGGGGAAGCTGCAGCACAGGCAGGTGGAGGGTGAGCCGAAATGCTCCCTCTTCATTGGATTTGCCATCCTTGGTAATTAATGCTGGGAAGTGACACTTGAAAGAGCCTCTGGTGACAGCCCTGGCAATGATACCGTTTGGAGCTTGCTGACAAGCCCCAGCTGATGCCTTATCACAACACAGCAAGGAGAGCTTTTCCCATGGGAGCCGATGGACTCCCCGGGATGTGGGCACAGCTCCTTGCCTTCCCTGGTGATCACACTGAAAACTGGCAGCCCCAGCCGGGCACCAGGGAAAGTCTGACCCTATCCTCACACTGCAGCCATGCAGCCAGCTGGGTTTCCCTTAATGCATCTATCTTCAATCCAGCTGTAAAGCCATGGCTGAGCAGAACTGGTTCCCAGCCTCTGGGGCTCTCCAGAAACATGCTCACACCAACTGCAGTTTCTCCATCTCAACCTGCCACATCCCCACAGAAATCCACATGTGGCTGCTGCCAAATCATTTTTCCCACACATGTGCAAACCAGGTCAGAGCGGACAGCCCACATATATTTAAATTTCTAGTCTAAAAATCCTAGATCTGAACTACAGCCACCTTGTCCTTGGCAATCCAGGCTTCAACCAGCTTCAGCAGAGAGGAGTAACCAAGAGCCTACCACAGCCTAGCTCCTTGAGCAGAGCCTCATCCAAGAGGGAAAAGTGCCCATCTGGGAGGAAACATACGGTGAACTGGCACAGTTTGGAAGGATCAGACTAAGCAAGGCACAAACCTCCCTTGATTTAAGGTGCAAAGCCTGACAGCATCACAAGCAGAGTTGGTGGGAGCATTTGTGAATGTCTCTCCCAGTCCAGGTAGTCCCAATCCTCCAGGCAGCTTGCAGCCCTTGGCTTAGGGACCTGTGCAAGATCTTTATTGACAATTTCTGAAGCCCTCAGATAGTTTAATATTCTGCTCTAGATCTTGTTTGCTATTATGTTTTGAAGAGCACTGAAATGCAGTTACTGCTGTCTTCCCCACTCACACAACTCTAAATAATTTATAGAAAAGCAAAACAAAGAAGAGAATATGAACAAATAAAGAAGGTAGCTCAGTTACAAAGCATGAAGGCTTTCATTTTTTCATTCTTACTGAGCAGAGCGTTGGTAAAATATTTCTTAACCCCATGTGCTGGTAACAGCCTGCTGTATCCCAAGGGATGCCAACAGGGATGCTCAGAGCAGCACTCAAGGACTGCAGATTGACCCCTGGGCACCTCCAAATCTGTTTAAGCAGCAATAACCATCACCATCATAACCTTGTTTAAAAGAGTAAAGAGCACTCTAAGGGTGGAAGAAACACAACCTCAGCCACTGCTTCTGACCATCACAAGGGCAGGGATCTGCCTTCCAGACACAATGCATCATCTAGGCTCTCCCTGGCTCCATTGCTCAGAGTCACAGCCTCCTTCATGGAGCCAAAACAATCCTTGTCCCCATCCCTGTCACCTTGGGTGCTTTGACATTCAGTCTTCATGGGAAGCCCACACAAAAAGATGGTTCAGCATCACCCCAAGATCCCTTCCTCGCTCCTGCTGGAGTCACCCACAGAACTAACAATCGGCATTAACATGCTTTACTTTTGTTTATTCAAATGCATTCTACTGTGCGTTGCAGGTGAACAATATTAAATGGCTTATAATAACATTTCAATAAGCAGAGGTGGGTGTAGCAGCTTCTGAGAGACAGACTTTAAAAATGCAGGCAATCAAGTGTGCATTAGCCAAAACACTGGGGAATGCATCGCTCCCCAGCAGGGGAGGCAGAAAAGCCACAAACCTTTCTTTTCGTAGTCAGGTTTCTCCTCCCCGCCTCGCCCCAGGCTCTCCAGCGTCCGTGTCACCTGGCTGCCAAACTCATCCTCCCTGGTGCTGGGCTCAGCCCGCCGCGGGGTCTCCTCTTCCTCCTCATCCTCGTAGTCATCCAGGATGGGGGTCTCGCGGATGGGCACCCCGATGACCGAGTTGTGGGCCTGGAGACGCGAGTTGCGGAAGCTCTCGCGGGCCTGGGGGCCCAGCAGCACCGAGGGGATGTAGTGGATCTCGTGGGTGGCCTCCGTGCTGGCGCTCTTCTGCGGAATGCGGCGGCGCTTGTGCCAGCGCCGCTGGGCGTACAGAGCCACCATGAACACCAAGAGCAGCAGGAGCAGTGCGATCAGCCCACCCTGCACAGGGAGAGAAAAGGGCACGGGTCAGGAGATGCAGGGGGTGCAGGGGTGGGTGATGAGATGCTGCAGACAGTGTCCACAGAATCACAGGATGGTTTGGGTTGGAAGAGACCTCAAAGCCCATTTTGTTACAAATTCCCTGCCATGGGCAGGGACACCTTCCACTAGCTCAGGTTGCTCCAAGCCCTGTCCAGCCTGGCCTTGGACACTTCCAGGGATGGGGCAGCCACAGCTTCTCTGGGCAATCTGTCCCAGTGCTTCACCATCCTCTGAGTAAACTCCCAGAGCGCACTTCCATCAACACAGGTGGGTTCATGGAGCAGCCACCTCTGGGGTTGGAGGTCACAGACAGGTGGAGCAGGATGCCAGAGGTGGCCTTTAGCTGGGGACAGCACAGTGACACCCCCAGCTCAGCTCTGCCCATTCTTCCAGGAACTTCATTCCTTCCACACCTTGGGACTCTCTCAGTTGTCCAAGTTTATCTACACATGGAGAGATGGGAAAGGAGACAAATCACATCCAACCACTTAGAAAAAGAAACCTCACTGAAACAACCCAGTCACGACTCAGGAGCAGTAAAGCCTCAGCACAGACACACAACATGTTATAAAAATGATGGTGCAACAAACGGCCCCACGGAGGCACCACTCCCCAGGGTACGGTTACCCCAGCTCCCTCACTTCTGATCTGATTTCCCTGTGGTTTCAAGACTTCAGCTCACAGATGTGGGGGCACAGTTCAGTGTATTCCAGACCAAGACCGTCTCTATTCAGCTCTCCTCTTTCCCCTCCTCCTTTATTCACTACAGCTCTCAACTACATTGACACTAAAAAAAAAAAAAAAGGAAAAAAATCTTTAGCCAAAAATCCCCCAGCACCTCCAAATACATAACAACACCTCCAAAAAAATATACATCCATGGAATTGGCATCTCCTCCCAAGGGAGTTGAGCTAGGAAGCACTGAAGGGAGCCAGCCCTGCCTTTGGCTGCTCTGGAGGTTAAATTGAGCCCCGCACATGCAGGAGCTGTGCCTGTGCCAGCTTCCAGCCTCTTAATCTCCACAGCATCGGAGCAATTTTATCCCGTGGCAGACAAGCAAGGCAGGGCATGTAAATCAGGAGCAGCATGAGCAACCAAAGCTTTGCAGCGCGACGTGAACAGGCAGGGCAGGGCAGGCGTTCCTTTGGCACTGGGAACGCCACAGCCCAGAGCTCCACTGAGCGCAACAGCAAAGCGGAGGCGTGAAAATATTCCCTCTGTATTCGATGCGAAGCACCAGACTGCATCCGGAGAACGGCTCTGACTCCTAAATAGGATCAGCTGGAAAGAGATGGCAACAAAAATGGGATGAGTGTGCTGGGGAGAGGCCTCAGGAGCTGAAGCAGAGGAGAGACACTTCCCTGCATCACCCCAGCACCAGACCTGTCATAGAGGGAAGCCCAGCCCAACAGCCCCCACATCAGGACCCGACCCTCTCCTCTTCCCCATAATTGTCACTAACAGAGAAAATGCTCAGGGATTCAAGACAATGCTCAGCTTGACTTCCCAAATTTGGGTTACACACACCTTCAGGAAAGGTGTTTTAGTGTCCAGGAGCTGTCTGAGATCATCTCTGGGGAGGGGAACAGCAGGGCTTGGTGAGCAACCCAGGTTTATGCCCTGCAGTACCAGAGCTTGTCAAAGACCAGCGGGATGAGAACCCATCACGGCCTTCCATGCTCAGAAGCAAGAACCAGCATGAACACCTCAACCTGGGAGAGCAGACACGTGTTTCTCAGGTCTGCACAGTGCCTGATACATGGAGACCCCCAGAGCACCACAGGAGCATCCCTGCATGAGCCACCAATACCTCCTGGCACCAAAGTGGGGGATTTCCTTGGAAATCTGATTTGCAGGACAGAAACCAGAAGAGAGGCCAGACAAGTGACAAGGACACAGCAGGGTCACAAACTTCAACACAACAAACCACACTGCAAAACCAGGTCTGGCTCATTTGCCAGCATACTTAGAGCAAAACAAGGACTCTCACAGTCCAGAAGGGTTTCAGGACAAGACTCATGGACATAAAAGCTCCCAGCTCAGTCCGGCTGCAGCTCCAGCACCCTTTGGGGACGAGCCACAGACCTGTGCTCTGCCAGCCAGCAAGACAATGGCCCCTCTCTGCCTGGGAAAGGCTGCGGGTGCCCGTGCCAGCCCCTCAGGTGAGCACCATGGGCTCATCACAGGCAGCTCACTTTCAACATGCTCCTTTTGTCCCTGACCCCACGCTGGCAGCTGCTTGTTTAACCACGCCACACACGCCGGGAGAGCTTCCCAGGGAAAAACGGGGAAAAAAAAAAAATAGTCAAACTTAGGAAGCATTGAAGCCAGCCTCATTTTAATCTATTTTTCATGTTAAATTATCCAACTGAGGGAGCGGTAGAGAGAAAGGGGAAAGAAGGGATAATATGAGAAATGTTTTATTTGACAATGTGTCATTCGGAAACTGATTATTTCTGTCTCCAAGCTTTTTAATATTCCCAAACAATGGCCGAGCCGCATGGGGATTTGGTATTCTAAGGCTGGATTTATAATACTCTGTTCTGCAGTGATAAGAACACGGGCCTTTAATCCTCTGAGCTGTGAACATGCATATTCTCCCACGTAATGTCCTTCCCACCGCGCTCCTGCCTGCCCTGGGCTGGCCAAGCAGGACCCACCGGCACCAGAGCATTGCGGAGACCCCCGGGAGAGGAGAATGGATGGGAAAGGGAGGATGAGGGAGAAGACGGATGATGGGAACAACCCATACATGTGAAGAACTGCAGGGCTTGTGGCACCATAGCAAACCTCAGCTGAAGCGCAGCAAAGCTGGGACTTATTTGAAGCACAGAAGGAAAACCGGCAGGAGAGGCCACTTTGAAGCCCAAGAGATTGGGCCCTCCTATAAATTATGAAGGCTACCAAGCTGTTGGATTGGAGGGTGATTACTCTTTTGGCATCTGTCCAAGATTCTGAGCAGCAAGAGGATGCACGTGCTGCTTCAAACACAACCACCACTCTGCCCTACCAAAGCCATGAAAGGCAAAGGAGCCCCACTGCTACTTTGGGGTCCAGGACAGAGTTCTTTGCAACAGGCTCTGGCCTTTCCAGCTCTGCCTGGTCAATTCTGCTCCCCGTAGTGGGGGGACGTGGCATGGTCCTCATGGGAGTCATCAAGCCCTGCAGCTCTGTAGTCACAGTGAGCACAGGCACAGCGACACAGCCCAGCAGTTCAGAAAGCAAGCCCTGATTGTTTCCCAGCTGCCACACAAAAGGGCTGAAGTCACAAAAGGTCCTAGGCTGGAGGAGAGCACGGTTTGGGCTGGGCAACACCTCTTACACCACAGCATCCCTTTCACAGGTCAAAGCAAAACCAATGCTGAACAGCACCCTGAGCCCCTTCTGCTGCTTCCTCCAAACACCGACACAAAGTTATGCCCTGAGGGGCAAAAACATCCCTGTTTCTTTCCTAACATGAAGCCACTGTTGCTCTCACATGACATCCAAAACCACTTTTTATCCCACATTGTGCTGGCAATCAGCCCCATTGCTACTGACCTGCTGCTGGATGAAACAGGGCTCTCATAGTCCGAAGCCAGCTCTCCAAGGATAATGCCCTGGGACAGCACAAGGATTTCCCACCACATTCTGCAGCTGGATTGGGGGCTGAGTGAGCCCCCAGTGCCAGAGCAGCACATCCCCCGTGTCATCCCAGCAGATGAACCACGGGGAGCAATCAGGTATCAGCAATAACTACACAACCCTTGGGGCTCTTCACACTGTGTACTTTTCCTTTCTTTCCTTTTTGGCCATAAAGGTAATTAAACACTAGGACAATTTACCAAGGGGTGTAGTGGATTATCCATCACTGTCAATTTTTTTCCTTTTTTTTTAAAATCGAGCCTCAATGCTTTTCAAAAAGTTATACTGTATTTCAAATGAGAAATAAAGGCTTCAGGGCATTCTTGTACCCTGTGTAGCTCTGAGGGCAGAGCAGATAACCCCAAGACCCCTTCTCCAATTCCACTCCCCCTAGTTTTAGTTTTCCCACATTTCAGCTCCACAGCATCTTACCTCTCATCTCAAGCACTTCAAACCCTCCCAGGTAACCCAGACACAGAAAGCACTACCAGACCCTGAAGGCAAGGGGACATTAGGCATGGCTACCTTATGGCACACCAAGGGGGGAGATGCCACCAGCAGTGACCAACCCCTAGACCCAAATCAGGACGAGGGGCAGAACAGGACCCAATGGGCTCAGGACACAAACCTCTCCTGGCTGGTCTCTGCTGCTACTGAGAGCTGTGATACAGCAGTGCTCAATGAGCAGGTGTAGCAAACACCTGTATTGGGTTTCAGCTACACACTAATTTGAGCTGACGGAATTCTAATTAGTTTAACTAAAACCGATGACCAACAACAGCACAGAGACCCTATAAAAGGTGTTTCAGCAGGCAGAGACTTGCTCCTGGACACAGACCCTCCAAAGCCATGTCCAGGGCAAACCACAGCCAGGAGCAGAGCTGGGATCATCTGTGTCAACCATCAGAGCACTGTCTAAGGGGCAATCAATCCATCACTTTTCTTGGCTGCAGCCTCACTCTGAGAAGACAACCATGAGTGCCAGACTGGTCAGTGGGCAGCCCCAGATCTCTCCATCCCCTCCCTCTCAGCTCTGCCAGGAGGTCCAGGCCAGGACCCCTGTACCCAGACCCCAACCAAACTGCACCTGGGATGACTGTGGAAGTAAAATATCCCATTTAACATGTTGCACAGCATCTGCTTCTTTCCCTTCCAGTTCAAACCTTGCACCATACCACCTTCCCCGCAGGACTCCTCTCCCTTATTGCTCTTTTTCTCTTTGCTGCACTTCTCATTTAAATATTCCTTCTGCAACTCTTAATTAACATACACTTTGCAACTTCTTTCCAATCATTAATGATGGAAAATAAGGGTGATCTCTGCAGTCATCTCAGAGTCAATCCCTCTCCTGAGCACTGCTGTTTAACCCAACCTTCCCTGCATCCTGTCACTTCCTCATCTTCCCAGGACACAAGACAAACCTAGATGTGATCCCTCCAGCTTTAGAGAAACAGCAGGGCCAGAGAAAGGGTGCAACACTCTGCTCTTCCCTAGGGCAGGGATAACACCAGCTTCTGGCTGGCATCTCTGTAATGGGGGAGTTTTGATTGTTTCCTTCAAAATCAAGTTTTGTGCATCCACAGCACCCCTGCCTGCCCGTCCATCCTCTCCTATCTGTACACACTGCCACATCACAACCAAGTCTAAAAAGGCAGAAGACATCCTAGAAATACCAGCATCCCTTCAGCCTTACAGTAAGAGGAGACAGGCAGAGGAAAGAGGCTCCAGAACACCCCATCCAATAACGCAGGGAGGAGGAATCGGAGCCAACCAGGCAGGGAAACCAAGGCAGAGTGTGAGGATGGGACCAAGGACAGACAGCAAGGCAATATGAACGTTAGGAAGGAAGAGAAACACCAGGGTTAAAACACATGCATATATATATACATATATACACACACACTCCAAAGAGATCTGGATCCAGTCATGCACTCCAAACCACTCAACCCTACCACTCTCCATAAGAGACTGATGATACTGCACAAATCTACCAAAAAATACCACATTTTCTCCCTCTACGCTTCAAATCCCCATTTGAGCATCGCTTCAACAAGGTGCTTAACCACACACTTAACTTTAAATATGTGTTTAATTCCCATTACAATCCACAAGCCCACAGCACACGCCTCAGCGCTTTGCTGAGCAGGGATGGCTCCTTGAATTGCCCAAAGAGAACTGTATTAGATCTTTTTTCCTCCTTCCATTGCTCACAACATCACTGAGCTCCAGACAGGATGGAGCACTGTTAACCATAACTGCATCACCTGACCTTGCCCAGAGGTCACAGCACCTGTGAACCACCTTCTCTGAATGGATTCATAGTGGTGGAAGGAGTGTAGGATGTGACCCAAGGGTTTAAGAGGAAGGGTTCCCACAGGATCATTCCATCCAGCCCATGCAGATCCTCTTGCCATGCTGTACATACACACAGGGGGCATAAATTTAATAGCATATACAATCCTGTAAAGTATAACATAAGCACAAGCTATGAGAGTTACAGTTGCTGTGGGAACCATAACTTTAAAATCTGACTCTTCCACATTAAAAAAAAAAAGGCAAGTCACACAAGAAGTCACATTTCCATATAATTTTTTTTTTTAAGCCATGCTCAATTTTATTTTGCTGTTTCATCCAAGAAGAGAAACAAAAGAAGGAGAGAGCCTGCCAATCAGCCTTTCTGCGCTGCTCAGACATGCGATGTGATGTTCCAGTAAATGTTTATTTGAAAGGTCTCCCAGGCACTGGCTGTATGCAAGCACCAAAACACACAACCCTCAATCACAGCCAACGTGCCTGCGTATCCCAAGCTGCACTTCTTGCTAGGATAACAATTCAAAATGACTCCTAATCCATTTTTATGATGTAAAAAAAAGGCATTTATTTGTAGCGAGCTGAAAGAGGAGGGCTGGAGGTGATTTTATTAAGCACCTGATTGCTGGCTCTTTTTAAAGCCTGGGCACAGATTGCATAAATTGTGATTTTAATGCGTGCTAAACGGTTCACCTGAATGGGCTGACCTGCTAACCCAGAGCTTGCCCTCAGAGAGGGAAGATTTTAAAATTCATAAGGCCTCATGTGCTCATGCTCATGTTTCCCTAATGCAGGCAAAGCCTACAAGTGCAAAGCTGAGACTAAAACAACAGCTTTTCCTTTTTCCCAAGAAGTTTCACTTACAGAGCTCCACCCCTCCTCCGCACTGAGCGGATGAGAGACCCCTGCACGTGTTCATCCTGCTTGGCTCATGTACACACAGTACCCGAATTGCGTGTCAGCTGTAATCCAAAGGGGAGGAAAAATTCACTTGAATTAAGAGCAACCTACCTAACTTTCAAATAAAAGAGGTTACCCCATCCTCTGTCTCTCGCTCGCCAAACAGACTGTGTGTGCTCCTAATACGTTCCCAAATGAGAGAGAAAAGCAATGAAGTCCTCTAAGGCTCAGTTTCAGCTTCGTTTCGCTGAAATCACCAGTAACACCAGTTTTGCCTGATGCTACTGGGGAACACGGCCCTGCTCCACCTCTCCTCCCACAGATGGGCACTTGGGGATTCCTCTGAATCAGAGCCCTAAACCAGCCCTGCAGAGTCTCACTTTGCCCCTGTGCATCCCTGGGCAGGGACAGATAATCCCATGGGAGCCCAAATCTGCCTCACCTGCACAGGGCTCCTGCTTTGAGGACAGGCAGTGCCGCCTGCAGGAACATCTCATGGAGCTTTTCCAGCCTTTCCTGCCCTGAGCTGTGGACTAAGCTCTGCCCACACAGGTGTTTCACTCGCAGAGAGAGCATCCAAGATGATGCCCCTGGACACAGGACAAGCCACTCCACTCTTTTCCTGGAATCATCTCATTCCACCCCTCTGTCATGGGCAGGGACATCTTCCACTAGACCAGGTTGCTCAGAGCCATGTCCAACCTGGCCTTGGACTCTTCCAAGGATGGAAGGCACTTCTCATGGGACCTCCTAAAATCACAGCCACTGCAGGACCCTGGACCTACCCAGCTGCCTCTCACCTCTTCCAAACAAATGTTTAACAAATGCTAAAGCAATGTCTCAAATTAGGAGGATTATTACAACATCCACCAGCAGTGCATTTGCTATGAAGTGATGAAATATAATTAAAAGTAAAGAACACTTGTCAGATAAATGACAAACACGTACTGCTGTTGCAAAAGTACCTTTGCTTGTTTTTTTTAATAATTGTGTTTATCCGCTTCCTCACTAATTTACAAAAAAATGCAGTTAATTCTCAGTGGATCTCACAACCATTAGTGCGAATTAATGCTGCTCCCACTGTATATTCTGCATATATTAGAAAAAAATTAATCTAATAAGAGCTGCACATCTCCGGGTGAGGGAACACGAACACAATTCACATTGTGCCTCCAGCTCCCAGGCGCCGGAGAGGGACACGGTACAGCACCCTTTCTGCTCAATTAACCAGCCCCTTTCTGACGGCTGCCAGGCCTTGGCCAGTTGTCCAGAAAACATGGCAAAGATGGAAAAATTCACCCCAGCATTAAGGAGCAGGAAATTCTTGGAGCAGCCCAACACCTCCAAACCCCATTGATGGACCAGGTCTCTGCACGGGTGTGCATAGCTGCTCTACACAAGGTGAAGAGAAGCAAGAGACTGGAAAAAGGGTTTAGCATTTATTTATGGACATCTCAAAATTTCTGGAGCAAGGAGAAGATGGGAAGGTGCTATTGTGCATGCAGGAATGGAGGAAAAGAACTAATTTTGCTGGTGGTGGGGTTTTTCAGAGGTTTTTTTGCTAAGCCCAGACCTGGCAACTTTGGGAACAATCCAGCCTATTGTGTCAAAAAAAACCCAAACCCAAAACAAACAAAAAAAACAATCTTGCCTTACCATATTTAAAGAGCCTTCACTGGTACCTGAGGTATCACATACGAGAGGGGAAAACTGGGAAAAAAAACTCCCAAACAAACCAACCAAAACAAAACAAAGAAACAAACAAAACCCCAACAAAACCCGAAGTTTTACCAACTTTCACATATAACGCTATAAACAATTTGAGAAATGCACTGCTCCCCATGCATCACAGAGGAGGCAGATCCAAGACTTTCATTTAAAGGAAAGACCCAAGAGCTCAGCAACTGCACAAACCTCCCCTCCCAAAACACCACAGCTATTCCCAGCAGCCTATTAAGAGCCCAGTTAAGTACAGCACTTAACCACACACTTAACTCCCATTAACTTCATGGGAACCTCGCACACAGATAAAAATTGATCAGGTCTCTCAGGGCTTTTTCATCTCCCTGCCCAAGAACACAGAGTTCCCATACCCAGCTCTCCATGTGATGCCACCAAACCACCTCGGGGCTCAGCAGAATGGAAAAGCAAACCCACGGGGACGGGTTTTCCTGCTGGAGAGGTCTCACACCCATTGCCTACACACCCGCGGGTCCAGGAACTCTTTCTGTTCCACTGCATGTTGGACCACGCTAAGCTGTCTTGCCAAAACCCTGCTCCTCATTCATCCAGCCCTCTTGCTGTATCAGTTGAAAGCCGGGAATTTAAAAGTATGGGAACATACCAGCTTTCATTTTTTCTTACTCTTTGAAGGGCATGAGACCAGTGATGTCCTTGAGAGGAGGGAGCACAGGGCACCCTGCTGCCAGACTGGGAGGGGAAGAGCCGAGTGTGCATCTGCCAAAGGACGCTTTGCACCCCCAGCTCTGGAGAGCTCTGCACATCCAGGGGACATCCCAAAGCACCTGCAGTTCAAGTCCCTTTGTTTTTTACTCTGTGGATGCAGGATATCAAATACGACAGGAGCAAAGCAGAGAATGCAGCAGCAAGCATGGCAGTGATGCCATCTGGATGCCACCAAGATGACCTTCCAAGCTCTCTGGTAGCCCCTTGTAGTATGAGCCAATCTGAGACTCACTCTCCCTGTATCCCATCTGTAAGCTGAGGGTTTGGAGTGCGTCCGAGTGGAATGCACACACGGAGAAACAAGAGCTCCTTCCCATCTCACCAGAGCCCAGCAGCACCACCCTGGAGGGTCCGGCTGCAGCTCCCCCTCCCAAGCCAACAGCAGCTGAGAAAGTGCCCATTTGGAAACGAATTCATTTCAATTAAACACGCCTGGTGCTCCAATCAAAACCAATTAATTCTGCCCATCTGAAAGCTGATTAGCTGGGATATCTGGGTAAACTGGTAATAACAGGCTAATAACCCCCTCCCGTCCCTGCACACGCCGGTGCCACCGTCAGGTTTTTGACACGGTGTCTCCAGCCTAATTGCAGCATCTGCGAATAACTGCAGAGCGGATCCAGCCACGGATGGCAGGCGGCACCATCCCTGGCAGCAGGCAGGGACCAGGTGAGGATGGCCACTTCAGAGCCAGCCAAACAGCCCGTTACTGCTCCCAGGCTTCAAACAGGAAAGCTGCCCCCCAACACCAAAACCTTTCTCATATCCCTCTGTAGGGCAGCGCTGGGCACTGGGATGGCAGTTCCCAGCTCTCCAGCATTCCCCAGGCTGTTACTAGCCAGCATTTAACTCCATTGCTTAACTATTTTCCTCGTCCTTCTCCCTCTGGAATGTATTCCCACCCAGCGCAGGGTCAGACATTGGGCACACCACGGTTCTGTGGTTAGTGGGCAGGGCAGAGCTCTGCACCTCACCCCAAATCAGCCTCAAAGCCCCCCCAGTTTAAGCATCCCCCACCAACCCAGGCTCCTGGAGCCATTCTGGGGCTCAGCCCTGATGTCCTCAGGGAGTACAAACAGCTAACCCAGACCTGGGGATGGGAGGAGAGGGCAAGGCACAAAGCCATCCCCCATCCCACTCTTCTGTGGCCCTTGTTCCCTCCAGTCTCCAAGTCACTCCCTATGTCACCACATCCACAGCCCCACAGTCTGACTCTTCAGGTCCCAGCTGAGGGGCAGCCACAAGGTGGGGAGGCGGTGGCAGGAATTTTCCAGCTCTGTTCCCCAATTTTTTTCCACAGTTGGAAAGTGTTGATTAGCTAAAACCCGCTTTCCAATGGGGTATTTTTGGTTAAGAGAGAACTCCAAGCCAAATTGTGCAGAGAGAAAAACAAAGACCTCAGTCCTGCTGCCATTTTCTAATCAAATTTCCTTTCACTAATTTGACAGGCCTGTTTCAAAAATCTAAATTAAAAGCTAAAACACAGTTAGATCCCACAGCTAAATGGGAACTGAGATGAAACGTGTCAAATGGAGTTAATAAAGCACTTCTGCCCACACCTTTGGGCTCACAAAGCTCCTCGCCACTCCTTGTTTGCAGTTCCTGGTGGAGGCAGTGGGTATCAAGCTTTGCTTTGCTCACTCCACCCACCATGCACAGGCATCCCCCAGCAGTTTGTTTTTAGCTTGTAGAAGGCAGCAAAATAACCTTCCACCCAGCTCCATCGCAGCTCTCCCCGATATGGTGCCTGTCCTGCGGGCTGGCCTGAGTTCACACCTAATCTAAATTAAGCCCAGTTTATGCAATGCTCCCATCTTCGGAGGAACCCTGGCCTCCTGCAGAAGAAACAGCTTTGCCTGAGGCGAAAGCATGAATGGAAGATGAAGATCCAGCCGTGTGTTCTCAGACAGTCTCCTCTGCGAGGAGAGGAGAGAGCTGCCAGGTGGAGAGGAGCATCCTTCAAGAAGCAGCACTGATGTGCACAGACTCCTTCATCTTTCAAACCCTCCCCTTGCTCCAAGCAAAAAGCCTCCTGGTCCCCAGGCACTCAGCTGCTCTCCTCAACATCTGACCTTCTTTCAGGCTATTTCTATCACAATAGACTAGTTTCCCACAGAACAAAGGAAGCCAAAACTGAGCCGAGTCCCTACAATGTTGCACAGAGTGCTGGAAGCTTGGTGGTTCAGCCTTTCTGGTCCACAGCTTGGACAAGCCCCCAATTCAGGGAGTCCAGGACACAGTTAAAGTGGAGAACACTAAGGTGAAGGCAACCTTCATCAGTCCATGGCTGGGGAGCACCTGGATGTAAGACCTGGTGAAACCAGTGCCCCACATGCCACCACACCAGAGCAGTATCCAAGAGAACCAGGAAGGATGCTGAGCTCTTTCCTAGTCACCACCTGAGCAATAGCATCCAGCATCAGGATGATGTTCACCAGGAGATTCACTTGCAGCCAAGGAAGCATGGTCCTGCTCCAGTCTCATTCCAGACTCCCCCAGGGGCTCCTGGACAGGCTTTCCACACCAGAGGGAATTTCCTAGGGGTGGCAGGTCTTGTCCACACACCCAAGGCCAGGATTTGAGGTGCCATAGAGGTGACAGCCAGCACTGTCCAGCCAAATGGAGGAAACCCTCTCTCTGACGCAGGCAAATGTTTTTCATCAAGAAGTTTTCAAAACAAGCTCTTCCCTCCTAGTGGCCTCAGCAGAGGGTTGGGACAGGCTTCAGCACGAAAACAGGACCTCAGGAGCCCAGACAGGGACAGAGTCACTACATGCAAGAAATCAATTAAGAAAACAAAGCCCAGGACTCTGCTGCCTCTCCTGTATCAAGCAGCAGCACACCCTTCCCTCCACCCTACCAATTCCTGCTTCCATAGAATCATTAAGGTTGAAAAAGACCTCCAAGCTCACGAATCCAACCATTACCACAGCACTGCCAGGCCTATCACTAAAACATATCCCTAAGTATCACAACTAGTGCTTCCACCAGTTCCCACGGCAGCCTGTTCCAATGGTTCCATCACAGCATTCCACCACAGTCCCTTCTCCATAACTCACCTCAGGGCACAGTGAGGACCTGACTCCAGCCACCAGCACAGTAGGGCATGCCAAAGCAGCAGTGCAGGTCCCGTCCTGCCCTACAGGGATGTTGAGCCCTCCGGAGAAGAGGCACAGCTGCCCACGCAGGCAGCACAGGCTGCAGGCTGTCACAAGCCCTAAAGCTGCTCCTGCCCATCTCCAGGTGCAAAACACATTTATTGTTTTAACATTCCCAGCAACAGCTCAGGGCTCTCTTTCCAGAGGACAGTCGAGATAAAAACCTACGTGATGGCCAAGCAGTTGCAGCAGGCAATTTAATGTGAGAGCCCCGGACAGCAGGAGGTGAGGAAAAGCCTGTCCCAAGAGCCCCAGGTGAGTAAAGTCACACTCAGCAACTGTGTCCCAGCCTGGCCCATAAACACTCACCCAGAACAAGGCCAGTCTGCAAAGAGAGGGTTTAATGCCCATTTTGGGTATTTAAAGAGTGGGTGGAGCCCCAAAGAGAAGAGCTAGGAGTCAGCAGTAGGCAGGGCTGTGCCAGGGTGATTTGCCGTGGAGCTCTAAACCACAGCACCTGGTGCCCACCATGGATGGGTCCTGTCAGATTTAGAAAGATAGCTTCCCACTCATTTCCACCCTTGTTTTCCTACTCCTCCTGTATTTCAGCAATGCTTTTTAACAGCACAACTCCCCAGTTCCCACAAACACTTAGGCTGTCCTACACAGCAGTTCCCACCTTTACATCAGAGAGGGGACACGTGGCACTAAAGGGTCCACAAGCAACACTCATAAGCTGCAAACACACAGGGATGAAAACAGCAAGAGCTACAGCCCCAAAAGAGGCTCAAGAACTTGCATCAGGCTTCAGCTTTCCATTGTTCATCCTTGGTAATGGCCCTCCTGTGCTGGACATGCTTTCTGGGCTTCCCCCATGGCAAGGTGACCCATGCAATGGCAGAACAACACTGAGCATCAGCTCTACCCATTGACACTGCCAAGATCAGTAACCCAACTGCTTCATTGCACTGTATTATTGCCCTGCACACAGCAGTCCTCCCCTTTATCAGTGACCTGCCACCACCCACAACAGCCAGCTCAGGGCAGAGCAGGACAGCAGCTTCTACCACAACCCCAGGAGAGCCCTTACTCCCAAGCTAGGGCTGCCAGGAGCATCAAGCTATCCATCACAAGGACCTTCCAATGCACTGGAGACCCCACAGGAAGAAAAGAAACAGCACACTGAGGGAGCTGTCCAGAGTCACCCCTTTCCCAAAGCACTTCCAAAGCTCACAGCTTCCTGCTCACTCAGGCACAGGGAGGGCATCTGGGGGGTCACAGCACTGCACAGCTGTGGTCATGCTGTGTTCAGTTCCCAGCTTCTGCCACAGCTCTCTCTGGCCTAAAAAATCATTCAATCCCTGCATCCCAGTGTCACTTTGGCAACTCAGGAACAGCTCTTCCCCTGTTCCGTGGGAATGGGGAGAGAATAAATGCATAAATCCAAGGATAAATGCAGTAGGGCGTGATGGGAAGTGCAGAAGAGCAGAGTTACTGATATAAGACTAGGTGCCCTCACACAAGCAAGGTGAGGGGCTGTTTTAAAACCAGAGGCTGAACATGTCTTGCACAAACCAAACAGGAGCCCTAGGAAATGAAGTCCCAGAACTGAGAGCCTCAGCAATTGCCACAGGAATCCATGTCCCTGCCTCAGGCACCTGTAAGGACAAGTGGCTAGAGAGAAAGGAACAGACGTGGCAACATGGAACACAGGCATGTCCCACTGTTTAATGAACAGCTTGGAAAGAAAAATGAAAGTGCCCTGCTCTTATGAATCTGTGGCACTGGTAGCCTTCCACCCACACAGCTCCGGGGGGATGCCAGCCCCACTCACTGCCAGGAGCCAGGGACTTGCAGCAAAATCCTCAGAGCAAAACATTTACAGGAAAAGGGTTTCCATCAATAACGTCAAACCTCCTGCTTATTTTAATCAGCACAAACATTGCAAAAGTTATCTGAAATCCTTGGCTGTCTCAAAGTTGGCTGAAGGCAGAGCACTGATGGGGCTGCTCATCCCTGGGTCAGCCACAGTCCAAGCCCCGACCCATATCAGACAGGGTAGGCTGGAACAACTGCCCACGGGGACTAGGAAGTCTTGCAGAACACGACCGAGAAACATCCATCACCAGTGACAAAGGGTTATTGATCCTGCTTGAGGGCAGAGACATGGATTTAATGACCCCTCCAGATCCCTTCCACTCCACACATCCTATGGAAAAGTACTCTTCACCTTGCAAAGCCCTTGAGAAAGGCAGTGCTCCCTGGTGTGTCCCAGTGGATGGCAGTGCCATTGACAGGGTTGGAGGGTTGATAAAACAACTCCTCCAGGGGAAAAAATAACCAAACAAACCCAAATAGAAAAATGAAACAAAAAAAATCCAAACAAACAAAACTCAGCCTGAAGTCACAACACACCACACCTTCCACAACCAAACCACTTCAGCCTTAACCTGAAAAACTTGTTTAAGAAAGTGACAACGAAAAATCAGCAGGGCTGCACTCACACAACCCGAGGCACGCAGGTGAACCTTCCATCCACACCCATCTCACCCACCTCCCAGCCCCAGGGACTGAGGGCAGCGTTCCAGGAGGTTCAGTGCAATCAAAGACACTGATGGGTGCAAGGATAGCCAGGGTCACTGACTCATCCACTTCATGTTCCACTTTTCAATATTTGCACTGTCAGGATGTTTTCCAGCACGGATAATCGTTTAAACCTGAAACTTCCCAGAAAAAAACCTGCACAATTAGCAATTTCCCCACTAATTAGGAAAGGAAGAAAGAAGTCCAAGGCAGAATTTGTCTGCATAAAACAGAAGAGTAATGAACTAGCTACATATGAATATAGTTAAACTGAAAATTAAAGTTGTGGTTATTTCTGTACATGACACCCTTGAGATCCCAGTTAAAAAAATACATATCTATATGGAGTTTATATTTCATAGATATGCATGCACACAGATACACAGACATAAAATATCATAAAGTGTTTTTGGCCATATATCAGCTGGTGAAGAGTCCTGGTGGGAGACACAGACCCACAGTGCTGAGGGGCTGATGGGACTCCACAAGATGAGATGCTGAACATGAGAACAAGCACATGGCAGTTCACATCAGCTGTGCTGTGGAGAAGGTCACAGAAGCATATGGTGTGTGCACAGAGTGCTGGAAGGGGATGACTTCGCCTTCCTCAGCAATTTTTAGGGCTGGTGCATTGTGACCAGGTCTCCAGATGCCCTTGATCAAAAGGACACAAGGGGACAAAAGGAACAAGGGCGTTTTTCTCTGCTATCACACAAGCTTGCACGCATCCTCTGATGTGATACAGCTTCAAAGATACTGGGTCAAACATTCAGAGCTTATCTCAGCCTCCAGAGCCCTTCTCCAGGACAGCCACACCCCTGTCACCCTGCTCAGGGTCAGGTCTTTTAGCTGGGAAGAGACCTGTGCAATGCAGTGACCAGGGAAACAACCCACCTTTCAAGCTGAACTCTCCCCCCAGTCAAGCTGTTCCCAAAATCAGGAGGGGTTTCACACATAGCCCTCCAGTTTCTCCATATATTGCCTTCTTCTCATGCTGAACCCTTCTGCTGCCAGTCCCATTTCTCTCCTACATTTACGTAAAGCCTGAAATCCCCTCCCAAAGAGACCTCTTGTTTTGCTTCAACATCACCATGATCTATGAGGGGGAATCACAAGCACCCCCTTTCATCTCCCTTCTCTGCAGAAACCTCCCTGTGCCTTCACCTCTTCCTTTCCTGCTCCTCATCCTTCCCCATGTGAGACAACAATGCTCCATAACCTTGCCGAGTGCACTGGGAAGAGGCTGAAGGACACAAGAACAACTCCTGAAGAACAGCTTAGTGCCAGTTACCGCATCAGCTGCTCTCCTGACCAACAGTCCAGTGCTGCTGCCTGTCATCTAAAGGATGTGGGAAGCCACAAACTAAACAAGGACAACAGCAGGAGAAATACCTGCTCGTCCCCAGCTACTCAGCCCCAGCAATGTGCAGAGCTTGGGAGCAGCCACAGCTCTGGCCCTGCACAGTCACCTCACAAAAAGGGGAGCAGGGAGTGAGCAGAATCACTCCCATAACACAGAGGCTCTCCCCACTCCGGAGAGAACCAGTTTTTTGAAGACATATGGCTCCTCTCCATACTTTGAGCAGTGACACCACCATGCTTCCCGATTCCAGCTGCCTAAGCTGTTTCTGCAGATATTTCCTCTTTCTATGCAATCATTTGGCTAATAAGATGAGCAGGTTGGGCTCATTTATTTTGGACACTGTTCGTGGGTCATTAGCAGAAAGGCTAATCATTGCATTGGCAGAAAATATCACTTCTGCTTCAGAGCCGGCTGCGTAGCAGGAGGAGAACGAGAGAGAAGAGAAGCCTGACAGAGCCTTTAAAAAAAAAAATACAAACCCCAAGTTACATCGCTGTAGAAGTGGAATTTTCCTCTACTATTTCCCAAGGTAGCTGCTGTTAGGATGAAGGGGACAGACTTCAGTGCCCGAGGCTGCTCTGCAGACCTCGTGTTTTCTGACGCACATGACACCTCTGAGGGCCTGGAGAAGGCGACACTGGTGGCAGCAGCCTGGCCTCACTAACATGCCCTGGTGATGCTCAGCCCTCTGGGGAAGGATAGTCATCCTCACCCACAGGCAAAGCCAGGTGGGATGCCAAGAGCCTCACAGCACAAGGCGCAGGAGCCCTTTCTGGGATGGCTTGGGGTTAGCAGAAAAGATCAGCTGTGATGCCTGTGCTCTGCCCACAGCACCTGAGGACTAAAATCCACCTGCAGAGAGTTGTTGAAGACATTTAAAGAGCAATTGTTATTCGGTGTGAAGGCTGGAGTGCCAGGGGGGAAGCAGAACTGCAGGGCATTTGCAGAGCTGAAGCCTGAGTTTGCAGGAGACACAGGCTGAGCCCTTTCCATTTCTCTCTTGAGAGGTGACAGCAGAAGCAAAACTGAAGCCCTGTGACACAGCCACACCAGAACAGCAGCACGGAGAACAAAGCTGTTTCCTAGGCTTGCCTGCTCCAAAACCACCTCTCAAGGGCCCTGGGAAAAGAGCTGCCCTGTGGATATTGTGCTCAGGCAGAGCACAGGAATGCAGATCTGCTCCCACTCCCATCTCACAGCACAGCAGCAGCTACTGCCTTCACTGACTGACCTGGCAAGGGCAGAAATGAAGTGCTGTGGGGAACAGCTGGACACGGCACAGGTTGTCCCCTTCCCCAACAGACACACAGCCAGCACAGCTCCTGCTCCCCTCCACCAGCTTCAGCTGGCCCCAGATGTCCCAGCCATGTGTGCCATCAGTGATGCCATGACCTTGGCTGATCTCAGCAGCATCCTCAGGGCAAGCACAGGATGGGGCTCCCACCTCCCCAGGGAGGCTTTTGGAAGCCATCCATCAACTCTTGCTTCCCCTCCCACCCTCCAGCACCACAGCCAAGAGCCCCAATACACTTGCCAATCGATTATAGCAGGAGGGAGCTGGGCAGGGGGACTGAGTGGCAAAGGCTGAGTGAAGAGACATCAGGAATTTGCCCACTCCCACCTCTCCCAGGGGTGCTTCAGCTTGCCTTGAGCCATGCTATGCCAAGGATCTTCCTGGTATCCCTGTGGGACCACCATACTATGCCCTCCAGACAAAGCCCCCCAGCCCTGTGGCAGAGCTCGCTGCTCCACGGGGAGCCCCACAACAGACGGGGAGCCGGGGCTTGCTCTGCAGGGTGATCCAACCACAGCAAGGGAAGAAGATTTGGGAGCTAATTTACAGCTTGGATTTCCTAAGCCTTTTCAGGCACCGAGGCTATTGGCAGGCAGCATTACAGCCCCTGCCAGTCTCAGCGGCTATACAATGTCCTTCCCTTGGCAAGGGCAGCAGTGGGGAAAAAATAACACACAGAAAACAAGGGACATGTGATGGAGAGCTTGGCTGAAGGCTCCCTCCCCCTGCCGACCTGCATGCCAAGGAGGAAGAGCATGGGGGAAAAAAAAAAAGTTTTAAAAGGAAAGTAAAAAACCCCCACACTACTTGTTTTGCTAAGGGAAGCATGTCCAAGGGGATGGAGCTGGCACAACCTGGGGCCATCACTTTGCTCAGTGGACAGGACAAAGCCATCTTCTCCACATTCTGCAGCCAGCCCAGGGAAAGTAGGACACCTCCACTGCCTTCTTCATGGGCTGGAGGGTGCAGCTGCATTTTGCACAGCCCCCCTGCACCCCACATCGCTGTATGGACCCTCCAAGAACAGGACACCCACCCCAGTGCCCTCACCCCAGCAAGCCCACAGAGGTAAGTGCTGCTGGGTGCACAACTCTGCTGGCAGCCTTGAGCACACAGGGGTGAAATAGAAGGATTCCGCATCAAAATTCCATGACTCAAAAAGGCAGGGCAGAGGGAAGCCTCCTCTCTCCTCTCTGCCACACTCAGCAGTAGCTACAGAGGTGACCTCTCGGCTGAGAATGCTGTGCAGGAAGCAGCTCACCAGCACCCAGAGGGTACCAAGGGTAAAAAAACCCTGTGGCCAGAGCATCACAGCATCTCAGGGAAGACAGGATGAGCCCAACGTTTAAGTGCCTTTTTTTCAAGGGAGAATAAAGGAAGGAGGGCGATCTGGAGGGCATGGGGAGAACCCCAGCCATCCAGCCCTGGAGCAACCTGAGTGCAGCACACACAGACTCCCCCATCCAGGTGAGGCATGGCCAGGTGAAGTGTGATCTCTATAAAACAGCAGTTGGCAAAGAGATGGCAAAGTCACAGCACATGATTGACGATTAACCAGCTCTTCCTATCACTGTGCATCACACTGCCAGGCTGGGCACCATGTACCCCTACAGTGCCAGCAATCCCCTGCAACACCTGGGATGCTCCAGCAAGCCCTGGGAGCAGAGTCCCAGTGCTTTCCCTACAAAGATGTGCTTGTCTTGCAAAGACAGGATCTTAGTATTACAGTGGCCCAAAGCCAACATGGGTCACCCCACCCATGACTACCTCCTGCCACGTGGTGCTAGCCATGCAGCCAAGTCCAGCTGGGGTGGGCATGGGCTGGGACACACACCCCCCTGAAGGGTCTGCAGCTGCCAAGGTCAATGTTTTATCCCAACCCATCTGGGCTGGGGAAAGGCATTTCCACACCACAGGGAACAGCTCATCCACAGTCCCCATCAGGGACAGCTCTGCCCAGCAGTGTCATGGGGTGCTGGGGCTGGCAGACAGGGAGGGGTACTTGGTCCAGGGCACGGTATACAGGGACTGTGGTAGCCAAATCCAAAGCAGCCAGTGTCCTGAGGCAGGAACAGCTTTGTTTAAAAACAAAACAAACTGTCAGTGTCTCTGTCTGAGCCCTCCCTGCCAAGATGCTCACGTGAACCCCCCTAACACCATGGAGGGACAGGGGAAACACAAGCCATCAGACCCACTCATTCCTCCCTTCCAAGACACACAGGGCTGAGGGGGGAGAAGAATCAGGTCACTTCACTTCTCTGCGTTGACAAGGCTATTCCCCAATTCCCAGGACTCGGCAGCAGCTACTAAAACAACACATCTGACTCCTTCTCCTCCCTTGGCCCCCAGACAGCCTGAAGATGAGCTGGGCTGTGTGGCAGAGACAGTTCAGGCACATGGAGAGGGAGAGAATGGCAGCATTCATCCCAACACAAGCCACAAGTGACCCAGGTAGATCCAGGAAAGCATGGCTCCAAAGGACAAGAGAGGAATCCTTGACACTAATTCCAGCGATACCTGGAGCTGTTGTCTCATTCCTGCTTGTTTCTATGACTTGCAGCAATCTCTGCTCCCACCACTCTGATTACACCCTGGGCTCAAGTTTGGTGCAATGAGGAAAACCATGGCCAGGGCAGGAGGAGAGCTTAAGCTTGCCCAAGGAATGGTGGCAAGGAGCTGGTCACCAGATACATCTCTGGAAAGGGAAATGGAGACACCTGACACTGGTAAGGCATCAGCAGCTTTGTTGCCATCCCCCTGCAGGGAGGTTCCTCTCCTCTAATCTAAATAAAAAAATAAGAAGGCTCCTCTCCCCTGAAGAGCTAGAAACAAGGAGAATAGAAGGGAAAACCAGCAGTTTTCCTGTTGGATAAAGGTTAACACAGTGAAAAAAGTGCCAAACCCCTGAAATCCAAGAGCATCCCAGCAGAACCGGGGCTGCTGTTCCCACTTGCTCCCTCCCCAGCCACTGCCATACCAAACCCAGCCTCAGAGGCACCCACCTGGGACAAAGCCCAGCCAGTCAACCCGCTCCCTACAAAAATAGTTATTTTCCTACAGTTTTACACAATCTTATTTTAAAAATAAGCATAATTCCTTTTTCCTCTCCTTTTCCTTTGCTGCACATCATGAGAGTTCATGATGAGGCTGCTGCTGGGAGCTGGCAGAGACCTTTTGAGAGCTGAAACATAGCTGGTTCCCCCTCATCCAGGGGGAATGGAGGTAGGAGGTGGAGCGGGAGCAGTGACAGGTAAAAATAACCATACTTGGCCTGATGTTGCTCCCAATTAAGCCAGTGGGAATTTTGCCCAGGTTCCCAGAGCAGCAAGACCCAGACACACACATAAAAAGTGCTCAGCTGTATTAGCAGTCTAATGATGGTCAGAGAAGATCATGGATATGTGATCTTATTCCCCCTATTCCATGCTGGCAGGTGTCTGAGCATCCCGTGCCCTGGGCATGGGCACTGCAGAGCCTGCAGACACTCAGAGGGGTGATGATCAGACCTACAGCACTCCATCCCCTCTGCTTGAGGCACAGTAACTCCACAAACAGCTCGGAAAGGTTTTTCCAGGAATGGTTTATCTGCTCAGACAGTTTCACATCAGCTGAAACTAAAGCGTAAGTGGTTTTGGGGAGGATATGGAAAGTGTTGAAGAGTAGAAACATTTCATTCTGACACTTCCCTGAACAAAAAGCACTCTGCCTTTTCACAGTATAACGTTGCCTTGTGAAACCAAGTCCAATTTATTTTTAAATGGGGAAAAAAAAGAAAGCCCAGAGTGAGAGGAAATATATTTCTGGGGACAAATATGATATTGCATTTCATCCTGCCATTAACACTTACTCCCATCTTTGGGATTTGCCAATCAAATGAAAATTCAGCCTTTTGCAGTGCTGTAATGTAACATCTTTCACAACCACCTTGAAGCTGTTCTGAATGAGGTTCAGCGCAGCTCACCTTCACACGAGCCAGTGCCTGACACTGACAACACTCCAATGGATGCAAACATTTCCAACTCACATTCAAACACGAGTAACAACTGAGAGAACCAAGATCTGCAGATAACACAAGGTTTGAAGGGAAAAAGTAAGACATTTCACTTCTTGTCTGACAACCAACCCAGCTTTTGAGCCCACAGGGGCTGCGAGAGCTGGGTGATGCTCCTCACCTCAGGTCAGAGCCCACATTATACTGACAGAAAGCTGGAGATGACGGTATTCCTGCATGTCAGGCATCCCCCAGCACAGTGTAGCCTTGCTGGTGAGGGGACAACACCCTACACCCTGCCAGCATCCCAATCACCCAGCCGAGGAGCATCCCAAGGCTGGCCGTGCAAGCTCTGCGTCCTGGGAAAACACTCTCCCATCCTGAGTTATTACCTCAGAGCCAGGGGCCACCCACACCCAGCCATCACTGGAGAAAGTCAGCATCCACAGGAGTTTTCCTGGAATAACATTTCGTGACAATTTTAACACCATATGTAGTTTGGAGCTTGGCAGTTTAAAGCAATTAGATCCAGGCTGGGAGCTGCAAAGCGTTTCTGTGTTTACGTCAATGTTTCAAAGGTACCAATCAAGTACTCCCAGCACTTTACACACAGGATTAGCATGGTGCTCCCGCACGGAATTACTCTCTCCAGGAGCCCAGCAGCTCACTGAGAACCAACCTGTGCAGGATGAGGATGGAAAACAGGTTCTGAGGCACAGCCACCCCACCAACACTCAGATTTCCATGTGCCTCACCCATGCTGGGGGGAAAAAAAAAGCACTAAGAAAAGGTCAGGCAATCAGCTCCATCCCACAGCACTGTGAATGCACAAGTATTTCTCCCAGACAGATGGTGGGAAGGGGAAAAACGAGGAGGAGGAAGGAAGGGAACAAGTTCAAGACGGGACTCCAAGAGCAGCAAACTCTGATAAAAATACCCATCTTGGTGCCACCGGAGGGACCTGGCACGGGGGCGAAGGCAGGCACACAGCACCCTGTGCCACTTCCACAACATTCCTTCTGCATCTTTTCCTTCATCTCCTCACGACTCCAGCATGTCCCTTCCAGCTCTCACACTCCCTGACTAGAGCGGCCACTTTTCCAATGTGAGTTTTTACTTTTTCCCCCTCCAAACTCTTTCCTCAGCATGTCAAGGCTGGGGAATTTTCCCAGGCTGCAAATCCCTCCCACACCTTCAATACCATCTGCAAAAACCAAACCCCTTCCCAGCGCTTCCCATGGCTGCTTTTCCCTCAGTACCAACTTCAATTGCTCTGGGAATGACACAAGAAAGTTAAGTTTGCTTCTCAGTTCAGATGAACTAAGAGCATTTATTCAGCCTTGCTTTATCATAGATGCAAATCAAGCACTCCAGTTACATATTTTAACACAGTGGGGGAAAAAAAGTCTGATGGAGAGAAAGCTATAAAGGGTCTAATGTATTCATTGGAGCTAAGGTGGAAACCAGAGAGAGATTTGTGAAAAATTATTAACATAACAAGTGTCATTGTCACAAAAGTGACAATTTAAAGACAAATCCCCCCAAAATGAATTCCCTAAGTACAAGAGCACACTGTTAACTACATTTAGTCCCTGGTTTATATTGGCTCTGCAAAGGAGACTGGAGGAGAGGAGGGAGGTGAATGAAGAAGGCTGCTTCTCCCAGTTGACAAAAAGTTGGTTAATGGCACATTATGGAAATGAAACTGGAAGACAAAGAATGTCCCCCCTAGGAAAGAGTAGATGTCACCAACATTGTCAGAGTGAGAGGACTGGGACTTGCTTCCAGCTGGAACCACCAGCAACTCCTTCTCATACCAGTTCAACCTCACCTGCATTACTGGTAGTTTCATCTTCCAGCTGGGCTGAGCTCCAGTTCCCAAACCAAGAGAGCCTGTAGGCACTCAGACCCTCTGCCCTGGGCCACTTGACCCAGCAAAGGTCCCACCAGCCCCTGTGGCCAGCCCAAAGCAGCTCAGGGAAAAACTGAGGGCCCCCTTCAGCAGAGTGAGGAGGATTGCTGATGGGACACTGCTCCAGGCACAGTGCTGAAGGCTTGGTCTGCCATCAGCACAGAACCTGCAGCTTCCACCCACATCCCAAGGATCTGGGGATGCTTGGCCCATCCTCCATGCCATGGTGGGTATCTCCTTCTCCCCATAGATAATTCTCACACAGGGACACACTGAACCCAGCTCCTGGGGGTTTAGAGAGTTTCCTTTTGTTGTTTGGTTTTTTGTGTTTTTTTTTTTTTTAAATAAAAACAGCTCATTGGAGATCAATTTAGCTTTTTAATACCTTTCAGATAAGAAAATCTGCTGCTGCAGCAATTCTCTCCCTATCTTAATTAATTTCTAAACACATCACAAGCTGGAAGTGCATGTTTGATGAATCTGGTTGACCTCCTGGTGCAGAAATGATGACACAGATGTTGTGCCTTCTTCACTACCTCATTACTCATGTTACACCAGGATTTTTTTCTCCAACTGAGCTGGCTGACAGGAGCTCCAATGCTGCCATCAGCAAGATATGCTGCAAGGAGCCAGAGCAAGGCTCAAGCAACATTTTACATCCACTGAAGCAGCTGGTTCCACTGGAGCAGCCAGCAATCCCACAGGACACAGCACCATACAAGCTTCAAGCACATGGGAAGAGGGGAAGTAAATTCATTGCAAGGTTTCACACCAAAGAGGTAAAAAACCTGCTAAGTAGGGAAACAAGGCACCACATAAATGATGGCCAAGCAGAGGAAATGCTAGGGCTGAAGGAGTCCGAGTGTGGATTTTCCCAAAGCCTGCAATTATCTGGAGTTATCCCTCAGAGAGCAGTTTACTGGGGACAGTGGGAATCACCCCAGCTCTGCAAAGGGTTTCAGCCTCCTCTCCCCTTCCACACAAACTGGGACAAGCCCAGCTGCACTGGTATGATGTGGGAAGGAGAGCAATCACAGAACCACCTGAGTTGGAAGGGACCTTAAAGCTCATCTCATTCTATAGGCAGGGACACCTTCCACCAGCCCAGGTTGCTCCAAGCCCTGTCTAACCTGGCCTTGGACACTTCCAGGGATGGGGCAGCCACAGCTTCTCTGCCCAACCTGCGCCAGGACCTCAGCACCCTCACAGTGAGGAATTTTCTCCTAATACCCCACCTAAACCTATTCTGTCAATGTGAAGCCACCCCCTCCTTGCCCTGTTCACTCCAGGCACTTCTAAGTGGTGCCTTTCCCTCTTTCTTGCAGACTCCCTTCAGGTACTGAAAGGCCACAAATAGGTCACCCTGAACCCTTCTCTTCTCCAGGCTGAACAATCCCAATTGTCTCAGCCTTTCAAAAGTGAAGGGAAAAAAAAATAAAAATAGAAAAGTTGGGGGTGCAAGTGAATGCCTTTGTCACAGCCCTCGCTGGGTGATGGCAGCTTCAAAAAGGTGACAGCAGCAGCTCCTGAAAACCTCCTTGCTCTTGGATATTCCTTAAGGAACTAGAGGCAACCCTGAGGAACTGTGCTCCCAAGACCCACCAGCACAGCACATCAGGGTGCAGGACCCCTTCCCAGCTCCACTTCAGAGCAGGATGTGAAATCAGAGGGAAGCATTCAAGAGCACACTTTATACCCAAGCTCAGGGGCTGATGGAGCACAACACCGACAGCTATCGTTAGGGAAACATCAGGAACAAGAAGAAAAAAGGAAGTTTGTACAAATAAGCTCTAAAAAAAAAAATCCTCTGGGAGACCTAGAAACCAGCAACTAACTTGTCTGCTGCCAGCACCACCAGCAGAAAGCAGGCATTAAAAATAAAAAAACAATAATTTAAAAAAGCAGCCTGATGAGTCTGGTTACCTTTTACTCCAGACACTGAAATGGTACCCTGCAAGGTGATGGCATGAGATGAAATAAGGCATTTGCTTGTTAACACCCTCCAGGCTGAACCCCAAAACCCAGCTTGTTGCTGCTGGAGCAGAGGCAGAGCAGAGAGCTTTTACAACCCTTCCACCATGCAGGGGTGGTCCTGTCTCTGGTATCCCACAGCCAGGATTTTTACTGGCATCACTCACACAGCCTTAAGGGAGGAAACCCATCCTTTCACCAGCAGGGCAGGATGCAGCTTTGCATCCTCTTCCCAAATGTGCATCCCAGGCACCCACGGGGCTGCCAGAGCCACTGGGTGCTATGGCCCTACCGAGGTCTGAGAGAGGGTCTGTGCAGAGATAAAACGTGTCTGTCCCACCCAGACCAACCCCTCCACCCCCCAGCGCCTGACAAACATCCCCCACCTACGGCCAACACAGCCCCTGGGCTGGATTTAGCATGAGACAAAGCAATAACTAAATGGGGACATGAGATGGTGTGGAACAACAGAGAAATAAAACTCTCTTATGTTTTGTTAAATTCAGCAATTTACAAGGCTGGAATAATTAGTGGTTTAAAATGTTTTGACACAAGCAGCCCCAATAATCATGATAAATCATATCAGGCATATGCCCAGATCCTTGAAGTGACAGATGACAAACAGAGCAGTGACAAGACGTTCCATCACATGGGGAATCATTGAGTTAATGGAAGAATTATTGCTTCTGAAATCCACTCCAGTCCCATTGTGGGGAACATTCCAATTTATCAAAGCCAAATGAACATTAATTGCTGCAGCCTGGTAAGTTTTCGAGCTGCTGTGACCTTCATTGAATTTTAATCCAAAACAGATAAGATTTACTTCCACACAACAGGAAACAACACAATTAAACCCAAATGACAGCTGAGATTATGGTGAAAAAACACAACAAGCGTAATGACAAAAATATTGATTCCTTTCTACTTGACACTGTGCTAAAAAAAAGGTAAAAAAATAAAATCTTGCATTTGCATATTTGTTGAGGTTTTGTTGTTTTTTTTTTTTCCTTTTTCTCTTCTTTTCATTTGGGAGACAAATTTCAGATGCTCAAGCCAAGAGGAAAGGAGTGGCAGAGAGTAATGGAGACTGAATTCCCTTTAACTGCAGTAATTAATGTTATGTCTCATTGGGGAGAGATTAAGAAAAAACATGTTTGAAAGGAAAAAAAATTAAAATTAAGTATTATTTTGCTGTCAAAGGTGCCCTTGAGCTTACAAAGGGAAGCGTGAAGAGGGTCACAGTCACCCAGTGCTTTGCAGGGGCAGATGGTGGCTTCAGGGACACAGGACCTCGGACACTGATGGCCCCTCTCCCACCTCACTGGAGGCAAATCCACCCCAAGCACAAAGCCACACACACTGACAGCCAAAATCCCTGGAAGAACGACTAAACCCAGGATTTACACCTCCCTGGAGCCCCCACGCAGCACAAAGGGGGTCTCAGCTTTAGAGGCAGAGCAGGAGCTACCAGCCAAGTCAAACACCTAGAGAAATCCAAACCAACATTCCTATCGGAGGGAGGTCAGCTCAGAGACATCTCACTGCCCAATAAAGCCGTGCCCAGTGCTCCCTAAGAGAGGGATCAGATCCCCCAGATGCCCCAAGCAAACCTTCCCCAGCTCCTGTAACTCAGCTGGAGGATGAGGAGATAGGTACAAGCAAGTGTTACAGCCACTTAAAGGAGATGCAAGGAAGCCCATTCCTTGTCTCCTCCTGTCCCCCACAGCAGGATGCTGGGCTGATGATGAACAGGCACACAGAGCCTGAATGCCAAGGAAGTGCTGGGGTGGGCTGGAATTCCTCATCTGTAGCAGGAATGGTGTTTTAGTCTATAGAGAGCACTCAGGAGACATTTGGCTTTATGGTGGGAAGAGGAAGGAAAAATATTCGCGAAGCATCCCAGGGATATCCAGCTGCATGTTGAGGCAGAAGGGATAAGGACACAGTGGGAATGGAAAAGAGGAGGGGGGTACCCACAGCCCTCCCATGCCAAGCACAGCACGGCCAGGGACTCAGGTGGTAGGAGCTCTCCAGGATGTGAGTTAACTGGGGTCAGGGAGCAAAGTAACGGAGCAGGAAAGCAGCCTGAACAGAGCCCGAGGACCTGGGTGAAATAGTCCACCCAATATACAAATGTTTGTGCTCATCCTATTTCAGCTACAGAACTCCATGTGGTCTCAAGGAGGAAAAAACAAAAAATAACAAAACACACAATTATCTTTGCTGGTAACTCAAAACTTGGCTTGGGTTCACTCAGAAAGTTAATGAACCTTCCGAAAAATCTGGGCAAAGTTTCAAGCCTGAGCTGCAATCCTGATCCAGGGAAGGAATCTGCAGGGCTCCTGCCTCCCCAGGGACACGTGTGCAGCCCAGACCCCATCCCAGACCCACATCCCTGCCTGGGATCTTGGCTCCTGCTTCAAGGTATATCAGGATTTCTAAAGAAAGTGGAATTACAGCTCATTCTGTGCAGAACACTTATGTCTTCCCATTGCTTTTGCAGAAGGGAGGAGAGGCTCAGTGCAGGAATTAACTCATAACAAAGCCATGGATGTTCCCATGCAAATGCTTTCCATGGTAAAGCACATCTTCACTGGCTAACCTGGCATTAGGGGGCAAAAACATTTCTGCTGGGATATGACAACAATGCCATCAACTCCACCCTACCAGCATTGCTGCTTTGGGCAGGAACTTCTCCCAGGAACTGTCTCTCTACCATCAATCCATTACAATCAGCCTGTTGCATTTTAGAAAGGGCTGAGGACCAGGACTGAATCTCTCCTCACTGAAGAAAGATGTCCATAATCAAGCAGGAATGACCAGGCTCCAGAGTCGGTGCTTCCCTACAGACAGGGGTCAATTCTCCATGGCTCCCAACAGCCAAACAATCCAAACTCAAACCAGAGATGGAGCTTTTCACACCCACACATGTGGTCTGCTGTCTTCCTTCCTTGCTTTGTCTCTCACTTATATTTTCAGGCTCATTTTCCAAGTACACCAGTTTAACGCTTCCCTTCCCTGGCAATACTCCATCTCACTGACATTTCTAGCAGGACATGAAACCGTTCCCCATCCAACCCAATAAGCTGCAGCCCCCAATTCCTTTTCCTTCTATAGTCCTGTATCTTATCTTGCCCAACAGCTTTAATGCAAAGCCTTTTTCTATTCACACATACTCAGTGCCCAATCTAAAGCCCCACTGACAAGGGCTGAGACACTCAAAAAAGTGAGATAAAAGTCAAATATTCCTTTGTTAAATAAATAAAAAATACAGACTTTGTTTTGGGAGGAGGAACAGAGACAATGCACAAAGGACAGAAGTCATGGAGATGATGCACAGGTTTCAAGGAATGAACAGTTTCACCTTTTACAGAGTTGCTGTAATAGGATTCCCAATCCCATAAAAGACTTTCTGTGGGCAAAGAGATGTCATGCATACACACTGGGTACACAAACCTAACTTCTTTTTTTTCTTTATAGCTTATCTGATGGGACTTAAGGGACAATACACTGAGTCCCATTTCACGGATGGAGCTCTAAAACAGAAGAATGATGGACCAGATCCAAATATGTTGGCAACCACCGCATACAATACTGAAACAAGCACTTCAAAAGGCAATAGAGCACATCCACAATCTGTTAATAAAAGGTCACAAACACCTGAGGCAGAGATATTGAAAGCACCTGAGCACCTGGACCATCTTTTTACTTTTAACTCAGATTTGTCCTTTCCAAGTGATGCTACAGCCCATATTCACTGAACAGGTAAAATTCCATTTCAGAAAGCTTCAGAAAGAAACGACCAAGCCAAAAACCTTGCTTTTGCACAGGCCAAAATACTCCACTGACATCTCACCACTTTTCAGCAGAGACAAGGAGGAACCATAAGATCCTTGTCATCCTCCCAACAGCTTTTCCTCCATGATCTGTTGCTCGATTTTGTTTCATTTTCTCAGAAGACCAAACGCCTTTTTTTTTTTTCCTGGCCCATTCAAACTCATCTCTTCCTTTCTGGAGACCCAGCCAAGAAGGGACACAGACATTTGCAAACCAAATTTGCCACCTTTCTCCTTACCAATTCCCTCCCACCACAATTTGACTGCCAGCCCCCTCCTCCAAGGGGGTTCTCTGTCCCCTCCAACACCATTGGCATTGACTCACCATGACTGAGATATGAAGAATGTGCATCTGCTCCTCCACTATCTCCGAGGGCTCCTGGAGGGTGGGAGGGGTGGCCCGGGAGAGCTGCTCAGCGCTGCTCATGGACACGTGGAAGTACAGGGTGCCATTCTCCAGCCACTGCTGCTTCCAGTGCACCAGAGAAATGTCAGCCACGGTCCCCGACATCTCTGCAGGGACAAAACACACAATTGAGGGTCAGTTTTCTTCCACGATGCTCAGAGGTGTTGTTCTAAATGATCCAGGAAATTGGGACTGAGTTTTACCCCAGCACTGCTTCCACATCATCATCTACAGGATGAGCTTGAGCATTATTTTTTTAGCCTCTGCCTGTTATTTCTCCCATATACGAACAGTAACGTTTATCTTCTTTAATAAAAAGCATGGGGCTACAGAATGCCTTGGGATTTCTAGACTAGGAAGGCAGCAACAGTAAATAACACATTACACAGGTTGCCTTTAACCTCCTATAGCTCTCCAAGGAAATAGACTGGAAGGAGCTCCCAGGATCTGCAGCCAAGCCCAAGGGAGCTTTATGGCTCAGCACAGGGGGGACTCTCAGTGCAGGATGCAGACAGCAGCACACACTTTGCTGGCGTTACAGTGGAAAACTTCCTCCAGGTGCAAGGCAGCACCACAGCTGTATCCAACAGGGATGTTCCCAGCACAGACCATGAGCACCAGCAAGAAGAGATGGCTTGACAAATATCTATTGACCTTGGGGTTGCATCTGTCAGTCATTTTCTGCAGCTTCTGTTGCTTTTACACCCCAAGCCGATCCTGATTTACACCAGAAACACCCTGGTAGCATCCCAGCACACACACTCACTCCAGCAGCTTCCCCTGACCTAGCGCACCACACCCAAGGGCTTGGACAACCCAAAGGGCAGCCCCAGACCTGCAGTCCCAGCAGAAGCAGCAGGTCCTGCTCGGGCCAGGAGCACTGACAGCTCCTCATCTGCCCATCATGTTGCAAACAGATCTCTGCACAGAACAGATTTGGCAGTTTGGCAGCTGAATCAAAACCAAAAAAAACACAAACTGAACCAAAATATTTCTCTTTCCAACACCTCTTTTTTTGTGTTTGTTTTTCCATTTGTGATAAGCAATGGGAAGCAATTCAGGTCCTCTTAGTCACTGGGCCCACAGCTTCAGCAGTCACCTGCTTTGAGGGAGACCCAAATTCAATTCCCTCCTGTTTGGGAAGAGCAATCAGCCATAAGAGACCCTGAACCCCCTGTCTGCAGGTGTGTCTGCTCCAGAACAGCCAACAGCATGAGCTCAGATACTTCTGGCACCACAGTGGGAGCAGAGACAAGGTCCTCCTTTCCTTCTCCTCCACACCTTGGCCACAGAGGGTCAGCAGGGGCAACAGGATTTGTTCTCCTGTTGGCAAACCAACCAGGGAATGGTGATGGCACTTTGCATTTCATTATCCTGAACCCAGCTGGGCAAAAGCACATCCAGGTTGGAAAAAGCCTGGCTGAGTCTGTCCTAAGGAGCCACCCACATCTTGCAGGAAGAGATGCTTCAAGACACTTGGGTGCTGGTTGGTGAGCAGCCACTCAGGCTACAAGACCAGGCACTTCCACTTCTACACACCCACATCCCAACTCCACAAAAAAACCCCTTGATCCTCCAGGAGCAGTTTTTCTTATCTCTGAAATCATTTTCCAGTGATAAGCACCAGTCTTCTATCATGGATCAAAACAGAGCCAACCAACTTGCTCACAGAGCAGCCCCCACATCACATGTCCTGCAGGATCCCCCCTCACTGCAGGGCTGAGGACAGGGACAAGGTCACCCCATTACTGCCAACTCCCTCATTCAGCACCTCTCTTTTTATCCTGCTGACACACTGAGCCCCTGCACTGGCACCTCAGTCTCATCAGAGGAGTTTATTCCTTGCCTCTGCCCTTCCATCACAGCTCCAGCCTTTATTCCCAATCCCTGTGGGCACCTGAGCACCCAACAGAGAAAAACCAGCTCCTGACCATGCATGGATCCATCAAGAGCCCACGCTTGCCCATCAGAGGGGACACATGAGCTCCCTGTCACATCTCCATCACCGCTGTGACATCTCTCCTAACAACTCTTCCCTCCTTTCATATAAATAGCTGTTTGCTGGAGCAAATCAGGAGCAAGAGGCATTGCTTGCACTCTGTAACCTGTAAATCACAGCAGCCCTGAGGCTCTCGCTGCAGGACAGTGGCTTCTGCAACATCGGGGACTCCAATGAAATGAGTCCTGTGTCTCTTCACTCCAAAAAGGCTAAAGCAGAAGGCTTCTTACAGCAGTAAAAGAACAAAATGAGAGGAATATCAAGGCTCTTTAATTGCAGTCATCTTCCCAGCAATACTTCAAAGGTCTGTACCAAAAAGCAGCTCCTTGTCTAATTAAAATCAAAACAAATGCTACTTTTAGGAGCAAAAGCATTCACTCATCTTCACAGCAGAAATCCAAGATCATCCACAGAGGCAAATGGGCCATGGGAGAGAAAAGAAGCATCAAGGCACAGACTCTGTTATGCAAAGCCATAATCTTAATTCTGTCCAGGGGGACAGCCACCCACAGGAGAAGATGATTTACAGCAGTACACACTCATCACACACATATTCCTGCAGCAGACCTTCCCAAAGGAGCTCAGGGAGGAGGTCATATCACCCACAGCAGAGACCCCAGGTGGGTGCCACCACCCCACTGCTGCAGTTCCAAAGGTTACATCATATTAGGGAAGCAAGGGGAAAAAACCTCCAGGGTCAACCTTTCTCCAAAAATTTTTCCCTTACACACACATTTTTGCATGGGGTGTTTAAAAGGATCACGGATAACATTTCTCAGGAGTTCTGAAATATAGGCAATTTTTGGATTTTAGCCTAGACTGAAGATAAGCCTGTTTCATTTTCAAAAGGTCTCTTCCAAAAGTAGAAACTTCAATTTAACATTCATTTCACAATTTTAAGCAAACCCAGCAACCAGGCAGTTTGTGACAAACACTGACTTGCCAAGCCTGGGTACCTGTTCCCACACACTCATAAACACTTGTGTGCTCACTGCAGGACACTTACTACTCCCAGCCTTCATCAGATTCACTACTCACAATAAAGAAAAGCTTTTTCAAGCCCTGTAGCTGCTGAATTCAATATCCAAACACAAGGACATTTCTTGGCCTCGTACACTTGACAGAAATACTCCACTGCTTGTGTTTCACTGGACACGCATTGTCACTCCACTGTCTGCACAGTACTTACAGCAGTGATAGCCCGTCCATCACAAAGGATGTAATAGTCTGCAGCAAGATTGCCTGTTATCAGAGCTTTCCAACACTTTTGGAACAAATTAAGGGCATTCCTGCACCAAAACTGAATGAGACATAGTTAAGGTTTTAAATGGGCAGCAATGGAAAAGCACTTGTGGTCTATAGCTGTTTAAAAACGCAGTATCCAGCAGATGGGGAGCTCTCAGATGGGGTTCAAACACAGCTTTGTGGTTAAAACACCGAGTAAAACAGCCAAACATATCATAAAACATCTGCCATGCCATCTTCCTACCTGCTCACTGTGCTCAACAGCCACCAGCAGAGAAGGGACAATGAGGACCCTCCACTTCCCACAGCAGCCAGACAGATTTCTTCCCTTCTCCCCGTCCAAAGGCCTCAGGCAACCACATTTCTCCAGAGCTGAGGATCCAAGGAACCTGTTCCGCATTTCAACACCAGCAGAAATGTCTCCCCTCCAACCACCCTTGGCTGCCTCTATAAGTCTTCACACCTGCCCCTCGTTTCCCATCACTCAGCTCACCTGGGCCCAGGGGCAGCACCCACCAGCTCTCAGCACCACCTGACGATGATTTGCATTTAAGAAAAGAGCACATAGAGCATTTTCTGCTTTTCTGCCCTTCCTCAAGCTCTGTGCCTCATGAAACTACAGTTTCCAACGTTTTCCTTGAAAATAAAACAAGCAATGCAATTAAACCCTTCCCAAGGCTCAGTCCGCAACCTGGTCTCGTGCCCGTCAGCAGGTTACCTGTCCAGGACAAAGCAAGGGACAGCAGTAACCACAGCAAGAGCCCTTCCAAACAATTCTCTAATTCCATTTTGCCCTTTGTTTTTGCTACAAACCTTACATATAAACATTTCAGTGAAGTCTTCAACTTGTATTACAATCAAACTTAAAAGCAAAAGGGCCTAAATGCATTTGGTTGGGGACCAAGATGATTCCCATAAAAGCAGATTATGCTGACATGATGAATATAAAATGAAACAGCAGATATTAAAGTTGGAGGATTGTTACTCCATGCCTTCAGGCTCCTGGGTTTCCTACCCACCTCTTCCCTCCTCTCCCCCCTCCCACTGGGTTTCGCTGAAGGCAGAGAGAGCCTTTTCACCTCTGCCTTCTCCAAGGATGGCTGCCAGGCTTGAAATATTCACTAGCCCCCCTCAATTCCCCCCGACCTTATGCAATGCTTCAACATTCATCACTTATTCGGGAGGTTGCAGCCCTGCCTTATCTGTCATGGCGTTTTACAAAGCCTGTTTTGTATTTAATTGGCTTGTTCTTGCTAATCTACCGTGATTATTGTATTTTTATTTCATTCTTGAAGGTCATTATTAAAATAAGCCGTTTTGCTTACGGCTGCTCATCCCTGCACAGTTCCCTGCCCCTGGATAACCAAACCCTCCTTGTGCTTCCTCCCCAGCGCTGCTCAGAGCCTGAGACCTGCTGGGCTCCTTGCCCACAAGTACCACATCCTTGGTGTGATGGGTGAGAAGACAGTGAGTAATTTCCAGTGCATGGATCCAGGCTCCTCCTGCCTTTTTCCTCCCCACCTGCTTCATCCCAGCAGGACCTGCACCCTGCAGCCAGGCTTCATCAGCTCACCTGCACAACTCAGTGTCTTAGTCTGTTGGCAGAGGAAAAGCTGGCGGTCCGTTTAGGGGCTGTATTTCCTTTTACAACTGTGGCATCCTCTTCTTGCCCATTCATCACCCCTCATCCTGCAACCCCATTCCTCCTGCTGTTATTCCAGGGGCTCTTCTGAGTTAATGTTCTCCAGAGGCGCCAACCTCCTGTGAAGTGTTAGTTTAGAGATTCCTCGGTGCTAGCTACCACTTATGCTAATAAACCAAATTTATGCAGAAAGTCATAAACAGAGAGCTCTCCCCAGTGCCCTTGCCAGCACAGGATTGCTCCCTGCGGAATAGATTATCACGCTCTGTGCAGACTAGTTCCAAAATTACTCTAGTAATGGGGCTTCCCCCTTGCTCCCCAGGGGACTATTCTGCAGTCAAACAGACCCAAAGAGTTCTAAGGGTTTGGGTCTTTTGGTGGCAACGTGGTGGGGTTTTTTATCCCAATCATTGGCTCATATTTTTTTCTTCCCCTTCCCCTCTGCTCATTTTTTAACATGTTCCTTCCCTTCCACACCTCCTCCCCTACTCCCCTCGCAGTACTCCCTGGGGCAGCACACAAACGCAGCTGCAGATCATAAAAGGTAATGGAGAAGCTCAGAAGTTTAAAAAAGGGAAAAAAAAGAGATGACAAGCTCCCTCTGATCATCTCTTTTCAAAGCCCCTGTCTGTGAGAATGCAGTGCTGCACCTGCAGGGCATTTCAGGGGTGGCTCCAGCGCTGTGCGCATCTGCAGGGACACACAATCATGGAATGGTTTGGGTTAGAAAATCCCTATAAGATCATCGAGTCCAACCATTAACCCAGCACTGACAAATCCAAGACATGGGGTGTGTCCAGGGATGGTGCTGGATGGAGGAGGGCTTCAGGCAGCCTTGCTCTAGGGGTGGTCCAGTGGGGACCCTCTAGCTCTGTGTGCAGGCTGGGGCACTCTGCATTCAGTGCCAGCAGCAGCTGATGATGGATGGGCAAAATGGGATTTGCAGCAAAGTGAGTTTGGCTGGTTTTAGGCTTTGCTCAAAGCACCTGGAAGGAGAAAAACAAGCAGCCAGGTTCAGGCGTGCTCCTCGCAGCAGTCACCTCAAAAACACAGAGATGTGGTGGGAGCTGAGCTGGCCCCCAAGGGCCCCTGACAATCAGAGGAATGTGACTGAATGTGAGGGCAGAGGCCAAGCTTCACAGGAACCCAAAAAAAAGCCAAGAAAACCTCCTCAGTTCAGCTGCAGAGCCTCTCCCATGTCCATGGAGAGGCGCAGGGGTGAGGGTACCCACAGAGCAGCCTGGGGGCAGAACGTCCCTCCACCGGGTGCTCACACAGCCAGCACCACCTCACCATCCACACTATCGAAGGCAGGTGACAGGCAACACCAGCACAGCCACCCGCTCTGTCACTGCTGTGAGCAGACATGGCTCTGTGCAGCCCCAGGACACCCGACCTTCAGAGCCAGTGAGCACCCAGCCCCGTCTCATGCTGCTTGTGGGACACCACGAGTGCAGAAAGCCACAGCAGGTGCTGTTCCCACCTTCACAGTGCCTTGGCCAAAAAGCTGCACAGGGTTTTGCACAGATTCTGTCCTGTGCAGGACTGAGCCCGCTGATGATTTTGGCAACTGTGAGCAGCCACCACACACCCCAGCAACCCTTCCCTCATGAACACCAGCATCCCTGGTTTCTCAAAGAGCTGGAAGCCTCCACATGTACATCTGAGCTTGTGAGCTTGAAGATTTACACCCATTTACCCTTAAAACTCTCCCTGCGGGTACAGTTTGGAGACAGCAAGATATATGGGGACATCTGCACCCACAATGCAGAGGTACATGGCACCCCTTCCCTTGGTGCTGTTCTCAAACCCACTTGCCTTTGCATAGAAAGGGTTTGTCATCCTGCACGTGGTCCAAAGCAAGATACACACAACAACTCAGAGGCTGAGAGGGATGTAAGAGAACAAATTAATTGAGCTGGTAAATTCAGCCACCAGCATTTGAAATCAGTGAGTCCCAACAGAAGAAATGGCATCACATTTAACCATTGAGTTATTAGACCCACATCATTGTACCAGCTGTCCCAAAGTAGCCCACAGCATGTGCTGAACCTCAGCAGGCAACAATGCCAACCCTTCCACCTCCCTGCCCGACCCTCTGAATGGGCTCCAGCCCTTCTGAGGCAGCCCATGTGCTATGCCATGAGCTTGTGTTACACTCACAGGCTCAGTGATGGTACTGGTTTTCCCCCAGTTAATGTTAGGAACAGTGAACTGAGCCAGGATATTTGGATTCTTTCTGTCTTCCCACCAACCTTATTCAGGAATATGGGTTTTTTTTAAGAAAAGACTTTAGGCAGATGCAATTATTGTGAAACACAGCAAGAGGTCAGTAAACTGCATCATCCAGACATGGTCCAGGAGATGAGATGGGTGAGCAGAAAGGACAGAGTCAGCCCCTTCCAGGCCCCAGCCCCTGGAAACACTTCCAGACAAATGGAGGGTTGGGCTGCTTCAACACAGTTCTCTTGGTCTCAGCTCTGGAGCCCTCTACACCATCCCCACATCCCTTCAGCCTTTCTAATCCCAGGCTTTAGGGCCCCCGTACACATCAGGGAGTGGATATTGATTTGCCTGAGCTGCCTACACATCACAGTCTGACTCCACACACCTAGAGAAGCTCAGCACACTCCATGTCCCTGCAGCTGCTTTCATTGCAATTCAGGCTCTAGTACATTACCCTTATTTATAATGCCAGGGCTTCAGCGTGGCGCCTCAGGCACTTTAAAATTATTACAGGGCCCTTTGACTTTCAATTCCCTTCCATTCAATTCCATTTGTATCTGTCAGCAGAGGCTCCCACCGACCGGTGGTGGGAGCCAGCGGCGCGCAGGCAGACGGGGCTACTGCCTGTTCATCCAGTCCTAAAGGAATTGCTCACACACAGCTGGACAGGAGTCATCTCTGTTTGAATGAGAAACACCAGGTATGGGAGAGCAGGTGGGAGAGTGCTGCTAGGTGAGGCTTTATTGGAGAAATGACACACCCAGGCTTGGAGCAGCATCGGGAGTGCCCAACTGCAGCCCCTCCATGGTGCCATCCATCCGCCTGATGCTGCCATGATTAAAAATAAGGTGAAGGAATGGGACTTCAAGCATCAGAGCCCCTCTTGTGCATCCTGCAGAGATGAAGAGCAGGGTGCAAGAGGGATGGGTGTGATATGGGTGTCTTGATGCACAGATTTTGCTCTCCAGCCCTCTCTTCTTTCCCAATCCCCACCCCTGTGTTAAGGCACAGGAGTTTGCTTTGTAGGTGCTTCGGGGTTTTACTGGAAAGTCACTTCTCTGGAGCCTCTTGGCTTACCCAAGAGAAGCACAGGGTTCACTTTTGAAAGAGCACAGGAAGGTGTGAGGAAGAAGGAAGAGCCAACTCTTTCATTGTGTCAGAGGAGACAGAGCTGCTGGTCCATGAAAGCTGCTGCTGTGGCAAGGCATGAGGAAAGCTGTGAAAGTCTTCTGTTCCCCACTTACTCCAGATCCTCAAAACCCACAAGAAACAGATCTGACAAATGGGGAGAAAAAAGTCTACCTGAAAGGCACAAGCATCATTTTTTTATGGTCTAACTATTAATCTCTGTTAAAGGATTTTGAAGCTTTGATTCTGAAGCTTTTCTGCAGGTAACAGGCACAAAACACTGACTGTGTTAAGGGTGGATTAAGTGAGACAGGTATTCATGCAGACCACAGGGATGTCCTGACTCAGAAAACCCAGGGATGGGCAGGGGATGAGCAGATCTCCTGCATTAGGGCAGGCAGTGCTGCTCAGCCCTGAACACTGCGTGGGTCTTGTCTGTCCCACTCCAGGTGGCAGCCTGCACCCGCTGCCCCACAGGCCATCTCTCCATCACTGCCCCAGCCCTGCATGGGGCTCCACGTCTGAAAACCCAGCTTGGCTCCTGCAGGACCACTACAATCCTTAGAGGGTATATTCCCACCACACATCCAGGGGAACTGCCTTTGAAAGCCTTCACTAAACACCAGGGTAAGGACAAAAAAACCCATTTAATCCTCAAGCCCAGGCAGAGCTCAGCTAAGCAGAGATGCTGGTGCTCAGAGCGCCCTCGCCCACCACTGCAGATCAGTGCCCCCAGAGTGACACCAGAGCTTTGCCTGGAGCCTGAGCAGACCTGAAGTGTCTAATGACACAACCAGGGGCTACTGAGAGGAGCTGCTGTGTGTGATAACCACTGGCTTGATTTTTCACTGCAGCTGAGGAGCCACAGGGGAGGCAGCTGGGTGGGCAAGGCAAAGGGAAGGTGCACCATGTACCACCTGCACTGCCAGCACGCTATCTCTGGGTGAGCAGGAAATGCTGGCACGTGGAAACGTGGCCAGATGGATTCTGCTGATACTTTAATCCAGGTCCCACAGCAGAAGGGAGCAGGTGCCCACTCAGTGCCCCCCTGCCTGCATCCCTCCTGCTTCCTTTTCCTGATCACCGGTGAGGCTGAGGTGGGGATGCCTCTTCCCAGAACAGCCAGCAGCACCTCAGACAGACACCATGGCAGCAGAGCAGCCCTGGGAGTCATTATGGCACAAGATGAGACTTGTGCAAAGGGAAAACATTTCATTTTTTTGCAAAACCACCCCTACAACCTCTTCCCTGTACAGGTAACAGTGGCAACTGCAAGTTTTCCTTTGACTGTGAGTTTCTGCAGGAGATGAGGGCTGGGAGCAGAGCAGAGGGCAGCCTGGCACAGGGGGTGGGCACTGGGGCAGAGCAGGACTGTCACACACACAACAAAGGGACGGAGAGGGAAAGCACTTGTCTTCCCTGCAAGCTGTGACAGGAGCAGAAGAGCAATGTGACCTATTCAGGTGACTTGAAGAGAGTGGCAAAGCCAGGCAGGCTCCACAACAAAGCAGAGAGGTGCGTTCGCTGTACAGCATCCGCCTCTCTCACACCAGGGAGTGAGCGCCAGCCTGGAGGGGGGAGCGTCACTCTGAGCTTGATTAGAACTAGCCAAGTGCTTTATAACCTCTTTGCATTTTTAAATGCCTCTCTTTGGGAAACAGATCCCTTAAAATGATCAGGTATTTTTATAGCTCAGGGCGCTGCTCAGACTGTGAAGTAATTTTTCTAAAATGGTTCCTTCACAGACCTCCCTTCCCAACGGGGAGGTGGGCTGGGCAGAGGAGGAGAAGAAAGCAGGGGCAGGAGAAAGGTCTAGTCACCTTCTACAAACACTAGGATAGTTCCACCTCCTGAGAGATGGATGTCCTTTTCCAAGGAGAGGGAGCTGGCTGGACATTTTCAGGAAAAAACAGTGAGTGGATTACTTGGGATCTTCAGCCTGTGTGTCACCTGGAGCACAAGGTGGATGTAACAAAAGCCAAGTAGCATGAAAATTCTGGACATATCCTTCCTTGCCCAAATAGGAAAAATATCAGTTACCAGCAATGACCCTTTGCTGCTGCTCCTCCATGTGGATCATGATGGGGCTTCTACATTAACAGGGTCCCTTCCCTGCGGTCAAGGCAGACATCCACAGTGGTTAAAAAGAACTAAGGGTCTTATCTCTTCTCCAGGGAGATTTTTGAGTGCTTGCTCCCTGGAAGTCCCCCAAAGCCTCCCAGGTACCACCCAGATTCTCTCTGGGCTACACAACAAATGCCAGATTCAGCTCTTACTTATAGAAACAAGTTCTTGGAACCTCACAAAAAATTCACTTCTTTCTAAGGCTATTACACCTTAACCCAGGAGTAACCTTGCACATTTATCTACCACAGCACCTATAGAGATTCCATCAGACTAGGATGCACTGACACTTTCCTGTTGGCCAAGCACCTCCAGGTTTCTACAGGAAAGGAAAGAACACCTACAAGGGCTATGGAAGAGCAGCCTACTGATCCCCAAGGATGCCATCCCAGGGTGCCAGACCCCCTTGAGCAGCACAGACCACCTGGGCATCCTTAGCCCTGGTGCCGAGGGCTGCAGTGGGAGGCTGCAAACTATCCAGCTGCCAGAAGCAAAAGAGTTTACTGAGATTAGCTGTGAAAATCCTCACCCCTCTCTGGACTGACTCACACTGAAATGAACCGGACTCAAAGCAGCTGATCTAAGAGCACAGCAAGTTGCTGGAGGGCTCAGAAAGCACCATCGTAGGATGAGGAGACATTAAAATCTAAAATAATGAAAGCAACTGAATTTATTAAGGCTTCTTGGAGCCTGGGGGCAAAATAATTTTTCCCCATTTAAAAGTCGGTAAGGCACAAGAGAAACTGAGCAATTTGTCAGAGATTTGAGGCGACAAAGTGGCAGAGACCAAAGCCTGAAGCAGCCACATCATCACATACCCAGTCACCAGCCAGCCTGGCACAAGAAGGGTCCCTTCCTCCAGCAGTGCACAGGGAGACACAGGCACGACAGCCGTATCTTGCAACAGGGGCTTCACCTGCTGAAACAGAGTGGGCCTGGGGCACCAGAGAGCCCTGGTGTGCTGCCAGAGGTGGCCAGGTCATTACAGCCCCCTGTGACCGTGCAGGGGTGCCAGCCCTCACGTAAGCACCTGTGATGCCACCCGGGTGTGATGGTGCTGGGATATGACCGTGCACGGATGCCCCCGCCCCAAGCCAGGCACAGGGAGATCTCCAGCCAACGTGCTTGCCAAGATATTACTCCAGCTCTGGTGACACCTTGAGCCTGCCAGAGTCACATCTTCCCAGACAGGCTAGCTTTGCTGTCACTGCAGCTCTAAGCTGGCTTTGCAGGACTTTTGACAACTCACCATCGACGCACACCAGTCCGTACAGTTCTACTCCTTCCCCAGGCAGACTCCCTAGCAGCCCCCACCAGTGGAAATGGGATTCTTCGGGCCCCACATCCCTCATTCCCATCATTAACAGGGCTATCACCCAATTCCAGCCCTATCCTTACTCTTCCCTTCCCATCCAGTTCTGATCGCTTCCCATTCCCTTCTCCACTAGGAAAGGCTAACCCATGTCCCCATTACCAGTGGACTCAGTGCCCCCACCATTTCCACACCATTAGATCCAACAGCAGTGTGGTCTCATGGCTGTAACCCCATTTGATATCCTAACAAGAGCATCTTGGAAAGCTGCACCAAAAAGAGACACCTACACTGAGACAGAAGAGACACAGAGCAGTTCCACCCTTGATCTGCATACACAAAGGTCATGGGAAAGTGGCAGAGGGGGATGAATCCTTGCAGCCTCATTAGAGGGAAAGAAACTGTTTCTGCAAATAATTGATTTCTAAATTTATCCCCTAATTAAATAGGTTCCCTGGACGAATCTGCATGCAGGCTGCAAGGTGATGATTTAGTGCCTGACTTCCTATGGGAACACATCAACACATGTTTGCAAATTGTCTCCCAGATTCAAAGGAAGGGTGATCATCTCCCCATACCAGCACACCCAGACCAGACAGCCCCTCCTGCCACCTGGAGCCTCAGTAGGCCAAGCCAAGCTCTCCTCGGCACCAGGTCTACCAGAGCCACACACAGGGAGAAGGGCATTTGTCACCTGTCACCGGTCCCCTGCTCCAAACCCACTGCTCCAGAACAGGGGACCCATCACAGTCAGAGCGCGCCGCTTACGCCCTGCCCGAGTGGGAGGTTGGCTGGAGGGTTTTTTGGCAGGCAGCAGCTGTAAAACTGCAGCAGGACTGGAAAGGCACTGCCTAAACTCGGCACGTAGCACGACAAGAATGAGAAACATTATCTCCAAAACATGCTCTTGCTTCCTACATCAATTCCATGGCTGTTCCTGTCTAGTCGCTTTGACTTTTTCCTACAGACACCATCAGCTAATAAAACCTCAAGAGACGGATCCTGGGATAAAACCAGGCTACAAGCTCTGCAAAAATTAAGCACATTTATCACTCTTCCACGGAGAGCTCCTTTTGGAAAGCAGAGGGCCCTGATGCTCTCAGACAAGCATCAAAGGACTTTGGACGTGAAAACTCCATGTTAGCTTGAAAAGGCAGCGGTGGCAAGTGTCCCCACTGTGTTAGAGCCTCATTAATTAACTCCTGCTGGCCAGAACAGTGAGCACAGGAGCCACAGCCTGTCCATCCACAGTGGTGGCTCAAAGCTCTCCCCTCCCAAGAAGAGAGGCACATGCCTGCATTTACACAGCGATTTCTGTCTACAGCAGCAACACTTTTCACCTCCTCCTCTTTCTTCCCCATCTACTTTCCAGCCCCCAGGACCATTTGTGCACTGGGTATACAGGTCCACCCTCCTTCAGGGCTCCAGCCCTTTGGTGTTGAGGCTTCAGGATCTACAGATGTAGATTGTCCCTCCTGATGTCCCACACACTGGGGTTCCTGCCCCTGGCATGTGATGCTTGCACGGATGAGCCATAGATATAGACTAAGCATTAGGAAGAAATTCACCCCTGTAAGGGTGGGCAGGCCCTGGCACAGGTTGCCCAGAGAAGCCGTGGCTGCCCCATCCCTGGAAGTGTCCAAGGCCAGGTTGGACTGGACCTGGAGCAACCTGGGCTAGTGGAAGGTGTCCCTGCACATGGCAGGGGTTTGGACTGAGGAATGCTTTAAAGTCGCTTCCAACCCAAACCATTCTAGCATTTTAAGATACTCTAAGTGCAGACTGGAGATCTTCTATGGTGCCCATCTCTGCCACGCTTGGCAGAGACCGAGGAGCCCTTCGTTCAAACCTTGGCTTTTCCACTCACGTCAGAGAAATTCCTAAACTCAGATATTTATGGATCTGCTTATCTCTGTTGGAGATCCTGGAAGGCAGAGGTGTATCCTGTGTGCTCAGTTGACACCTCACCAAAACCAAACAAACAGAAAAGCTGCTCCTATAAAGACAGAAGAGGATTTTCTGCAGTTTTGAACCTTATCCTGATCTGTAGTACAAAAAGACCATTGGGAAGTTATTTGCTGTCCCAGAGTGACTACAGCACACATGGACACCTACCCCCCTAGTCACAGACTCCTTGAAAAAATGCCAAAAGATGGGATTTTCTTCCCCCACCTCCCCCAAAAAAGTGTTCAAAACTGGAGCATCTCTATGGTATTCTAGATTTCTCGACATAAGTATCTTGTTAAGTGAGTTCTCAATCAAAAAGTCACTACCACAGACGGAGCTCGGGCCCTAACCTACTTCTGCACTCAAAAATAAAAAGTCATTAGGTGGCTAAATGCTTTAGGAACTGCGTCCCTTCATCTCCCTGCTGTGGTTTTCCGTCTGTACCAAAGCATCCTCCTTTATAAATTGCCTCCGAGAGCCTCAGATCTCTTCTCAAAGAAAACAGTATTATTTGCAGGATGGGGAAGAGATGGAAGAAAGCTAATTAGTCCTCATACAGAGGAGTTTGCAAGACACAGCATTTAAATGAAGCCTGATTTTCAGATGGCAGTGCTAAAATCTTCATGATACGTCACTGGCTTTCTCTTCTAGAGGTGCCTTTCTTGCTCACCTTGAGCATTTTTAGAGGCAAAGAAAATTATTTTAGGTACCAAAGCAAATTCACAACACAGCTCTCCACCACTAACCAACTTGAGTGCGTTAAAACCCCGTTAAAAACAGAGCAAGACGAGTCCTTGAGGCCCTGTTCCCCAAGGATGTGTGCACATAAAGCAAGGAAAATGTGTGGTTATTAGAGTTTAGCTTTATTGTTTTCATAAAACACACTGAAGATTGTGTTTATGATTCTGGAGAAAATAAAAGCCTCTCTCCAATTGTTAAAATAGCGAACATGAGACACTCCAGTGACTTCTAAACCATCAAACACTTTGGACTTGCACAGCACCCTCTACTTGGATTCCAGAAAAGTCTGTACGAGAGTGAAGATGAGCCTGGGTGGGTGGGAGATAAACTCACATCTCATCTTATAGCCAGAGGAAGCAGAATAGTTTATACAGTCATTGCATGAGGATAAGTCACATGAGAAGAAAACTGTTCAAAACTCATTGCAAAATTGCTTAAGGGTCAACATCTCAGTTTCTGAATAATCCCTTTGAAATATATAATAATAATAATAATGTAAATAATAATGCCCTTTGAAAGCCAGACTTGAGCACAAAAATCATTTAAAAGCACTCAAAACCAAACAAAAAACTTTCTCTCTGACCCTTGCACAACTCACTTGCAAAGCCTTTCCCACCCAGCACTATGTTCACACCCTCAGAGGGTTTTTGCCTGCTCTGTGTCCCTACCACGCTGAAGGTCTCCTGCACCTGGCTGCAAGGACACGTTTGTCTCCATCAGCACAAGCAGCATTTCCCAAAGAACCCAACAGCCTTCAGCACTTCTGCTCCTCTACCTTCAGCCTGGAGGAAGGACAAACCAAAGGGTTTCTGTTCCCCCTCCTTTAAATATTACAAAGACTATGTGAGGTCATGAATTACTGAATGGAGCTGTCTCTTCAGTTTAGGATGATGGTGAGGGAAGGGAAATGTGGACCACAGAGGGGCTGTGTCGCCAGCACAGGAGCAGGGCAAGGAGCCAAGGGGCTTGCCCAAGGGGGATCCTTACCCAGATACTTACAATCTCTGCCCATCCATCAGAGCCTGACACCTGCCTGGCACCACCAGCATGGTGGGGATCAAATTCATCTTGCATGAACCCAAGGGAAATACCTCTTCCCCAGCAATGGCCTGGGAAGGGAGGGAAGCTCTTCAGACCCCCTTCATATCCCTACACCCCGCCTGAAAACTAGGCTGAACCAGGATGTGAGGCCCCCTGGTCGTGTCTGATGGATAACCTGGATGGGCTGACCTGGCAGAAGCAGGTCTTCCTTGGAGCTCCAGCACAAGGGAACAGACTGGGTGAAGGGATGGAAAAGTCAGCAAGGACAGAGACACTGGGGAGGTGGCAGCAGAATCCAGCCTTCAGACAGTTTTGCGGACGCTTTCTGGAAGGTATTACTGCCAGCTCTAAACCAACCTGTTAGTATGAGCCTCTGGGGCTTGTAATAAAAACCAAGATGTGTTTTTTTCTCAGGTTAGATGGAAGATGTCTGAAAATTAAAGGAGCAGCCTAAGAAAAGATTTCAATTCCAGCCCTCCTTTTGCACACATTTACCCGCAAGCTCCCCGGAGACGGAGGTCAGCGCTGGAGCAGCAGTGCCAGAGCTGCCTCCATCCCAGCACAGGCACAGCATGCAAACCACGTTCTGCTCCTCAGACTCACCTTGCTGATTAACAGCTGCATTCCAAGAAGTACATAACAACACTGAATTGGGTCTTTTAATGATTTCAAAGAAACACCGAATTCCATCAGCCAGACCTTCAAGTTGAGGCAGCACTGAGCGTCCAGACTAACAGCACGGTCTCTGTGCATTCTGCCCCAGGAACACACCCCAAAATTGATGAGAATGGAGGACTTTCCAAGGTCCTGCTATTCCCTCTTCTGTAAACTTCTTCCATTGGCCTCCTTCTGAAAAAGCACACAACTCACAAGAACACACTACCCCAAGATGTGAATGTGAGTTTTATCAGCTAAAGCTCTTCTACTTGGAAAAAGCTGAGAATCAATTTTTCCTGCAACAGTTTTACCACCAATGCTGATCATCACATCACACACTATATTGCTACCTGTGCTCAGGGTTAAGATTCTCATTGAAACACCAGAAATCAAAGCCATTGTGTCCCCAGAGGAGCACACAGGAGCCCTGTTAGGTCCAGTCTTGTTCTTTGCCTCCACAAGATCCCCAGCTTATGCCCTGCCCGTGATGGTGATCTGGCCGATCAATGCTTGGCTCGCGAATCCTGCCCCCTTGCTCTTTTTTTCACTCTGGATATTAATGGAAAGAAATCTCTGGATCTATTTGAAATGAATTATACTCCAGTAATTGCAGCTGCTATAGGGCAGCATTAGGTCAAACTGCCCTTTTTGTGCTGTGTCTCCAACACTGGAGATGATGAATGGGCTCATTTTCAGCAGAGCTGGATGCTCACAGCTCCAGGTGAAGCCCACGCAAACCACAGATGCTCATTGCTCCCACATCATGGCACCGGTGCCTGCCAAGTGCTTCCTTTAATAAAATGTCCAAACTCACATAATATAAACACAATTTTGGCTCACATTGCTTGCCACTTGTTGTCATTGTCCTGTGGGTCCTCGGCACACAGTGCCATCCCCACAGCTGTCCTCTCCAGGCTGCACTTGACTGCTTAAGAAATCTGTGCCACTCTCCCCTCAGAAGAACCTTTTCAGCCCAAAACAGATTCTCCCCTCCCATTTTAACTCTGTGTTAATTATTAAGATACAGTGGGATTGAAGAGACTAATTACCACTGTAAAGTTACTCTCCTGAAGGCTGATAAGGGAAATAATTAGGATGGACAAGCGTGGATTACAGAGCTCTAAATCTCTCTCTCTTGTCAAGATAATGCTGCTGCCCAACCTCACAAATGACAAGCGAGTCCATCGGCAAACACAAAGCAGTCGTGGAGACCAAGCAATGGGCTGGACCTTCACAGAGCACAGACCCTTCATGCAGCAGCACAAGGGGGAACCTTTTCCAGCCTGTTCAGACTGGGACCAGCCTCCAACACACCAGTCTAAAGAACTCAAAAGATGCGCTGCCCTGGGGTGGGTGACAGTTCATACCTGCGCTCGCCTTCCCTGGTGGGTTAACCTTTCCTGGCTGCCATACACCCACCAAGCCACTCTCACACCCCTTCATTCCTGCAGTGGGGATGGGGAATGGGGGTTGGCACATAACCTCGATGCACCTTCACAGTCATGGAATCGCAGAGTCACAAATGGTTTGAGTTGGAGGGGACCTTAAAGATCATGCCATTCCAACTCACAGTCACAGTGTGTTGAGCTGGTGTGTTCCTTCAAGTCAACACACCCAACACCTTCCCCTCTCTGGACACCAGGCTTGTGGCAGCTTTGCCTTCATCTGCTCTCCTTTCGCCTCCCCAGACACCAGCTCAGACAAGGAGCACACTTGAGCAGTAGACAGAAGACGACAGCTATCCCAGTGGGCTGTCACAGGACTCACATCCCCTTGACATGAGGGCAAGGTGACATTTCATGGTGTCACAGCAGCGTGACTGCCCTGGGAACACGACTGCTCGAAGCAGAAGCCCAGAGCCTGGGAAATGCCACAAGGATCAGCTCCATGCATATCCCCAGCCACCTTCCATCCCAAGTCCATCAGCTCGTTTGTCCATGTGGAAGATCTCAGCTCATGGGTGAGACACAGCTGTGGCAGTTCAGGGAATCTGGACTGAGGTGGGTGGCATCCCTGTCCATGGGATCTTTAAGGTCCCTTCCAAACCAAACTATCCTCTGATTCCATGACCTCCATGAGGACCAGTCTACACAATCCTGCATGAACGATTTGTGCCTCAGAGCCACCAGAGCACGGACGCCCCGCACCTCTCCGCTCTGCAGGTGCAGACCCTGCGGCTCTCGGCGTTTGTGCAGAACACAGCAAAAGTCAGGGTCGAGCTCGGGCAGTGCTGCCAGCACCACCAAAATAAATCTTCACAGAGACAGCAAAGCCAAGCACGGGCTACCTCAGCCCAGCTCCCAGTCAGCAAGAGCTCTGTTCCTGCTCCCTCCCAGCTCCCCGGGTCACATTCCTGCCGCAGCCGGGCACATCTCACATGCATTCCTCATGCATACACACAGATTATTTTCCTCTAACAATTTCAGGCACCCTGCACTAGAGCATTTATTACTAATACATATTCTAATGTTCCCGTTCACCTGAGACACTCGAAACTTTCCTGGCTCATTTGTCAGATTTTTTTTTTCTTTTTTTTTTTTTTTAAATACCTTCTTCCCCTCAGGCCAATCAAATGAGTCCAGTTAATTTTCATTTCCACGGATGTGGAAAGTCATCTCAAGGTCATTTTTGGGTTATTTTCCAGTTTCAAGTCTGGAGGATTTTGCAGGATTTGCAATTGAGGCTTCTGATTATCTGCTGCATATTGAAACGAAAAGGAACCAGCTGAGCAGAGACAGTGATGAAGCACCCCATTGACACCCAGGTAATTAAGGAGAAACAAACATGTTTGTTGGCTGAAACAAGGGGGAAAATGATGCAAACCACTTTATTCTAGTGCGGAAAAGAGGAGAGAGGAAAGAAAAAGCATCAGCTAATGGGTTTCCAACAGAAGGACACGCTTTGCTCAAGCTAAAACCTTCCCAGAGCGTTTGCATTTCAGGGGGAAGGTTGTCGGGTGTCACAGGGAGGCTTTTGTCACTTCTGATCAGAAGGACAGTGGGAAAAAAGAAACTCAGTAAACTGCAAGACACAACCTCTGTGATGCAGGCAGATCAACACAGCCCCACTCTGAAAGGAAAAAATAAAATATACACAAATATATCCTAAGGGCTCAGAGCCATTGAAGACTGTAGGTTTGCCATGGGACAGCTCCATCTCCTCCTGACCAGCCTTAGCATCAAGGTCCAGGAAATTATCCCACTGGGAAACTGGTGACTCCCAGTGTTAGTTCAGGTCACAGCCAAGACCAGATAATTCCAGGGCTGCAGGAAGAAACAACTTTCCCAGTGAACTTCAGCCCTTGGCTCCCCGAGCGAGCCTGGCGCAGGCGCGTCAATCTGTGCTCCAAATGTGTTTATTAGATATTTTTAATATCACGGTGGCAGACGGAGAAATGCAATCACGCCTGAGCCACACATCTCCCCAAGTCCACAGGGACCTCGGGTACAAGCCTGGCTTTGTTTCTTTCCCAGGGAACAATCAAGATAGAGGGCTCGCAGCTCTCCTCACGCACACTCTCCGGGGGCAGGAGATGGTAATTAGTTTGTGTGCATTGGAGGCATTTTCGGTTTTAAGCCCTGCTCAGGGAACCTGGTAGGAATACTCAAGCTCTGGGGCAGTGAGTGCTCTGGAGAGATCTAGTCCTGATGGAGGGTGCTGAGCAGGTACAATGCTGGCCTCAAGCTCTCCAAAACTGTTTTTATCCCACTAATTATTTGCTACACAAAAAGAACTATTCTCTAGGCTGGGGGGTTTTTTTCCCATGGGCAAGTAGCTTCTAGAGATGAGCAGTTATGAGAAATAGCCTACTTTAGTCTCCTTAAAACAAAAAAAAACCCCATTATTGTGGGAGTGATTCATCCTGCTCTCCCAGCCCCAGGAGATGATGTACCCTTCCAGGCAGAGTTCACCTGGTGTGAGACACCACCACCACCACCTCAGGCTCACAATAGCCTGGAAGCACAGGGGAGAAGGCAAAGCCACAGCCCCCAGCAGCACTAGGGCTCAGCGAAGGATGAGGAACATCAGGGAGGGCGGTGTTGGACCACCACATCACAGAATCACAGATTGGTTTGGCTTGTGAGAGACCGTAAAGATCATCTCATTCCACTCCCTGCCATGGGCAGGGACACCTTCTATAGACCAGGTTGCTCCAAGCCCTGTCCAACCTGGTCTTGGACACTTCCAGGGATGGGGAAACCACAGCTTCTCTGGGCAACCTGTGCCAGGGCCTGCCCACCCTCCCAGGGAAGGATTTTTTTCCAATATCCCATCTAACCCTGCCTTCTGTCAGTTTGAAGCCATTCCCACTCGTCCTGACGCTCCTTGCCCTTGTCCAAAGTCCCTCTCCAGGTCTCTTGGAGCCCCTTTATATATGGGAAAGTGCTCTATGGGAAAAGTCTCCCCAGAACTTTCTCTTCTCCAGGCTGAGCACACCCAGCCTGTCTCCAGAGCAGAGGGGATCCAGGGGATCCCTCAGAGCATCTTTGTTGCCTCCTCTGAACTCACTCCAACAGCTCCATGCCTTTCTGATGTTGGGAACCCGAGGGCTGGAGGCAGCACTGCAGGTGGGGTCACAGCAGAGCAGAACAGAGGGGGAGAATCCCCTCCCTCAACCCTCTGGCCGTGCTATTTAACCTCAGCTTTAGTTCCACTCCAAGCTAGACTCAGACCACCTCAGAGCATGGTGGTCCAGTGCAAGAGAGCCTTCATCCCACAGCTTGTCCTTTCCCTGGTCACACAGGGAACACTGGAAATGAGGAGGTACATGGAGATACAGGCACCAGCGAGAGCCCAGGCAGCCCACAGCAGTGACCTGACACCTCTAGCTGCTTGGGTCAGGTCCTTGCAAGATGCTAATCCTGTAAGAGTACAGCTGAAGTCAGGACTATTTTCCTGCTGACTGTGAAATCGGTGTAAAAAAAAGAATAAGGAGAAATGTATTGCCATGTACATTTGTCCAGCTACAGCATTACTAAAGGCAGACTGGACATGAGGGCACAGCCTTGAGATTGAGTCATTTTTTCTGTTTGTTGAAAGCACCAAGGAAAAAGAGAAAAAAGTAAAATGCTTTGCTGCAAACTTAAGGTTTCATTTGACAAGTAATTCTGAAATAGCGAATGCTTGAAACCTAGCCAAAAAACCTCCAAATTTTAGAAAAAGATCATTAAATCACTGTTGGGCGAAATGTATTTAAAAAAAAAGTAACATTTAAGTCAGGAAAAAACCCAGCTCTGCAGTGGGATCAGCCTTGTTCCTGGGAATAATCCCAGGGCACCAAAAAGGAAAGAAGGATGGAGATTCATTCAAACTCAGCCAGTGGAAGGAATGGGTCTGCCCTCGTCCTTTCTGGAGCACAACTCACATCCCACCAGCGCTCCTCTGTCCATATGTCAGCATGCATTAATAGGCAGCATCCTGCCTACTAAGCAGTTTACTTTTCAATTCATGTATCCAAGGACTGGTTGTTTAACACGGGTACAAAGCTCCTGTCACCTGCGGGTCGGCAGTATTAGGTGCGAGGGGACACAGAGGGCTCCCCACTGCTAAGCACAAGATGCAGTGATTAGCAATCCAAATTAAACACAATCCAAATTAAACCATGCTGCTGCCAGCCCCTTGGTTGGGCCAAATTCCCTGTTCTGAGCTAGAATGAGCCTCTTCTCTGCACACCAGCGACCACAGGAGAAACCCTAAAGCTGCTCTAAGTTTTGTTCAGCACCTTGCACAGCCAGCCAGGAGCAGCGAGCTCTCCCCAGGTCCACCTCACTGTTCCTGCTCCTTCTGAGCTTCCTTTTTCCTAGCAGCCCCCCAGGCACTCTCTCCTGTCCTGCATTTTTTAAGGCAATGCCACAAAATAACCCTGAGCTAAGAAATGTGACTTCCTCTCACAGCAACACCTGGGGCTGCGCATCCCTCCAGTGTTCAACTCGGAGCAGGGGCTGGGGACTGACAATCCCAAGGCACGAGGAGCTGGATAAACTACTGGTTTGATTGGAGTTGTGCTGCTGTGGGAAAGAGGGAGCAGCGAGGAGATAAGTACTCGCTCCTGCACATGCTGCAGAGAAGGATTAGATCCTTACAAATATTTTATCCCAGCTAAAGTAATTGCACCACTTGTTCTTATGAGTCAGAGCTATTTATTTTCATGCTTCAGGGCATCAGTTGATCACACCAGCTGAGGTCAGGCAGAAATTCCCATTGCTCCTGTAAGCGCTTTGCATACTGCAGGGATGTGTATTACCACCAGTCCTTGCAGCCTGGCACTCCTCCATCCCAGTCCTCTTTGGTCCCCACTGGGTGCAAAGAAGACACGGTAACTGAAGGGAGATTAAAAGAAAGATGGAGAGGGACTTTTTGCAAGGGCATGTAGTGATAAGACAAGGGGGAATGGCTTCAAACTGACAAGAGAGTAGGGTCAGGTTAGGTATCAGGAAGAAACTCTGTGAGAGTGGGCAGGCCCTGGCACAGGTTGTCCAGAGAAGCTGTGGCTGCCCCATCCCTGCAAGAGTTCAAGGCCAGGCTGGACAAGGCTTGGAGCAACCTGGGCTAGCGCACGATGTCCCTGCCCATGGCAGGGGGTCGGAATGAGATGACTTTGAAGGTCTCTTCCAACCCAAACCATTCTGTGATTCTATAATTCTATGAAGACACAGGAAACAGTCCCTGCTCTCACCAGTTTAATGCCTTTCATTGAAGAACTGCATCCCATGCTCCTAACCTGGGAAGGAGCATCTTTGTACCACTTGGTACCTCTGGGTACCACAGCCATATCCAGCCCCGCTCCAGCCTCCAGGCAGCAACTGGGCAGAGACATCAGCAGGAAGAGCATCCAAATGAGAAGGGATGGTATCAGCTGTACATGAGGTGAAAACAAAACAACTCTTTTTGACCCTGAGCACAAACCGGGGTCACCAAAGCTCATTCTGGAGGCCAGAGATGCCATGGCCTCTGCCAGGAGCAGATACGGATAACAGCTCATTTCTGAGCGCTTGTGGATACACAGCTCTAATTGTGTCACCACCCAGAACTCTTCCCAAAACCAACATTTGGCCAACATTAAGAAATAAAAACCAGGCAATGTGTACTTGTAAGGAGTAGAGGAATGTTAGAAAACAGCCACAGGCATTGGACTAGGCAAAAACCACCTCTTCATCCTCCCTCCCAGTGCTAGGAAACCAGCTCCAGTAACTCAGAGGTGTTTAATAAAGGTCTGGGAAAGAAACAGCCCTTGGTCTCCGTGCAGTGAGCATGAAATGAAGCAACAGAGGCCAACGCTCAGCAAATAAAAGGTTCTCTTCACGCAAACAACAGGCTGGCTGCTCTTGGAGCAAAACACATGCACGTACCAGCTGTCCTGGTTGCAGCAGGGACTGGAAGGTGCTTCAGTGCACCTGAGAGTGCACACACAGACCCAGTCACAGAGTATCCCCTGCCATGCATCCAGCCCAAAACACCTATGGGAGCTGCAGCAGCAGAGCCTCGCTCTACCATCCCCTTCCTGTCAAGCCGATTATCCCCTAAATTCATCCCCAGCCGTCCTTCCAAACAGAGCTCACACACTCACCACTGCCAGGTATCTCCACGTTTCCTCATCTGTGCTTCACTGATCCCCATTAGTAATTACACTGCAGCGGCAGCAGCTCCATAACTTTAATTATAAGACAATTTCTGTTCTAATCCCTGGTTTTGACTCAGTGCCGCAGACCCCCCCGCTCTTCTCTCCCCATCCTCGCACTCGGTCATTTAAGAAGTGAAGTCATGTGGCCAAGGAGGAGTTGAACAATTAGGGATAACGATCACATCGACATCGCTTTTATACAGATGTCTGACATCGCTTCAAGGGCAGGACCACAAAGCCACCTGCATTCAGAAGCTTTGCCATTCCTTCTGTCATCAGAAACAGCATCAGGGTCCTTTCTGAAAGCTTGCATTTCTTTATTTTTCAAACAAAAAATGTTACGTTCATCATTTCCAAAGCCCTGGGACAGCCTCCTCTCACTGCTGGCATCTCACATTCAGCAGAGCCCACCATGGAGACCTGCTGCAAACTCAGCAATTCCTCCACACCCAGAGCATCGCACCAGCATCCTCTGGTGACATCCCCTGCGAGGCATCTGAGATATGGCAAGAGCATCAGGAATGCAAAACCCTTCAAGTCAGAAGTCAGAAACCTCAGGTTTCACTCCCAGATCTTCAGCTCAACTCCCTTGACTTCACTCCTCATCCCCCCAACCTGTCACTAGGGATAATATTTTTTCCCTGACATGCTTTGTTATTCAGAGATAGAAGATTCTGTAAATGCCGAATTATTATCATCAAATTATAATACTCAGAACATCATTTCCCTTTGGGATTGATACTGCAGGAGGAGAGAGCACAGCACAGGCACCCAGAGCTGAAATGTGCCACGTTTAGTTCCCTTAGAGATAGTGAGGATGATGCTGCTTTGGAACTTTCTCTCTTCCTCAGCTGTCCTGGAAGAGCCTCTCTGACAGGTTTGCTGGAGAGAACCGAACTATATTTGAAAGGTAATTTTTGAGCAAATGGAAACAGAGCTGTCAGAGTTGTCATGATAAGATTTTTTGGAATTTCCCTCCTGTTTCAGGGGAGGTAGGTGGGAGAAAGACATTTTGCATTTCACTGTTTCCAAAATGGGATGGTTCTTGCTGCTGCTTCCAGCTTCCATGGGTTCCCTGCAGGTTCCCAGCTGAAGGACTCTGCAAAAGACCCCAAAATGGAACCACTCAGCCCCACACACTTGGTTCTTTCTCACTTTCAGAAGTAAAAATAAAGCAGATTCCAGATGGAAACATAGCCCAGGACAAGGGGGTACCCTGTTGAGGTTCCTACAGGGGAAGGCATCATCCTGCCTCTTCCTGGAGCCTCCACTGAGAGCCAGCAGTAACAGGCATCCAGCACTGCATCTCAGGACACACATCTCCCCAGAACACACAGAAAAGCCAATCCAGATCACTGGGACTTCTCAAAATTACAGCACAAGAGCACAGGGCAAGGAACATCCAGCTCTGGTACCTACAGGGCAGGGTTTGGCTCTCCCTGCACAAACCCCTGTGCATGGGGCTGCTGGGCTGGTGGAACATCTTCTGGGAAGAGCCTGGACCAGCACCCACTCCCTCATTCCTGCCCATTTAAAGCCTTCATTTTGTCATACTCAATCCCCTTGAATGTCACATTTTAAGGAGAAAAGGGGAAAACAGCCAGACCTCCAGAGATGGACAAAGTCTAATGAACAGCTAAGCGTTGAAAACTGGGAGAGGGAGATTCTCCAGGAAGAGCAGCCCAAGCCTGGCTTGGCTGAGCCCTGGTATTGCCACCACCACAGCTGCTCCAGCGCCTGCCTGTTCCCATCACTCAGGCCAAGAGTCCCAAAAATATTCCAAACAAGTAACAGGGAAAACACAAACACTGCAGGCAGCAGCAGCACAGCACAAAACCATGGGGCTGGCGAGGAGAGGAGAGGAGAGGCAAAGCTACACCTGCAGCTCAGGCTGGGAGGTTCTGCTCCTTCTCTGCTGCAGAACTTGCCATCAGCTTTTTCCCTAAATGTTTTTTTTTTTTTCACCTGTGAAACTTGCCCAGAACCCCAGCTCATGTGGGCACTGGAAATGTCAGTCTCACCGGTTCTGCTGGGAAACTGGGCTTTCTATACCTGCAGAGCATCGTGCCAGCAACCCCTGCTCCCCCTAAGTCATCCTCTGCTCCCTGTACATGATCCCAGCTCAGGAAGGACACCCCACTTTATCCCAGAGCCTCCTCAGCAGCCTCCTCCCACCCTGAGGGGTGCAGGCACAGCACCCAGGGAAGGTTGCACCCCTACCTCTCCCCCAGCTCAGGGTGCAGCCTGGCTCCCTCCTCCCAACACGCTCCCACTGTCACATCCACAGCTTCTCCCTGGGAATGATGACAGCAGATGATACAAGACCTTGAATTTAATTGCAGTGGAGGAAAAAAGAAATAGAATTAAAAAAATGTTCAGCGTGATAAAGAACCCCTTTCATAAACCGCGTTATTTGTGTCTCTTTCCTAGATAATTTCAGAGTTTGTTCAGTGGTTGGTTTTTGTTTTGCAATTCAGGGCCATACCTCGCAAAAAAAGAGGTGGATGGTTGGGCGGTCGGTCACTCATGAGCATCCTGCCAGTACAGCACTGAGGTGTCCAGCACCTCCCCGCAGAGGGTGGTCAGGCACTGAAGAGGTGCCCCAAGGCTGCCAGAGCTCAAGGAGTGACTGGACAACACTATCAGGCACATTGTGGGATTGTTGGGGTGTCCTGTGCCTGAGTTGGACTCGATGATCCTTGTGGGTCCCTTCCAATTCAGGATATTCTGCAATTCTGTTAATCAGACACTGCATAACCGAGGCAAGTATCTCACCTTCTCAGATATCTGCTGGACCCTGACTGCCCAAAGCCACACATCCCCTCCTGCTCACCCTGGATATGGTGAAAGAGCAGTTTCCAGCCTTCACAGTAGAGACAGACCACTGGCACATGCTTCATGGAGATGGGAGAACATTTTAAAATAAAGCCCCCATACCCTGTAAGCTGGACAGTTCAACCTGCCACTGCACTTGCAGCTTTGCTTGTAGCAGAACAGCCAGCCAGGGCTTTTCCAGGCTCTTTGGGGCTGTTTCTTCCAGGAACCTTGTGCTGCCAAGGAGTGGGCACGGTCAGACAGTGGTCATTAATAAATTGATTATCTGGGCATTTCAGGGAAGGGTGGAGGGGAGAACTGGGAGGGGAAGAGGCACAACGCCAGCCTCACTGGAGGGCAAACAGTGATTAAATATTTATAGATTTTAATGCATTGATTTGTTAAGTCGGGAAACAGTCCTTTAAGAGTTTCAAGATGCCTTTCAAAGCAATTCTCTAATCAGCAACACAGGTGCAGCAAAGAGGAGCTCAACAAGAGGCAGAAACCACTCCAGGGGAAGGTTGGAAAGCAGAGCTTTTTCCTCCTCACTGGCAGGGACCTCTATGGCCAGGGTGAGATTCAGGGGCACAAAGAGCCCTGCAAGAGATTTATGTCCAATGCTTTCTAATTAAATTTCCCTGTAAATTATTTATTTTTGGACAGCATTTTTGCATGAGAAAATTAAATGACACGCTGCTTAAGGAGAAAGGAACTGCAGTATTTCATCCTGGCCAGGAAACACTCCACATCCCTTCCAAAATCTGAACACTCTGACTGAAGATAGCGGCTGCCCACACTGGCCTCTGAATCACCATCCCTACACCAGCTCTTTCCCTTGCTTTGGGGAAAAAAACCTTCCACTTCAAAAGCAGAAATAACCCCAAAATAGGGGGTGTCCAGCAAGTGCTGACCCAGGTAAGGCAGCTGGTCATTGCACTGCTGGGTCTGGCACAAGGTCCCTGGCACCAAACCCTGCCTGAGCTGGGACAGACGTGCTGGGTTGGCACTGTTTGCCCTCTGGAAACCTTTCAGTGCCACCAAAGCAAAGGCATTCAGGCAGTGCTCCTGAACAAGTGCTGCCCACCTTCCTTGCACTGTGCTGAAGCTGATGGCAAACCAGCCTTCCCCATCCCTCTTTTACAATGGTGCAGAGCTGGAAGCAGGAATCTTAAACCTCCTGCAATTCAGCCACAAAAACCAATATGTTGAAGTGAAATGGCAGCTTTAGTTGTAATTCAGTCAACTGGAGGGGACAAATTAAGTGTTCTCCCCATGCTCCCTCCCTTTTTCCAGTGAAGTTACTTGAAGAGAATAACTTCAGAGAGAACTTTTCTGTGAGAAAAGTTTTGGCTGCTCCTCTCTGGTTGGGAAGCACCAAGGAGCCCCAGGGCTGCAAATACAACATCCCATAGTCCATTGAATCCATTAGCTTACTTATCACTATGAGATTAATTATTCCAGTTCACAGGATATTTGTTTATTTTTTTAATGCTCCAACTACCACATTTTGAAGAGCTGCGGTGCTCTCACCTTCCCTCACTGAATTAGCTACTCCTCATGGTTACTGCCAGCTTTTAACACACAAGGCAATGCCTCCTCCAGGCTCACAGACAATATGACAAATAAACCCCCATTTCAGGAGCATCCGCTGATGCCTGAGCCCATAAGATCCCCTCCTGCAGCCCCATCCCAGGGGGAGAGGATGGGTCTCATCTCACCTCCACTGATGACTCAACAAGTACAGCAAGTGTGCCCTGAGTTTGGGTTTCTGCTGCTGGATTTTAACAGGAAAAGGGAGGAGTGGGACAGAAGAGGGAGGGAGCACACAAACAGGGGAATACAAGCAATCGCACGCATTTTGTTCCTGAATCCTCCAAACGTGACTCACTTTGCTCTATTGTGACAAACTGAAACGCCTCTGAGGAGTTCATTTCACGTCTCATCCATTCTCTGAATAATGGGAAAATCCCTCTTTGTTTCTCCAAGATATCAGCACGCGCGATGCACCACGTACACCCGCTTCCATTAGGCATAATGGAACCAGATTGTCCCAGAAGTTGTTTTCGATTGCTTGAGTGCATCCTTCATTTAGGGAAACGAGAATATATGAGCTGCTCTGCCCCAGCCGACACAAGGACACAATCTTTAAGCTGAAGCCAGGGCCATTTTTTTCCCAGAGCTGGCATGGGAAGAGGGTCCTTCCTTTCCCCAGCTCCAGGACTAGGTTAACCAATAGTGTTGACCATCCTCATGGGGAAACCCAGGCTCCTGCCAGCCACGAGGCCATGGGTTAAACCTGAGGTCCTATGGCAAAGGGTCCCTAGTGGATTGGATGCTCCCATTAGGCACTGAAGCCTTGAGATCACAGAATCACAGAACGTGCTGAGTTACAAGGGACCCACAAAGATCATCGAGTCCAACTACTGGCCCTGCACAGGACCATCCCCAGGAGTCGCACCATGTGCAAGAGAGTATTGCCCAAATTCTTGAGCTTCTGTCAGGCTTGGTGCTGTGCCCACTGCCCTGGGGAGCCTGTTCAGTGCCCGACCACCCTCTGGGGGAAGAGCCTTTTTCTAATATCCAACCTAAACCTCCCCTGAGACAACTTCAGGCCACTCCCTCGGGTTTTGTCACTGGTCACCACAGAGAAGATATCAGTGTCTGCCCCTCCTCATCCTCTCACAAGGAAGTTCTAGATGTGATGCTACACCACATGGTGTGAAATATCAAGTAAGGATGCTGTGGGATGCACAGGGATGCTTGTGCTTCCCTGGCCCTTTCCCACTACATCCCATCATGTCACCATGTAGCACATAATGGTGGCAGTTGCACAATCAGAGAGCTCAGGAACAAGTGGAGACCTCAATAAGTAACAAAACCCCTGCTTATCTGCCAGGAAAAGGATCCCCCAGGGACATATGTTCTAGCTGGCTGCCTACAATTTACTTTGACTTCTTGGGACAAAGGAAAGTTTGAAAGCCTTGGAGACAAACCAGGCTGCCTTAAAGACTCTGTCTGTGATAACGATGTTGTTAGCATTGCTAACATGCTTCTGTATTCAGGAGGAACCGATAGGGCTTAGTGGGAGGGAGAACAATGGATCACAGCAGCCAGATTTCCAGTTTTGTTATTTTTAATTGACTGCCACCTTGAAATAGTTCCTCTTCCCAACATGAAAAAAAATTTTAAAAACCCCAAACAAAGCAAAAGACTTCTCGAGTCTGTTGGATCTGTTTCAGCAAAGCATCAACTCAAAAGCCTCAGCGACACCGGTGCTGAAAGCTGAGCACATGCCTGGGCTGTGCCGCTGAATCGGGGTGATGCCTTTGGAGCAAATTCACACTAATTCTTGTCCAACACTTACAGGACATGACAGTCATTATCCCCCAGCCATGCTGCACCCTAGGAACTTCAGGCCTTTCAAGTTTAACAAGTTTTGGTTTCTCCCTTAGAGAAAGCATGAGATGCAAGCACAAGCAGAATGCTAAAACCTGCCCTCCTCTCTCACCTAAAGCACAGAACCACCTTCCAGTCTCTCTTTTCCACTAAATACTTGCTTTCTTTTCAGATTTACCTCCCCAGCCCTTCAGGGAACGAACAGACAGCAGCCACACCAAACCTAGACCAGCAGGCACCATGGATGGGCACTGGAGACTGTGGGAAGAGGAGTGAAGGTCTCAAGGGGAGGTGGTCCCAGGGCTCTGCCACAGCCAGTGTCACCCCACTGCTGTCCCCATGACCAACAGCTTAGCCCAGCCCAATCCTAACTTCTAGACAGACGAGCTCTGGGCCACACTGCATCATACTTTTTCCCCTCGAGTTGGCACCCAGCCCTCTCTCTAGAGTTTCTCCTGGCTTGGTTTCAACAGCAATAGGTTTTATTATTCTGCCTTGCTGCCCTAATTCTCTCTGTACTCAATTTTCCATTGACCCTCTGCTGCTCTGGCGGCCAGCAGGCAGCATTCCCTCACCTGCTCACATGGAATGGGAGCAGAAGGACATGAGAGGTATCTCCTGCTCCTGCTGGCATCTGCATAGACACAGTCCTGCAGGAGAGAAATATCTGGGAAGCTTCTGAAGGGACCAGAAAGAGATGGAGCGGGAGATGGTGAACAAAAGGAAAGCCAAGGAAATAAAAAAAAAGACACATCACAGAGAAAGCAAAGGGTCAGGGGAAAGAAGAGTAAGAGCAGCAGAAATTTGGCTGATGACATAGGAGGGCAATGCCAACAGGGTAATAAAACAGCTGCCAGCACCAGGAGGGAGACACAGGCAGAGCTGCCATTGCCTCACCTCAGGAGAACCTTCCCAGCTCCAGGTGTCACCAGTTCAGCTCTACGTGGCTCCTCGTCACCTTTTCCCAGCCCTGCTGGGACACCCAGCAGAGCAGCAGGGGGAGATGCAGATGTTTTTGCTCCCAGGATGGCAGAGGCTCATTTCTGCTTTCTCTTCTGGCTTCCACTAAGTCCCACAGGCTGGGCAGAGGGAGGTTGGCTGCCCCCAACTCATGCCTGGCGTTTCCCCTCGAAAGGTGCATTGCTCCTAGGAGAAGACCCACCTCAACTCCAGCATTACAGCTCTGACTGCTACGTCCTCAGGCTGTGAGGCTGGCAGGACAGGAGCCTGGCAGCACCCTCATGCTGTCTTCAACTCAGGACTTTCCCTCTCTCCATGTGGGAGAAGGATGTGGATGTGAAAGCACAGCATCCCTAACCCACAGCCTCTGTCCCATTGACACTGGCTGTCCCAATAAGTCACCTCACCCATTCCTGCTGGCTTTGCCACACCATCTCAGCCCACTCCATCACGAGTCTCTTTGCAGAGGGCACACAAACACCCACAGCCCTGCCGGGGGTGAGAGCGAGGGGATCAGTGCCAGCACAGCCCAGGGGGCTCCAGGGAGGAGGAGGAGGAGAAGGAGGAGGAGGGGCTGGCTTGCAGCTGCCTGCTGAACACAATGCAGAGATGGAGAATAGCCTGTGATTACAATTTGAAGGGCTTCTATGCACTGAAAGGGAACTGATTCAATTGTGCTGCAACTCCTGAGAAGCTGTCGGCAATCAAGGCATTCTCCCGGCTACAATCATCGGAGGCAGGGTGGAGAGAGCAGGAAAAAGTATAGCTTAGGTGATGGCAAGGTACAGCAGAGCAGCTCATTCCACAGCTGTGATTTCCATCCCCATCAGCATCCGTCACAGGGAGCACCAGGGGCATCGGGGGGGACAGAGGAGAGGCTGGTTCATGAAATGCTATTCGAGTGAATGCCACAAGAGCTGCCAAACCGTGACCTCAAGGACTGGAGGAGTAGGGGATGCTGAAGGGGATGAATGTGGGATGAATCACCTGGGATCACTAGTTTCTGTGAACTCCCCTGTGTGCATCACATCCCCCTGGGCTGCCGCTGGCCACAGGCAGCGTGAAAACAGCCAGCCATCCTGCCCACTGGCAGCACTTCCACCCAGGCACCTTCTGCATCCCAACCCTTTTCCGTGGATCCAGGTAATTTGGGTAAAATTTCAGCCCAGCCTCCCCTCCCTGTGCAGACCCATCAGCAATGGCTCCTGCAGCTGAGCCCAGCACCCATCCCTTCACTCAGAAATCAGAAGGAATGGCCGTGGAGCTGCCAGCTCTCCCTCCACCAGCACCAGATCCAAGTGCCAAAAACCACATCTAAAACCTCCCTGCAAACCTCACACCAGGCCAAGAAAACTTTAACACAGATTAGGTAGAAACAAACCTCCCCCTGGCCCCTGCCCTTCCCTGGATGCCCACTGTCCACAGGGAGTGTGAATACTCCTGGGGAGCATTCTGGGAAAAGGTGACAAAGCCATCACCCCCTGTGGACATTATTTCAGAGTTTATCTCCTGGCCGTGGACAAACTCTTCCCAGAACAAAGCAAACCCTAAAAGCTTCACCACCAGAATACATGTCCACCTCTGCTGGGCACTGCCCAGGCTCCCCAGGGCAGTGGGCACGGCCCCAAGGCTGCCAGAGCTCCAGGAGGGTTTGGACAATGCTCTGAGGGACAGGGTGGGATTGTTGGGGTGTCTGTGCAGTGCCAGGAGTTGGACTCAATGATCCTTCCACCTCAGAATATTCTGTGATTCTCCCTGTTCACCCAGCTGAAGGGCTTTTCCAGCTTTGCAGAACTACCACTAAAGAAAATGCAGCTCTTCAAAGCTCCTTAAAATCAGCAGAATGCATTACATGCATGTTGGTAGGTAGAAGCTATCCTATTATCCAAGGAGATTATAATTACCTCATTTGCCTATTAAAAGGAGACTGTGACAATATTTAAGTTAGAATGCTTTGGTTATTTGCTTAAAAATTATGTGGTAGCAATCAAGTGAAAATTGAGGCTGTAATGCAGCCATAGCAATATTGCCAGTAATTTGTGTAACCAATAACGATTATTATTAACGTATCAGTCAACATGTTTAAATATGCTTTTCTATATACAGATACACATATATGGGTACATATACACATGCACTGATGGGCAATATGGGCTCAATTTCCCTCCCCTCTCTGAAAACAGACCTTTGAAGCATCTCTCTTTGAAGCATCACACTCTGCCAAATGAACGCAAGAGATAAAGTCCCCCATCAGCTGATGGCAACTTGGACGATCAGAGAAGAATAACTCACTGAGGCCCACAGGAAAGGAGAACGTATGTGAGACAACGTGATTTTCCTTCTCTATAAGCCCATCTTGGGGTCAATAGCTCTTCCACCCTGAGATTACTGGGGAAAATGTCCTGGACTCCTTCTTACAAGGCTTCTGTAGCTCTGTTCCAAGGCTTTAACCTCTATTTTTAATATAGAGCCCACCCTGGGTGCAGGGCACAAGGTTTCTTTTCTTCTAAATAAGAAAAAAAAGGAAGTAGACTCATACATTTTCACTTGGTACTGCCTTCAGAAACTGGAAATCTGATTACTTATTCCTTACAATCCCAAATTACCCCTGCCAGGCCAGACACAGTGAATAAATCCTTGCTTTTAGAGATATCCTCTCCATTATAAGTGCATGATGGGACCAGTATCCCATTGACCCGGGGAGACAGGGAGCACCAGCTGCAACCCCCTGGGTCTGTGTCATTGCCTCCCAGCCACCAAGCAATCCCAGGAGGGATTAGCAGGAGAGCCCAGCGGGATGATGCATTTCCCCAGCTGAGAGCAGCCTTTGGGAGAACACAGACACCAAAACTCAATTTCCTCCTCTGCTGTGGCATTTAACCTTGCAGAAAGGAGCGAGAGGATGGGGGAGAAGGAGGAGGGATGCAGGGGAGGACAGATGTTTCTATTCAAAGATATCCCTCCTGTGTCCCACCCTTCCTGAGAAGCCTGGGAAGAATTCTGTTTTATTTGTAGGAAGCAGAAAAAAAAGAGCAATATTGTGGTCTGTTGGAGCCCTCCAGCAGTTGGAGTCTGGGAGGGAGCTGCCACCTGAGCAGCACTTCCAGAATCCAGCTGTTCCCAAAGATGCAGGCTGGAGCAATCACAGCAATCCTCCAGTATGACCCTCCACCTGACAGTGGCCACCTAATTTCATTTGGGGATTTGAGCTTCGTTTTCAGCCTGAATTTATCTAATTTCAGCTTCCAGCTACTGGATCCAGCTCTGCCTGACCTTGCAAGGCAGGGGGGCTCTGCTCTGAATAGCCTGATTTTCCCAAATACAGAAAGCTGGTCAACTGGTGTGATTTTTCCCCAGGCTTTCACACCAGGGAAAGGCCACAGCCACGTGTCTTGAGAACACGCTACTTTTACCCCACAGAAAATAAAATAATAATTCCCAAGGGCAGTGCTGGGCTATGCTGCAGCCTCCCTGCTCCCTGTGCATGGGAGGGCTGACCTGAGGCTGCTGTCTGTGGATAGATGGGTCATTTAAAGCTCTCCCCATCTTCAGGGGTCAGCATCTCCAGGATCAAGTCAAACGAGGCATGAGCTATCAAAAGAGCTACATCAGAGGTGTTGGGTGCTCCAGGCCAGGTCGGACAGGGCTCAGTGCAACCTGATCTAGTGGAAGGTGTCCCTGCCCATGCCAGGGCTTTGGAACAAGATGAGCTTTAAAATCCCTTCCAACTCAAAACATTCTAGGATTATATCTACTTAGCCAAACGTGCATCCTGGCTGCCAAGCTAATTTCAGTCCTTCACATCTGACATGGCTTCATAGCTCAGGTACAGAGTTGTACCAAACACCAATGCAATTCCCACCAAATTCTGGATGCTTTTCCTAAAAGCTGTGCAAACAGTAAAACAGTTGAGCCACAGCACTATTTTTTTATGATTGTTATTTTATTTTTTAAAAGCAGCAGTTGGTGGCTTCGGGAGCACAGAACTAAATGCCAAACTGCAGGAGAGCAGGAACTTCACTCAGAGTCTAATTAGAGGTCAGCCAATGTAGAAGACAGAAAAGTAGGATCTGAACAAGGTCAAGGCAACACAACTTCTTTGAGGAATGGTGAAAAAGAGGCATGCTAAGCAACCTGGCAGTCTTATCAGCAAAAAAAAAAAGCCTTTAAAATAAATGAAGGTGATTTAGAGGGTCTCATTTCAGAGGATTTTCAGAGAGCTTATGATAAAACTACTTCATAAAAGATTAAGGAAAATAAATGGCTACCCAGGAAGGGGCACCACCACGCAAGGATTACAGCTGGCAAGGCAAAAGAAAACAAAGACAGCGGTTCCCAATTTGAAAAAGGGTGGGGGCCAACTGCATTGTGGGAATGCTGCAAGACACAAGAGAGCAAGCTGCAGTTTGTGGAGGATCTCGGGGAGCTTTGGTTTGCTGTGGGTACAGGGGCCGAGCAGCTCTGGCTGGATTCATTACACACCACAGGAGGTGGATGATGAAATTTCGTTTAGGTGAGTAAATGAACACGTTCTGCACACTGAACCGCTCACCAGGGGTAGGTGGATCAGCTGAATAACCACGCTGAGCCTGTATTTTATTTGATTTACCTCCCACGCTACCGATAAAGGAGACTCCAAAGGTGGATGATGAAGCTGCATTCCTGCAGCAGGATGTATCAATAGCCCTGGACAGGGGGAATGGCTTCAAACTGACAGAGGGCAGGGTTAGATTAGATATTAGGAAGCAATTCCTCCCTGTGAGGGTGGTGATGCCCTGGCACAGGTTGTTCAGAAAACTGTGGCTGTCCCACCCCTGGAAGTGTCCAAGGCCAGGCTGGACAGAGACTGGAGCAACCTGGACTAGTGGCAACCTTGTCCATGGCAGGGGACTGGAATGAGATGGGCTTTAAGGTCTCTTCCAACCCAAACTATTCTAGGATTCTATGATGCATTTTGGGAGGTGTTTGGAGGGGGCTGCCAGCCCAGGCAAGCAAATTAAATTGAAGACAGGCTGGTTCAGTGCTTTATATTAACAACTCTCCAAGGGAGAGGGAGGGGGGTGGGGAATGTAATTCCCAAGTCTAAAGTAAAAATAGTAAAAAATAACCAATGGTTTTCTTCATGAGAAGCTAACAGAGAGTAAATCAAACAAACCCTGCTCCCCCATGACAGGGGAGGACACATCATTGAGCAATGCTCATTGCTCCCCGTTGGTGATTTCTCATCTCACCCATGCTAGGAAGACTTGCAGAGCAGGGGTCCTGGTGGCATGCAGGAAATGCACCTTCCCGTCCCGTCCCACAGGCTCCCAGGCATTGCAAAATACCCCAAGTGAGGCACTTCACTGACAACACCACGAGACACAAATCAGTCCTTGGGCAATTCCGGATCTTGCCATTTTTCCAGGAGGGTGCCACATTAGTAGCTTCTCAGTATCTAAGGAGAAGCTGTTCAACTACAACTTCTGGAGAAATCCAGAGACAGAAAGTGTCCAGCTTCCCAGGGGCTTTTCAGTAGGGAGTACTAATGACATCAATCAGAAAGTCAGTGGAGCTTCATACGCCCACTATCCTGTGGCACTTCATCAGCATCTCTAGAAGCATTTGACAGCAGCAGGAGCATTCTTCCAACAAATTCCAAGCAAGGCATTTCAATCCTACGTATAGGAAAACATGGGGGTTGAGATGCCTCATGTCCCAGCACTGCCTTTTGTCCAAAGAGCAACCAAACACATGCTGAGGGCCACCTGCACAACCTCCTTATGAGCCCCAAGGTCTGTACAGCACCAGGAACCTCGTGCCCAAACACCACAGAGCCAGGAACAACACTGTAGACCAGGCTTTTGTGGACCAGAGACAGAGCAGGTAAAATCAGCACCTCTTCAAAAGACCTCGCAAACAAATTGCCAGGTAATCCCCTCAGACTGGACAAACTGACACAGAGACAAGGAAATTCCCCCCCCCGCCCCCAGCACTCTCCTGCTGCAGGTGTATCCCCACAGCTCTGCAGCAGAGATGCTTCTAAAAAAAGCACAGAGGTTACAAGGGACAGAAGTGTTAGCATTTAACCTGAGCGTGGACTTGGGACTCTGCTTTATACCCCAGAAACATCGCTGGTACTAGCACAGAGCCCTGTGGTGGCGACTGGGAATAGACAGTCATTTATGGGATCTAACTGGAAGAGGGAGAAAAAGCCCCCTCCACAGGGGCCCCATCCACAGGAGCATCCCAGGAGCAAGCGTGTCACTCCACGATGGCCGATGTCAGCACATCCCCATCCCACACTTCATCCTAACAGAGACACAACTGACATCCAAAAGGGAACATACTTGACATCTCCCCAAATCCCCCTCTCAGCCAGAGCCAGTGAACTATGGATTGGTCAAATTTATGCCTCCATGCATGTCCACACCTACTGTCTCTGGAAACACTGCTAGGGAAAACCCCTTCAAATGGGATTTCTCCCCACTGGGTTTTCTCCTCCGGTACAAATCTATTTGAAAAGAAGATAAAGCATCTGCAGTTTGACTGAGGTTTTATTCAGAGAAAGCTGTGGCTCAGAAATAATTGCCATTTGCTATAATTGGTGAGATGCAGGAAGGGACTAGATACAAGTGGAGTCTGGTGCAATTTTGGGAGATTTGTTACGCTTAGCTCGCTTCTATCAATTTCAGTGGCTCAGACGCTTATGACCTGTTGCTCAGTTTATTGTGAAAATGGCTTTTATTTACTGCACTTCCATTAAAAGATGAAATCCATGCATAGGGCTCACAGGGCAGAAAATCACAGTTTACGTCCCAGCTTATCTCCCTTCAGTGGCCTCAGCTCATTTTTGCCCTGGCTTACTCCCAGATGCTATAAAAAGTATTTCTGAGCGCTGTTTTGAGTAGCCAAGGCCCCTTCCAGCCCACAGGGTAGGAGGCACATTCAGGGTTTAAGGGAGCGCTCAGCACTCAGCACTGCGGGTGCCACGTCAGCTGGAACAGGAAGGAAGGGAGATAGGGAGGACAAGGGATGGGGAGGACAATGGGATGGGGAACCTGCAGTGGGACAGGGATGCAATGGTGCATCCAGGCTCTCAGGGCACAGGACAGGTTTGATCCTTCAGCAGCAAACACAGACCCTGCTGCACTCATAACCACCCTCCAAGCCCCTGCCAGCACTGCTCTCTGACAGGCTATCAGCTCCCTCCACCTGCAGCCTAAGGAGATGGACTGTCCAAATGCATGCCCCATATTGTGCTCCTGCAGGGCAGGTTCCTGCTCTCCTGGATCTCCACAGCTTCCTCTGATGCAGCTCCAAGCCTGCACAGGCATCATCTGTACAGCAGCAGGCTCAGCACCTCTTTCTGCACCAGTTCCCTTCCAGCGCTGCACCAGTAGCTCTTCCCCAGAGCCGTGGCAAGTGGTGTGCCCAGCCTGTGCATCAGTAGGAACAGAGCAAGCAGTGAAGGGACGTAGGGGCCTCCACCTGTGCTAGCTCCTGCTCTCCAGGACAGGCAACACCAGCCATGCAGAACAGTCCAGAGAGGGAGGATGGTGTGTAGGGATCCCAAGCTCTACTGCCCTCATAAGAGCCCATTTGAACAGCATCTCCAAGGGTAGCTGCAGAGGGTCCCCAGCACCAGCATGGAGTTGCTAAGGTTACCTCCTCAGCTGCCTAATTAGAGGAGCTGTCACCATCTCACAGAGATCAGGAGACATGTGCACGTGGGGGAGCTTTCAACTGCACAGATCATTTTTAGCACGCTAAAGCAGAGAGAAAACCCCAACTCCAAATGGGACAATGTGACACAACCAATGGCACAGACAGCAATATCCCAATCTCCCACTGTCCTGCTGCTTGCTGAGCCATGGGGAGAGCCGTGGGATAGAGAAGTACACAGGACAGCAGCTTATCCAGCTCGGACAAGCAGCAGATCCCGGTCTGTCGAGTCCACTTAGCCATTTCTGCCCCTTCTGGCTTTGCACTTCCCCATGTCTCCTCTCTTCAGCCCTCTCTGCAGGCAGGGTGGCAGGAAAGAAGCCAAGAGGGTCTGCCCCTCCCTCCCACCTCCACACAGGAATTTTACACCACCTCAGTAATGCAAAACGGAAGCTCCTCCAGGCTCCTGCAAACAGTGGGTAAGGAAGAGCCAAAGGAGCTGTGCTCACCTGGTCAAAGTCATTTCATGAGTAAATAGCAAAGCCAAGAAGAGAATCCCAGAATAACACAAAAGCCTTGTATTTTCCAGGAGATGAATCCGCGCGTTCCCATATGCTTCCTTTAACTCCAGTACGAGAAAGATCACGGAGGGAAGTTGTTCTTTCCCTCAGCCACCAACACAGCTAAAAGTTGATTTCACCTCTGGAAACACATCTCAAATCCCACAGACAAGTCAGGAACCAAGCTGTGAGCGTGGAACAAGGCACAACAAGAAGTACATCACCTCAAAGAGGCTCAGAAAAGCCTTTTGGGCATCACCCAAGGGTGGAACATATGTCCTGTGTACAGCTGCCTCTTGGTGCAGCCAGTTCTGAACACCATCCTGCCTATCTCCATGGTATAGAGGAGGTAAGACTATTCACATTCACTGCTGACCCTCAGATTTGGGCAGGGGAAGCCCAGGACTGTCCCATCCAGCACCATCCAGCTGCTGACACACTTGGGAGAAACGACAAAAACCACCAGTCTCTGTGGCCTGACCTTCAAGGAACAGGAGCAGTGGTATTCCTGGATGGCAACGCTGCCAGGGCTGATTTTGCTGGTTCACAAAAGTTTAAGAGCAGCAGGATAAAAAATGAGATGCAGCCAAAAATGAAAAGAGATCCCTGGAGCTGAAGCACTTGCCAAGTTTCTCCCTTACACTTCAAGACACCCACTCATCCTCCCCAAGGGCTTGTCAGACTCACATGGCAAAAAATACACGCTCCACACCTACCCAAGCCCAAAAGAAAAGACCCTGAAATAAACCTGGAATCCAGGGCTGGCAGGAAGACAAAATTGGGGGTGGAAGAGGAATTTTTGGTGTCTATTTTCTAAGGGAGGAACTGCCTGACAACTCTGCTGCAGTAGACCAGGGCTCACGGCCCCGTAACTCATAGACACAGCAATGGATTTTTAACTGGCTTTTAACTGCAGGGCACCCACTCAGAAGCCCCTGGCTATCTGAGGGAGTGCGATGGAAACTAGAGCTTAATGGGAATAACAAAACAAAGCTATCACCACAAGCCAGTGCGTTCAGGTGGTCACAGAAGAGAAAATCCCAAGAAAAAGTGGTTGGTGTGTAATCATTGTCGCTGTTTGCTAACCCAAACTGGAGGCAGCTGGCAAAGGGGAAGTGGGCTCAGAACAGCTGCCCCAGGCACCCTGGGCACCTTCTTGTGTGCCACCTTCATGGGCAGGGGGGTTGGAAGGAGATGATCTCCCTTCTCACCCAGGCCATTCTATGATTATATTATTCAAAGAGGTTGTTTGGCTCAGGCAGCAGGCTGGGGACGGGAGCTTCTGCTGGCAAGATGCAACACTGGGATGGGGAAGCCAGTCCCTGGACAGAGTCCAAACTACTGTACATCCCCTGTAGACCCTCCTGGCTATTCCCTCTCCTCATAACAGTGTCCCATGGACAGCCTCCACCCCCAGCCCAGTGTCTCCAGTGGCATGGATGAGCTGGAATAGCACAAGCTGGGCAAGCCCTGCAGCACAGCCAAGGAGCAAGAGCAGCCCAGAGCCAGTGCCAGCAATGGACAGCTCCAGCCTCCCCTGCATTCTGCATTGACAGGATGGTGTTTGGCTAATCCATTACACAGATGGTTACTAAACATCTGTGGAAAATTTGTTTTCACAGACCAACTTGAACTTCAGCGAGCACTGCTGGGGTCAGAAGTGGTGAGGGCATCGCTCAGGCAAGGATGGGATTCACAGGTGTCCATGTTCCATCTGCATCTCCTCATCTCACACTCTCATTCTGCTGCTCTGCTGATCCATCAATTGCCTGGAGGGAAGCAACACCCAACAGGACGGGAGGCACCCACTAATCCCTCCTCTGGGGCTGCAGAGAGCTTGCCCTGCCCAGCACATGCCAGTAACATCAGTGAGAATCACCCCACCATGCTGGACACAGAATCACCTGTGTGACAGTCAAAGCCAGCAGCACCTCAGAGTGTCTTCATCCATCTTTGGGGACAGTCACATTTGATTCTGGCCAGGGAAAGTCTTGTTGAGTGCTCTCTTTCATGCAAACTTTTTCTTTTCTTTTTTTTTTTCAATGTGTCAGTTTAAGATTGCAAAAATACTTTCATCTTCAAAACAGTGTCACAACTCCCCTTCAGCATTTTCATAACAATGCTGCCATTCTGGCTTCAAAACATCTTCCCAAACTTATTGTTCACACATGCGCCGAACTTTAAAGCTCAGAACTGAGGGACTGCGATGAAACTGGAACAAGCTGCTCTTTGAATAAAGACAAGTTTTCCTTTCATCTCGTGCTAATTAACAGAAGCATCCTTCCCTCTGCGCCGGCCCCTGGTCAGCACACAGTGCATCTGTGAGACCTCAAAGGAAAAGCTCCCTCTTCCCTTCACAGCAGCCCCTCTGTGCAGGCACAGCGCAACATCCTCAGCATCAGAGGGACTTCCCAGAGAGACCAACGCTGGGGAGATGCAGGAGGAGATGTAGAAGCCCCTCAGGAGCTGCTGTGGGACCCTTTCAGCTCAGTCAGGATGCACATCGTTGCAGCTATGTGCAACCAAGCATCTTACAGAAACGCAGGAGCAACCCAAGGCCAGCAACATCCCCGCACCTCCAGCTCACAGAGCCTCCATCCTGCACAAATCCCAGCCCTTGTTCCTGTTCCCACACAACACTGGGCCATAGTATGTTAAGGAACAGCTCCAAGGATGCTCCAGGGACCTGTGCCCTGTTCCTGACCTTCTACCACCACAGCAGAAGCTGCTGCACAGGGTAGATCTTGCTGCCCACTGCAAGACCACTCTCCCAATCCAACCTTTCCCTCTCATTCAGTTCATGCCAGGAATAAAAATGTCCCTCGGCAGCTCCCTAACTGATGCAAATATTTGCATAGAGTTGAAGAATGAGAGCATGGAGAAGACTGAGAAAACTGCTTGGCCATTACCAGCTAGTTTAATGCTGCAGCTTGTTCCCAGCCAGGTCCAGCCACACCAGGTCCCACCTGCCTTCCAGCTGCCTCAGCTGAGGAGAGAAACACCACTACAAACAACAGCTTTTCTTCAATCTAAATTCTTCCCCCACTCAACAACAGCAAAAGGAGCAGAACATTCACACCTGCTTGTTTGCCCGTAGGCGCTTCCAGAGCAGTTTCGTAGAAAAATAATCAGAACAGGCATTGATTAAAACCCACGGCCCCACATCCACAGAAATCCCTTTGCCTTTTGTGCCACAGCAAAAACACCACCTTCCTTCCCAGCCCAGTTAGTTGGAACACGGAGCTGCTGTNGGTGGGCAATGCAGCTGGGAGATGCCATGGGAAAAACATCAATGAGCTGTTTAGCAAAGAACAGGCTTTCATGAGGCTCAACTTTCCTCCAGCATCCCCTACAAACACCCTGTACCTCACACCAGGGCAGCTCAGCTGGGAGGAGTGCTGCAAACAAGATTTTTTCCTCCTGTTTTGCCTTTAAGTGGCCCATTGCAACACACTGTAAAACCCTTCATCACCAATGAGGGAAAAGGTTTTACAACAGTCTTTAAAGCAAGCCCAGGCAGCAGAGAACACCTCTCCTAGCTTGCACAATTTTGGGCAGCACACAAGATTTCAGGCAATGCTCCTGCTCCTGGGGAGCAGAATCCGAGGTTGGCAGCATCCCCCACACCTCCAGCTCACAGAGCCTCCATCCTGCCCAAATCCCAGCTCTTGTCCCTGTCCCCACACACCGCTGGGACATGGCACGTTAAGGAACAGCTTGTCAGCTAAGCAGCAAAGGCAGCTGCTACAAAAGCAGAATAAAATCGAGTACAAGGAGCAGCGGCGTGTCCGTCGTGCAAACTGCTGCTCTGGCAAGACCCCAAGCTGGCTATGAGCAGCCCCTACAGGCAGTGTCCCCGACCTCCCTCCCAGCTGCCACGCCACTGGATAATGGATTTCCTCCTCCAAAGCAGCAGAAGCCAGGAACACAGTAAGGACAACNATAATCAGAACAGGCATTGATTAAAACCCACGGCCCCACATCCACAGAAATCCCTTTGCCTTTTGTGCCACAGCAAAAACACCACCTTCCTTCCCAGCCCAGTTAGTTGGAACACGGAGCTGCTGTCCCACAACAGGTCCCGGCAGAGCGAGCTGTGAGACACAGGGTGGTTTGCGACAGCCTTCTCAGGGAGGTGACCACAGAGCTGTTTCAGTGTTGGCCGAGGATCCATGCATAAATTTGCACTGTTCCTGCTCGAGAGAGGCTTTGGAGACCAAGTTCTACTGAAATACTGGATTTACACGACTTGGGGCACACTGTAAACTGGCAGNGGCAATGCTCCTGCTCCTGGGGAGCAGAATCCGAGGTTGGCAGCATCCCCCACACCTCCAGCTCACAGAGCCTCCATCCTGCCCAAATCCCAGCTCTTGTCCCTGTCCCCACACACCGCTGGGACATGGCACGTTAAGGAACAGCTTGTCAGCTAAGCAGCAAAGGCAGCTGCTACAAAAGCAGAATAAAATCGAGTACAAGGAGCAGCGGCGTGTCCGTCGTGCAAACTGCTGCTCTGGCAAGACCCCAAGCTGGCTATGAGCAGCCCCTACAGGCAGTGTCCCCGACCTCCCTCCCAGCTGCCACGCCACTGGATAATGGATTTCCTCCTCCAAAGCAGCAGAAGCCAGGAACACAGTAAGGACAACTGTGCTGCTTGTCTGGGAGGGTGAGGAACACTGGAGAAGGAAACAGCAAGCGCCAGGCTGCGATAAGATGTAAAGCAATGCAATGGAGCTTGCGTCTTCAAGCAGCTCTGGTTTCTTGAATTGTGTTGAAAGGCAAGGCTGTTCTGTTTAATTAAATACACTTCCAGCCCTTCTGATCACGCTCAGAAAAATTAAAGCGAGAAACACACGGCTGTTGATGCAGTACAAGGCAGGCAACTGCAATGCCTACAGTAAAAACAACCACAAACCTCTACTGCCGTTTTGAAATCCAGTCAATATTGAAGGTTCCTAATGTTCAGGGTCCATGAATGAGGCTGGCAACAGCACATCCCATTCCTGGTGGCCCGAGGATTCATCTCAATGGGGTTCAAGGAAGGAGGCAAAGCTAAAGGTGCAGCGTGAGGCAACACCTGCGCTCCTTGGGGATGAGTTTGGAAAGGTTTGGAGCAAGAGCAAATGGATGCAAAGGCTGGAGAGCTTTTGAAGTGTCCCTGCACCATCCCAGCAGTGCCCACAGCAATTCCCATACTCAAACACATCAAAATAACCTCCCTCACCAGTCTGTTGTCTCCTCCTTAGCCGGGGACCTGAGGCTGGCAGGCACCACACACCCTGCCTTTGCTGTGATGCATTTGATGGGAACACGTAGAGGCTGCTTTTGATTTTACAGTTTGTTTATAGCACACATTTGGGGAGCTACACAGGATGGGAAAATACATCCCATAAACAAACTGCTAAACAAAACAGGCTAAGTGTGTACCACTCCAAACTAAAATAGACTCCAGCGAACCGCCACGTTTCAAGCATATGCTCCTGACAACAGCTTCCCTTGGTACCCCTGATCCTGCTTTCAGTTTTGATTTTTAGGCTCTGCACCACTGACAGCAGCTTCAGATGCCTCCCACTGCTCCCACAGCTCCAGGTGAGCCAAGAGCAGATGGAAACAAACCCAGCTGGAGGTGGAGACCAGCAAGGGTGATGGAGGCAGAGGGCTGCATCACCCTTCCCTGCTCCTACCCTGCAGGAGGTGGAAGGCAGCAGCTGTCCAGACATTGCCAAAGGCTGCAGACTGTGGACATGCCATCATCTGGCTCAGGGACCATCTCTGCAGGGACAGAAGGGGACATTGGGTGACAAAAGGCTTGTACACCAAGTATTTCAGGCAGACATATAGAGTCTCTATCCGAAGAGCTGCCCCGGCAGGAGCCCTGTGCCCGTCAGATGAACTCTGCCACCCTGCTAATGCCCAGAAGCAATTTCTCAAGCGTTTAAACTTTATCATCCTCTCTCTCTCAGGGCTGCACAGAGGGCACGTTTACCCTGCAAATGCCTCTTCTGTCAAGATCCAAAGCTGTCGAAGCTGCGCAAAAGTAATTCCCACCCACTCCTACTGCCCCAGGAAGAATATTTCTTTGGTGGTTTTGCATAACAAACAGCTACACCGTTTGCCTGTTTCTCCTGAGAAACTCAGGCTTAGAGGAAAACACCCGGTCCAGTGCTAGTCTGAGACCAGACTTCATAAAGTTCCCCCTGCAAGGGGGAGCAGGGCGAACATGCTACCGCGGAGATTAGACCACAGCTGCTCCTGATAACATTCAGTCACCCTGGCAGGCTGCAGCATACCGAGTTTGTAAAGCTCCTTGGGAATCCTTCAAGATGAAAGGTACAGTATGATACGGATGTATTATATCCATGGGCTTTGTTACAGCACACATTTTGGAGCGTGGTTTTATTGGTAGAACACAGAGTTCAGCTGAAGCCCAGGGGCTCTTCGGGTGCCGAATGCACCCCTGTAGCCCTCCCTCTGCTTTGCGGGGGAGGAAAAATGCTGAAGTCCCTGATGGCAACACGGCAGATGGAGCAGCCAGCACCCTTCCAGCAGCAGTGAGCGAGGACCTGTCTGCACAGATAAGGCCAAAATCACCTCTGCTGGATGTGCCTTCAGCCTGCAACGTGTCTGACTCCTAAATACATCTCTCAGTCCCCAAAACGCCACTGCTTTGACTGGCTTCTCTACAGCATCCCTCCTTTTCAGCTGTACCTATTGTGCTGCCTCCTTATCCCAAGGCCATCCTCAGTAAAGGCCAGGACGCTCCTTGAGTTGAGCCAACCTTAATTAAGTGGTACCCAGAGCTGGCATTCCCTGGAAAACCCTGAGCTGTCCACCCTGAGCACCTTCTTCAGACAATATGATGGGAAATGTTTGCTATGGACACAGCTTGACCACGGGCTGCTCAGTTTGGATGGTTTGGAAGTGAGGGAAAGGAATATGGATCCCCTTTTGGATTACCTTCCCAACACACTGCTCAGTCTGGGCACCTCTCTCTGGCCAGATTACATTAGAGGCAGAGGAACAAGGAGCATGATGTCCACAAGCAGGCTTTCAGAAAACCCTGTGAGGCATTCTCTGGGTGTATTAAAGGGCAGGAAAAATTTTTTAAACCCCTTTAATTTAAACAGTTGAGAAGTTCAAAAGACATGAAAGCAGTGTAATGGGGGTACAAGGAAAAGGGGCGTACCAGGATGTTCCAATAAGCTCTCCAGGGCCACCACCCATGCTGACCCCACCACACAGGAGACTGCTCAGACCCAGCAAGCCAAGGTGAAGGGTTTCCATCTCTCTCCATTCCACAGAGCCTTTGCAAGGCTGGGAATCCCATCCCAGTGGGAAACTGCCCAGGAGAGCAGACCTCGCTCTGTGTGCACCTGCATGAGGAATTCATCAGGTCAATGGCACCAACTTCCACCTTGTCAGAACCCCCTGGTAGCAAAAGCAACAGCCACAAGGCAAGAGTGAGCTGAGGGAGAGGCTTTTCAGGCTCCACATACAGAACTGGTGTTCCTTGGCTGGGGTGGATGAGCAGCAGGTCCCAGTTCGGGGCTGCAGGGACCATGCTCTGCTCCAGCCCTTTCCCTGCTCCCACACACAGGCGGCCCCTTGCTCCCCACCATGGCACATGCCGGCACAGGAGCATCGCATCAAGAAGCTGATATTACTGAGCAGTTGGCTAGAGGCAACAAAAAAATTCCTATGCTGTTGCCAACTCCTATTTTCTGTCACTTGATCCCATAGTTTAGGGATGCGTTGTGCTCCCTGGAACGCGGATCACTGGAGAACCATAAAGAGCAGCATGGGAGGGTACTGGGTTTGAATGGCCTTGGGACAGACACAGCCCTGGCTGTGGCAGCCGCAGGCACACTGGAATGCCAGCTCATATTAGACAAGTGCCTCGACAGCCAGGAGCCCTCAGGCTGGTTGGGGTTGGGCAAGTGCCTCAGCATCCAGGAGCCCTCGGGCTGGCCAGCTCAAGCAGCAGAGCCAGGGCAGGAATCCAGCCACAGGCAAGGCCACCCCGCTGCCCTCACGAACTTTTAGGGAGGGGAAACAGAAAAAGAACCAAAGCCTCAAAGGTACCAGCACAGCTGAGCTCCTGCAAACCTGCTCACAGCTGGGAGCACACTTGGGGTCTCCAGACCCTCCACTCCAGTTATACAGACCTGGGGCCATGGGCTTTTGGGAGGGTGGATTCAGCTCCACAGTGGATCCGTAGGGTCTCTGCAGCCAGGGTAGTGCCCTTCCACTGGCAGATTTCATCCAACACAGAGAAAGAAAGGCATCAGGCACCGACACAACCAGCCTGGCTGGTATCAGGCTGGAACTAGGCATTCCCTCTGTCACCTGAGGATGTGCAAGAGCCCAGCCCCAGGGAGCCCCATTCACTCCCCCCACTGCAGCTCCTGAGTGCAGCTGGCAGTGCCATTTCTGTGTCACTCTCCTGCACTGGAGGAGCAGATGACGGAGCACGTGAGGTGCCAGGTCCTGTGGGTCCTCTCCCTGCAGAGATGCACAGCTGACCTTTACCAGCCCGTCTCCCTGCGTGCAGCCATGCACGCTACCTTTGCTTCCCTCTCCTAACAGGATCACTCCCGTGCATATGCCTGGAAGCAGCACCATCAGCTCAATAATCTTCCTAAATACAGCAGTTACCAGGTGACTGGGGAAAAAAATCTCTTTTACTGCTGATGCTGCTAATGGAAAATTTCTCCCCTTTCGCTGCTGCTTTCAAAGCCAGTCGTAGTTTCCTACAGACTTTGTCTTGCACGGAGACAGGAGAAGTGGAAGCACAGAGGGAGGGGTGCGAGATTGGTGGGGGACAGATAACGTGGAATACAGAGGGAATTCGTCCTTCTGCCCCCTTCCCACCAGCCGCCTCCACCCACAGACAAAGTCCTGGCTCCAAATCTTATCTGCCCCATCTTCTCACAAGCAGTGGCAGCCCAGCCTCCTCCTGCAAGGAATTCCTCTTTCCTTCCCGCAGTGGGATAAGCATGCTGGATGCATTCAAGAGCACTGCTTCTTGCAGGGCAAACAGGGAAGACACCCAAAGAAGCAATGGGGCAAAATCACTTACTTTGTGATTTTTCCCCCCACTTTCCTCCTTCCCAGGAGACAACCAGAAAGCCTCACCCAGCCAGTGCAGATGCAGGCAGCCAAGATCACTGCTCGTCCCCTCCACATGCCATTCTGCTTCTTCAATACCATTAAGTGTCTCCAAACTGTCTGGACACTGGAAACCTTAACTGCATTAGCTGAGACCCGAGCAGCAGCACAAGCATTCAATTCTTTTAAGTGGCACCATTTCTTAAGCTGGTTATGCACAAGAACCATCTTTGCTCAATGCCATCACGCACCCCACAGGTAGTGATGTGGCAGGACTGGGGAGCAGCACGGGAAGACTGGTCAAGGCTCAGCACTCCCCATTTCAGATGGCTGCAGCCAGTGGAGGACACTCAGACACGAGCTGTACCATGGGCATTACAGAGAATGAAAGGTATCAATCAAAGCTTTTCTCTTCACTTCTTTCAATGTCCAACGCCAGCCTGCCCCGCACTCTGCTTTCGGTGTGTTGGCAGGTGTTTCTCAAGCCACCTGCAGCTGCTGACGTGTATGTCGAGGAAGCTTAAGATCAATACCTCATGCTTCTCACATGTGGCATCAATCTGTTCTCTTCTTATCCCAGCCAGTCCTGTGCCTGAGTTCCTGTTAGACTATGAAAGCCCAAGGGCTTAGCCCCATTTCACAGCCAGCCAACACCACACATCAGCACTGTGTCACTGAGGAAGCACAAAGGCTTGTCCATCACACAGCTGAGGTTCATACTTTTAGGGCTTAGAAAAGAAAAGGCAGCAAGTTTTGAAGGTAACATCCATCTGCGTGGTGGCACCTGGAGGTCACTCACCACCCCATTCCCCACAGAGAAATGCAAGCTCTCTGCGTAATTCTGAAGAATAGCTCGGGACTTTTTTCCTGAAAAAGAGTAACAAAAGCCTCTGGCACACAGACATCACGGAAAATAACTGCCATCAGCTGGGAGGAAGGGGGAACAGGGGGCATCCCCAGCCACCAGCCTTCTCCCGCCTGGCAGCTCAGCTGCATAACCAGCTCCTCTCTCCCTTCATAGTTAATCTTCTGTTGCCACTAGCTGGTCAACACGGGTACTCTTGGAAAGCAGCAGCTCCCCGAGTACAGCCTGCACTCAGCTACAGAATCCCAGTTTTAAGTAGGATTTTCACCCCAGAAAATACCCAAGACTAAGCAAAACCCCTGCCAAGCATGCACCCTATTGTGCTGGACAAGTCACATTCAGCCTTGCCTTTGGGGAGGCCCTTTTCATGGGCATTTTGTGCCTACAGCCTTTCTGAGTGTTACAGAGCTCACAGACCGGGAGCTCAGGACACACATCACCAGTATAACCTCAGCTCCAGCTGGGCTCTCTCTCCTTCGTTCCAACTGGAAAGTTTCCTGCTTTCCTACACTCTCCCCAGGCAGCCCCCACCTCCAGGGACCTGACCCAGACCCCACAACCACACACAGCTGTGGATGGGCACAAAGGGGAAGGGGAGCAGCCCCCACTCTCAGGTCTGTATCTGCCCCATCCCTGTCCCAAGGAGCCTACCAACACATCTTATTCTCACCATACGACTTCACTGAGGCTTTCAGGCTCTCTCCCACTTGCCTGGTGAAAGATGTGACTCTTCACACACTGGATTAGCTTGGGAACAGCCAGAAAAAGAAAAAAAATAACAGAAAAATCCCCAACACTTGATTAACCAAACCTCTGCGCTGGTACACAGAGCAGCTCAAGCCTAGCAGGAGGCAGTTAATGCAAAGGGAGGTATGGAAACCAGACTTTGCTCACTGGCGTCTCTGCAAAGCCAATGCCATTTTTAGATGCCATGCCCTGATGAGTGGAGTCTCATGCTGGGCACACTCTCTCTGCCACCCACACAATGCTGCTCCAGATCCCACAGGCCAACCCAAAGCAGAGAATGGCACTTCCGAACAGCAGCATCAGTAAGTTCCAGACACACTCGTGCTCCCCAGGTGACCCTCCAGCCTTTCCACCCACTCTGCACAAACCCGAGTTGGTGACAAAAGCAAGGACAGCAAAACCCTGCTCAAGCACTTTAAGAAAAAACAGTATATATGATCAATCCACTGAATGCCTTCCCTTATTTTGATGCATTCACAGAATCATAGAATCATTAAGGTTGGAAAAGACTCCAAGATCATAGAGTCCAATCCTTGACCAAATCACCACCTTGTCAACAAGACCAGAGCACTGAGTGCCACGTCCAGTAGTTTCTGGAATATTCAACATTTTTGCCCTAAAGAGAAGTTCAAGTTACAAGGTGGCTTCAGGAAAAGTTAAGAAAAAAGACAAAAGCAGTGGTACTGAACTGGAGAGGAGCTGGAGGAGCTGCACAGCTTTGGGAAGTGGAGGACAATCATCAGCCAAAGAGGGGCCACAGGGGGACGCCAGGAATGTAGACAAAGAGGCATGTTTTGTGACAACCACAGAAACAAAGTACCTTGTAGCACTGCAGACACTGTCAAACAGCATCCATTAAGCCATTTATGAGAAGTGTGTAGTAAATTGTTCTTATGTAAGGCACTACAGGGTAAGAGCAGTGGTGAAAATCCGTCTGCCTCTTTCCTTCTCTCTCCTCTATATATATCTGCTCACACATAGACAGAGCTCAGCTAAATTAGCTCGGAAGCTAACTGCTTCATTCCCTGAATTGCACTTAGAGCAGGCCATGCCGTGGTGGAGCAGCTATTGTAGAGAACACATGGCTGCTGACTGAATCAAGATACGTACCTTAGAGAGACCTCATTGTGCAAGAATAAAGCCAATGACAGGCTGCACCAATTGCCAGAGTAACTCTAGAAGAATTAGAGGGGGAAAAAATACCACAAAGCATCAGTTGTATCCAAGGTTAAGGAAAGGGCAGGATGCTTTTTCAGGAAAGGGGACACACAGCAATTCATAATGCACTGGTGGCAGAGTTACATTTGTCATTTCCTGCCACCACTGGGCTTTGCTGAGTAATTTTATAGTAACGTAACTTGGGGGTGGTGGGAGAAGCATCCTTCTTGTCTCCAACGCAAGAGAGAAAAAATAAACTGAGGCGTAGGAAATAGAGAAGCTGAGACACCCCACTGGAGGAGGGACACGGAGCACAGGGAGCTGCCAGTGGGTGTTTCAGCAGCAGGTCCCTGCTGCAGTACAGGAGGGATGCACAAGGAATCGAAGTTTTTTGCCTCTGTTGGAAAAGGATGAAGCCAACCCCACCCTGGGCTCCCCAGATGCCGGGCACCCACTCAGGCACACAGAGCTGGAGCTGCTGCAGAGCATCCCTGAGCACCCACCCGGGCACACAGAGAGGCTGCCACTGCAGAGCATCCCTGAGCACCCACCCAGGCACACAGAGAGGCTGCCGCTGCAGAGCATACCCGTGGGCCCACAGAGCAGAAGCTGCTGTGGAGCATCCCTGGGTACCACCTGGGCACACAGAGCAGGAGCTGCTGTGGAGAATCCCCAGGCACCCACCACCCCCTAGTGGGCTCCTGCTTGCCACGAGTGGCTGCTGCTCCTGATGCTGCCAGCCTGCCATGGGCCAAGAACCGGCTGAATGGATGTTTCCTAGCGCTGCTTTCTCCTCTGTCTCAGCCACGCAGTGGCTCCTGCAGACCAGGCTGCCCCGCAGGCAGGGATGCTACACTGGAAGCTCTCGCTTTATGCACTTAAGTGAATAAAATCTCGTATTGTCACGGAAGAGATAAAGTTGTTTCCTCCCTAGGAGGAGGAATCCTTTAAAGAAAAGGAACACAGAGCACAGCATGCGCTCTGTACCGTACACCAACTCAGAGCACCTATCTCCTCAGCCTACTTTAACTTGTTTTGCCCTTAAAAAGGATCAGCAGATAATGTGACACTTCAAGACATGCTTTAGTGGTGGAATTGCCAGTGTTAGGTTCAGAGTTGGACTTGATGATCATAAAGGTCTTTTCCAGCCTAAATGATTCCATGACTCTAAGTTTCACACCGCTGCAGACAAGGCTCTGGAAGCTGCCTGCCTTTAGCTACGGATCGTCCACCCTCCTTTAACGCCAAGGAGTGATGAGAGGCACAGGAGCCTGGGAGTTGCTGAGCAGACCCAGACTACAGACTGGCTGCTTAAACTCATTGCCACCATGCAAGGCAATGTTTTATTTCCTGCTTCCTGGCTTGTAAAGATATTTAAGTCCTCCAAAACGGGGTGGCCTCAATTTATTCTCAACTTATTTCACTTCAGAGTCTGTAGTATCAGCACCACAACTCTGCTCTGCCGGCTTTATGATTTCTTCACCTTTTTTTTTCCTTTCAAAAATCCCCCCAGGATGCAAGTCAGGGTGACTGTCCTGGGCTATGTGCTTTAGGATGTTTTCCTACCCCATCCTTACCCTCCTGAGGCCAGCAAGTGATCTCTTCTCACAGCAAGATCCCACACTCCGAGGCATTTGGGAGTCCTCAACACATTTGCAGTCTGCAGGATGTCAGCTCTTACGTGTCCTCCTGAGCTCATGCCCAGACAGCCACTAAACATGTCCAGCAACATGCATAAAATAGATATAATCATATAAATCAGCTAACAATAAGGGCTTGCAAGGATTTTGCCAAAGAGAATTCTCTTCCCCCACGTCGCTCTAAAGCCATTCAACTGCCCTCCCGCTTGTAACGTGATTTTCACTTCCAAGAGCCCATCACAAGGCAGCAGCAGCTCTCACATTCCAAACCAGTAATGAATTTAGAAAAGGATGGAGGGGGAAAAACCCACCACAGCATACTGCACCCTTAATTTCTGCACTGGAAAAACCAGCCAGCAGAAATCCTTTACAGCCCTCACCCACAGGAGAGTTAACTGCAAGCAAGACTCAGTTGCCACTCCAGGAGACGGAGAGAAATGCAACAAATTTGAAATATCAGAACATACACAGCAATTCATGAGCTAGACCTTGGGGAAGGACAAGTGTTTTACCTTCTCTGGAGGCAACAAGCTGATTAATTTCAGGACCATGATGAAGCCATCCCACCATAGGCAAAGCTTTCATTTATCTTCCAACCTGCCTGATGCCTGTGGGTTCAGGGAAACAGGAGGGGACCTTTTGGGGTCTTCTGGGCATGCAGGGGTCACAAAAAACCCACAGATTTGCACAAGACATGCTTCACATTCACAAGTACACACATAACCAATATGCCAGGCAAGAAAAAAGAGAATTTTTTAGACAAAGACGTGGTCCCTTTACTGGCAGGCACTCACAGAAATAGGATTTGCTATACAAGATCATGTCTCTGATCTATCAAGACAAATTCCTCTCCTCCAACTTGAGCTATTATCTAAGCTCACACAGAGGGGTTTCTTTGCCATCTGATATATTTAGATCAGTGCGCAATTCACACCCAGTCCCTGAAGAAACTGTACTCTAATCTGAAAATTAACTCGGTGAGCCATGAAACTTCTTGTTACTTTTAGCCGCTGTATGATAAACGTCATTCCTACTGCATCAAACCTTTTCTCACTTTCATTACTTGAAATAGAGTATCTGCTTTGTGTGGGATTTTTACAATTGACCAACCGTGTCTAAGGAATCCACAAAGCCACAGCCCGAGAGCCTAAAGAAGTACCATCAACTTATTTATGATGGGTGTTTGCTACGAGAAGGTAAAATGACAGGACTGGGAGAAACAGACAGACATTTACCTACCCTGGCTCATTGCACCCAGTGAAAGGCAATCATTTCCACAAGGCACACGCAGATATTTGGGGTCAGTGCCCTCTGGTCAGCCTGCACATTGGCACACCTTGACACACCTGAGGCACAACAGGGTGATGCACTAGAAGTCACAACCCAGCGTGTCAACTGATATCTCAGCCCCAAGTTAAGCAGGTACTCGAATTATCTTAGGTTTGGACACTGAAAAACAGGAACGCTAATGGATAAAGCAAAGAATAACAAAAACCTTTCGGTGACCTGGCAGAGTAAACACCGAGCTGCCCAGGTGACATTCTCAGCAGTTTCCCTGGAGCACCCCCAGGCTGATTAAGGCACAGAATTGGGTAAAAGTGACAAGAGGCAGCTCGAGTACCCCAACGGAGACAACAGAATCCGGCATCAAGATCAAAGTACGACCACAGAATTATTTCTAGTCCCATCCCCCTTCCCACGAAGCTGAGAGCGGAGGAAAGTCTGCGGCGTTCGCACAGACCCGGGCGCTGGAGTTGTGCGTGAAGCAAGAGCGAGCTCCGAGAATTAAGACGAAAACATTTATAAAATCAGGCTCTGACTAGAAAAACAGCCCCTCCCGCTCTGCCAGGCTCGGAGGAACCTCCTCGGGGCTCAGAGCTCAACTTGGAGCAGACGAGGCAGCCCCCATGACATCCAGCCTGCGCGGGGATGCTCTCCTCCTCCCGGGGATGCTCTCCTCCTCCCGGGGATGCTCTCCTCCTCCCGGGGCTGGCAGCGGCGGCAGCCTCAGGCCCTGCTAAAAAATCCCTCCCCGACAGGAAAAGGAAAAAAAGGAAAAAAAAAAAAAAAAGAGAAAACCAAACCCAAAAAACCAGGATGCAGCACGGGCAGGGTTAGAAAGCCCCAAAACACATCCAACCGCCCGCGGAGCGGGGAGGGCGGACACGGAGCCGGCGCGGCGGGTGTCAGATGCTCCGGGGATGCTCCGGGATGGAGGGGCGGGATGNATCGTCCTGCACGGCGACGCGGCCGGGCAGCTCGCTGCGGACGAAGAGCAGCAGGCGGGACTCGGCGGCGGCGGCGGCGGCGGGCGGCGGGGCTCCGCTCCAGCTGATGTCGTTCTCCCGGAGCACCGGCAGCGTGGACACCGTCACCGTCTTCACGCGGCACGGGCCGGGGGGCTCCCGCGACGCCGCCGCGCCGGGCCCGCCGCCCAGAGAGACCGCG
>VWZF01004054.1:2071571-2154064 GCA_013396755.1 Sclerurus mexicanus | reverse complement strand
GAGCGCCACTTGCCACGCACAGCGATGGGCTAGCCACCGGCTCGCCACCATGCGTGCCACCGCCGGAGCGCTCCCGCATCGCCCGTGCCGCTCCTGACTCGTGGAATTTGGGAGGGCTGGAGATGGGCTTCTGGCAAGGGCATGGAGTGGCAGGACCAAGGGAGGGAGGAAATGGCATGGAATAGACTGAGGGAAGGGTGAGATGGGATATTAGGGGGGAATTCTTTCCATGTGAAGGTGGTGAGGCATTGGCACAGGTTGCCCAAAGAAGCAGCTCAAGGCCAGGTTGGACGGGGTTAGGAGCAACCTGTCTAGTGGAAGGTGAGCCTCTGGCAGCAGGGCTGGAATGTATGATCTTTAAGGTCCCTTCCAAACCATTCAAGAAATCTGTGATTTTGTGAAAACCTCATGGCCCTCCCACCTCTCCCCCATTCCAGCTCGTTGCCACTCTCACCTGCAGGCTGTTCCTTCCTTTCAGGCAACAGCTGGGATGCAACAGCATTGCAATGGGCTTCCTGTGAGCTTTTACTAGTTATAACCCTCTCCTAAGTGAATAGGCACCTCCAGTGTCCAGGGCACACAAGGATGGCTTGAAATGATGATCCTGGAGAATATGAACTGGAGACCTAGAGTAAAGATTTTAGATTTGGACTTTACCAGCTGGCATTTAAATGGGAGCCAGAAGGATGAATGATCTTGAGGTTTGATCACACGTTCCTATACCTTTCCATCATATGGATGCCTTGGTGCCTCCTGAGGGCTGGAGTTTGTTCTTGAAGACAAACTAGGTGAGTTCCACTGGTTTGGAGCCCTGGAGCTCCACCTTGGGCTGCAATGGAAACAACTGGCTTTTCAAAATGGAATGATGGGGTTGAGTTTGGAGGCAAACGCTGTCCCTACAGGCAAAGTAGACCCAGTTAACCCCAGCCCCAGAGCCCCATGAACTCCTGCCCACAGTCAGGCATGACTAACAGGAGAGGCAGCCTACAGGAGTTATGATTCAGTGACTCACAACAACAATTTCCTAGTGACTGCTAATCTACCTGATTTTATTTGTAGATGTACATATAAAAGAAGATGTCAAAACCCTAACAAAGCACACTTAATGCTCAGGCTTATATTATTTCCACAAGCTAATTAAGAGCAATTCATCACATGCCTATTGAGGCAAAACAGCCTTCTGAGATACCTAGGTCATCAAATGTTAAAACCACAACAAGGGCAGAATGGCAATGAATATGAAATCCAGCAAACAAACAGCTCAAGCCCCATTCCCAGGGGCCAGTCCCTGCTCCAGGAGCAGCCACAGCTCCAGCTCCCAGCCTTAACAAGCTGCATCCCCACTGTATAAGAGTCGGCGTGAGCACAGTGCCTGCTTCCAGCTACAGGAATAGAGAGAAGGCAAAAAGTGCTCCCCAGCAAACAGGAAACTAATTGCAAAACGTTAAAGGTGGTACCTCAGCTCTTCCGAACTAGGAGGGTTGAAGTTTTCTAGGCATGCTGGAAAAAAATAATCAACCAAAAATGCACTCCCAAGTGACAACTGTTTGTTGGGAAAACTGCAATAGTAGGAAAAATGAGTTTCTCCTTTTTTCTTTCTCTTTTTTCTAGTTTTGAAAATTCTTCTAGTCAAAGAGTGCACAGAACCAATACGGCATCAATACACAAGGTGACACACTAGTAGACAGTATATCTAAAAAGAAGTACATTTTTAATATCTTTTTGGAACTGGAAATCCTGAAAAAGAAAAACATCTATTTCTATTTGAGGCCCCATCCCTGTTATTTTCATCTCCTTGTAGCCACCTGCTGCACAACAGCATCCGTGTGCCATAAGTGGAGAATTTTTTTGCTGAGCATTTTGGGAAGTGATTGTCCTTGGGCTGGGAATGAGTCCTGAGATACCTACTGCTGTCACAGCTCTGGACCACAGCTTCTTCTTTAGTTTTGCTGCCGATCCAGCTGAATCAGAGGGAAGAATGTGCTTTGGTGCACATGTCAGATTTCCCCTGACCTAACATATGCCATCAAGCAACAAGGTGAATGTTCTTCAGGGTTTAGAGCTGGAGAGCAACGATCAGGAGACACAGATTGAAACACCTGCTTTGCTACAGACTGTCTGACTCTGAGCAAGTCTTGAGATATTAGAAAACAGAGCTGGGAGCGATGTTGAGGGTCTCAAAGGTCTGAACAGCTCTACACACATCATTCAGCCTTATTTTGCCTTGCTGTCTGCATTCATAAAGTCCTGCTAAAAACTATCTGCTGAGGAGCACACTGAGATTTTTGCAAGTGTTCCTGTACAAACACAGACATGGTGATCAACAGGAAGGTTCTGCAAACCACTGCCTTTAAATGGGTACATTAAACTTCCATTCAGTCTAGATCCTTCCCCATGTAAATGTAAATCTCTGTTCTCATTTGTGGGAGGAAAGGATTCCACCTGCTTTTTAGTTCCAAAGAACCTAGCTGAACACAAAACTTCACTGTTTGAAAACCACCAATAATATTTGCAAAGGGGAATATTATAGTGCTTGTTTACAACTGAGGTAACAGGTTTCTACTGCCCCCCCGCTTTCAAAACAGAAAAATCAATGGCACAAACAGGGTAAAGCACAAGCTCTGAGAGTTTCAGTTATTACCAAAATACTCCAGGAACACTTACAGAAGTTTGCTTAACTTGCTAATTTGGGGATACTTTAAGTCTATACAAACCGTGGATTTTCAAGCCAATTGCATAGCCCATAACCCAGATTGCTCTTTCTAAATGAGGCCCATTTTTAATATCTTTTTCTTATGCTTCACGGATCCAGCCTTTCCCTGGGGATGTCGGCGACTGCCTGACCGTCGATTTCAACAGCATCGGGGCCAAGAAACCAGCAAAAACTGCCTTTCCCAGCAAAAAATGCCGGGATGAAAATGGAAATCGTCTTACAAGTGAAAATGCATTACACTGACAAGACCCATCTGGGTAGGGTGAGATGGGGGGATCTGACAGGTTGTCAGGAGGCACCAGCTCCGTTCTCACCTTGCCTGCTGACTGCACAGCTTGGGGGCAAACCCCTTCTTTTTTCCACTGTGGGGGTTTGTATCCTCTCTTACATACATAATGTCAAGAAAATAATTAGTTGTTTCCATAATGGACAAAAAGAGATACAGAGGGCTGTGGAAATTATATCTATAACAGTCTCAAGTGTGGGGGTTTCAGCACGGGAAGCAGAAACATTCTCGGCATGAGCTGGGAGTTTCTCCGCTGTTGAGCAGTGATAGTGGGCTGTTCTGAGGTGGAGCAGCTTCTAGAAGAAGGCAGAGCATATGTTGTGTGTCATGTGAACCAGGAACCTTGGCTATGCCTACCTTATGCCTGCATCTGCCCACATTCTTGCCTAATTTCACCTGAGTGGATTTTTTTTAGCAGGAGTTTTGACACTATTTTTTTTTTTTCTATTCCCTAGCAGAGCAAATCAGCCCCAAGGTCATTTTCTTCTGTATGATGATACCCCAAGTGGGACTCAGGCAAACCCAGGATTTTATGCCTCTGTGAAAAGCTTTGTGAAGATGCTTTGCTAGAAAGGGCTTAAAATATCTATATTATCTAAGTTTAAAATGGATGTTGAAGGGGGAAAAAAGAGTCATTCTCATTTAAAGGGTCACAGATGAAGCATTCTTCGACTTTCAATCCCATGAGCTGGATTTCTGGACACCCAGAACTAATGCATCTTTTATTGGCTGGCAGAGATGAGGAGTTTATTGCAAAGATACCAATAGCAGCTTTCTGAAGTGGTTTTCAATTGGCCCTATTACTAAAGACATGTACATACAGCAGGGATCATTAAAATGCACTATGTATTTACAATATAGAGAGCAATTTATGTCTGTAATGCATGTCACAATTTCCACTGCAGCAATCAAAGGAGAAAGTCAGTCATAGAGCTCTGATGTAATCAGGGGTTTATATTTCACCCTGCAAGAATCATATCAGCATCAATAACTCCACTGAAGGAGCGAAAAGAATTTTTTTATATTGTGAAGTAAATGCCAGAAAATTAATTTTGTTTCCAAGCTGCAACGTACAAATGCTGGTCCACAGCCATACAGTATCTGCCCGTGGTCGGCAACCACATGGCTCAAGCTGTGCTTTTGTCAGCTCTCACAAGGAGTGCAGGAGACAGGCTGGGTCAGCAATTCTGAGAAATACCTCCTGAAAGAGGAGGGGATGCAGAAAATGCCCTTTGCAATTTGGTAGGTGACGTTTCTTGCTTCTGGGTTAACAGTGAGCCAGCAGACCCCTTGCTGTGCTCAGAGCTGCAGGAGATGGTGTCCTTCTGACACAGCATCAAACTGGGAGCTTCCTGACCACTTCCAGAGAGGTGCCTGGAGGGAACACTCCGCAGCTTTAGCTTCCCTGCTTTTTCAGCCAGGAGAGGCTGAATTTTCTCCTGCTTTCTCAGTTACAATTAGTTGGTTCCTACCTTTTACTGGAGAGCCATGAAACACCACTGTGTGCACTGTGAGACAGCCCCTGGACTCAGTTCAGAAGGGCCTGGAGTGGTAACAGGGAGCTGTATCATTTCTACAGCAAGGAAAGGCTCTTAAGCATTTTGGGTCGAGGTTGTAACATAACCATTTGTTCTCATTTATCCCGGCGGGAAGGTGGTGGTCAGATGCCCATGGCATGTTCTAGTTTTCCCCCCCTGAGGAGTATCTTCCTACGCTATCTCCCTCTTTATAACTCACCCTGAGCACACTGGGGTTTCAGGCAGACATTACTTGTATATGGTAGCAGCAGGATGTTAGGCATGTCCAGGACCAAAGCCACACTGGAAAGGGACCTTGCACATCCTAAGGCTGGAATCAGTCAGGTGCCTTGCCCCCCTCCCCAAACAGCCCCACTGCCAGAGGGAGGCACAGGCCAGCCTGACTAGAAAGAACACTTAGAGAGGCAGGGAGAACTGGAAAGCAGCCTGTTGCTTAAGCCAAAGTCCAAAGAATGAGGGTGTCCCATTCTCTCCTTCAGAACCCCATAACCACTCCATCACTGCCTGCCCTTTGACATGCCTTCCTGAGCAGTAACAGCCTCCAGCATGGCTCCTCTCTTCCCCAAAGATGAAAGAAACTTTAAATGCATGTAACTCTTGCACTCTACTTAATTAATCAGTTTTTGCATTACAAGTGAAACTTCTTTGATGCATGAAATATTAAGGAGCAGCAAGGGAGGGGAAGGAGAGGGGAGGTATTGGCTTTCACTGCTTAAGAGATGGATGGGCTGAGGGACCCAGAGGCTAAACTGCAGACAGTGCATCTGCAGCAGGATAGCCTGCCTAGATAGAAATGCCAGCCAGCAAAGGATTTTCCCTGCATTTCTTGCCTCTCAAACAGATGGTTTTTACTCCACATTCAAGCCCTATGTGCTCATCAAGGTTTGCTCACACAGGCACAGGAAGGGGACAGTGCCTGATTAAACTTTCATGAAAAATAATCTCTGGTTGATTCATTGTTTTTTATCTCATGATGGCTGGAAGAAAGTGAAGCAAAATGAGTCTTTGGTGAAGAGAAACAGCTCCATTCTGGAAAAGCCAGACAGGCTTTTAGTCAGATGAGGTTCTCCCAAAGGATGTGTGAGTACTTATCTGTGTTACGGGTTTGGAAGTGCCATTTCCACACTGAGCTATGAAGGAGGGAACACAGAAACCCACACATGTCAGTGTGGATATTACTGCAGCCCTTGATAGCACACAGCAGGGATTCAGCGGCATGGTACCAGGTGTGTTTGACACCAGGGAGCCACACTGCTCTCAAAAAAGCCCCAAACTCCCCTTTTCTCCCGAACCACCACACTTGATTGAAGTCTTCTGGCAGCTCTGCTCAAGAGTGCAAAGCAGAACCCAGAGTCCTTGCTTTCCACCCTGCTCCTTCCCAGTTGACTCATTCAAGAGCTGTGTTGGTTTCTTAAAACGCATCCATCAGCTCAGAGCTGCTTGTACCCAACCACCAGCCTCTCCAGAGCATCACACTGGGCCTGGCTGCCACAGCCTGAGCCCAGCAGCCAGGTAACAGGTCCTTCATAAACAAATGGCAATGGCTTGGCCTGCATTAGCTGCAGAGGGGGTAATAAATGAATAAATGGGTTAATTATACCCACCACAGAATTTAATTAGACCATCTCTGTTCACTCTGCTTCAGCCAGAATCTCAATTATAAATCTTTATTTTCAAGGTTTTACAGCTCGGACATAAAAACTTGCTCTAGGCTTAAACACGACACACAAGGTCTTCTGCTCAGGGACCGCTCCAGTTTTTTAAGCAATCTTTCTTAAAAAGGTCAGGTTGGGGGACCAGATGGCTTAAGGGGAAGGTAATGAAGATGCAGGGCTTTTCTAGAAGAGGTGGCTGGATGAAATTGTGGGCAGTTTAACAGGACTGAGACATTATTAAAGGCTGCTGGGTGAAACAGTGCTCAACTCTCTCCAATCTCAGACAAACAGGAGTCCTGATTGCTAAATGCAACTGTGATTCCTGCTAAGAGTGGCATCCCCACTCCCCATCAGCAGAGATCAAGGACTGCAGGGCTGGGGAGAGGGGACCCCCATGCCTCCAGGGCAGGGCTAGGCAGGGGGAGTCACACACCTGGCTCCTGCAGAGGGAATGTGCTCCAGGGCTGCCAGGTGTGTGCATGCTGCTTCCCCCAGTGCAACAGAATCACCCCCTCCTCCTCCTCAAAGGAGGCCAGCTGGCTGACCTGGAGTAGCTGAAAAAACAGAAGGCAAATGAGAAATTATCCCACTTTTTAAATTGTTATGATTCTGGAGGTAATTTAGGACCCGCCTTTTGCTTTCCAGAGTTGACAGTATTGAAATCCAGTTCTTCTGTCTGGTTAAATGCGCTCTGAAATATTCTGATCATTTTAAAATGTCAATAGTGTTACAGGAAAAAAACAGAAAACATGTTTACCAGCAACAGAAGCATCTACAGTCTCAGGTCACATCCTCATGCCATCTGAGGTATGTTATTCCATATTCCCTCATTGAGTTAATTAGATGATTTGCTTTCCCTGCCCTATGCCAAACCCCCACCTCCCTCTGAGGTGAAACAAGGATTGCCAGCAGGGACCAGCTCAACAGCCAGCCCTGCTGCCAAGGCTCAACCCTCCTAGGAGAGGCTCTCACCAGGCAGTCCCATTGAACGAGACAACAGGCCATCCCATCTATAAGCTCAACATATATTTTTAGGAGCACTGCAGATGCCTGTTCATTCTCTACAATGATCACCCTGGCAAATCAGCATTTTGGAAGGATTTTCTTCACACCTCCTGTCCCTAATTCCCCACTAATGTAGTTCTGCACATACATGTCCTAAATACATGTTCACTTGGTAAAACAGAATATAGGGTCAGTCAGACTCCAGGACTGCTGAATACATATTTAACTAGCAGATCCCAACAGTCTGGTGGGTGCACCATAGAATTTAACCCTTTGGAAGCACTGGCTGCCTGATCTTCGCCAAATTCCTGCTCAGAAGGCTTTGATATATAACATGAATTACCGGTAATAAAGAAAAAGATATATGGGATGGATTAATCAAATCATAAATTTCTTAAATCTCTATGGCAGTCCATAAATCAAATTTGGCTGTAGTTTTCTGGCCCTTATCAATGTATAATAGGAAGTAGAGATGATCTACACATACAGAGCAGGGTATTTTTTTGGTGGCCAGTTGGGAAACTCTAGTTAAATAATTAAAGCAAGCTAACAACTTTTCTATGAGGAACATGTTCATGTATTTCAATCTTCACCATTGAAAATGCACACACTTTTTGAAAGTTAGCATGTGTCTATTCCCACACCAAGAGTTAAACCAGACCCAGAACAGGTACTGGGTGAGGCTGGACACGGCACAGCTTGGATCAGCTTTAGCTTCATGAGGCAGAGATGGGTCTTTCCCAAGCACTGATAACTATCCCAGCCAGACCTCCCAGTCATCCTGATTTTTTAGGGTTTTGCCCCATTCTGTGTGCAAAGCAATGGGAAAAACCCTGGAACAGAATGTACTTTTGGGAGCCCAGTAATCGGCAGCCCCACTGCTGCTGAGGTTCAGCTGGACCTCAAAGTGATCTGGGCTCATTCAAAACAAGTACACAACTAAGGGGAGTAGAGTATCAGTCTTATGCCCTATCTTTATTTCCATTAAAAACTATCACTTGGAATCATTCCTTCAGAGTAAACCCTCGCCCAGCTCAGACTGACCCTTGTTTCTAGCCTACTAAGAGGCACAATTCCCAGCTCCTGCACCCATCAACCTCCTATGGTTTTATATGGAGGGAGGAAGGCTCTGATAAGGCTCCCTCCAATCCTAACCTTCACATGAGCCCTGCTTAACACCAGTCCTTGCCTCAGGACTTTCACCACCCCAGTCAAAACTGGATTCCAAATCTTGCCATCAGACTGTCTGGGCTTTGGACATCACAGATGTTTTGGTGTGAGGTATTAACAAGAGCGACAATGTGCTCAGAGTGAGCTGCCCTGCAGCCCAAGCATCAATATGTATTTACCAGAGGGAGCAGCAGGCTTTAGAAGTTCGATTTCTTTTTGACTGTCCACATGAGACATGAAACAAGGAGATTAAACACCAGGAATAAGCACCTATAAAGAAAACTGACTATTTAAATCCACCAAAGCCAGGACATTCATTATGAAATCTCCTGCTCTCCTCCAACACCAGCACAGCAGTGCTTCTGATTTTGTTTGCAGCTACACAGGACAACAGAGCATCAACCTTCACTTTGAACCTGGCTGTTGCTCTGCCAGGCTGTGAGGAGCCCTTGGACACTAATTATCAAAGACCTGCCTTGACCAAGGGACTGCAGCTGTGGATTATTGTTTCCCCTCTGCTTTTCTTTTCTCCAAAGGAAAATGAAAACACTCACTGGAAAAAAAGTCCATCTACTTAAAACTTCTGCCAAAGCTTCACCTGAGCCTAAGTAGAAGAGGGTTAAAAAAAACCCTCGGTCTGGAGCCAGGAAGAGGGGATGCAGCAGGAATTTGCAGGCTGTGCCTGGCAGCGGATGCCCTCTGTTGGCATCTTTCAGAAATAGGATCCGATACACAAGCTGGCAGCTCACATCCGTGGAATTTATCCACTTGTTTATCCTCTCCCCGCATGGAACAGCCCTTAGTGCTGGGGCTAATCTACGAGCACAGAGTAAACAGCAGCTCCTGCCCCAGTCACCCACTTGCTGAGCCACAAGTGATGCCCCTGAACGCCAAAGGGAATATTTGCACACCCTGTGCAGCACAGGAATGCAAACAGCACAGAGCAGGGAGCTGTGGAGCCTGCCTGGCTCCCTCCTGCTCTGCCTGGGAGCTCTAGGAGATGCTCACAGCTCGCTTTGCAGGGTACATGCAGTCCTCCTCACTGGATGCAGGGGCAGAGGCTCCGTGGTGCCAGAGCAGCAGATTTCCAGAGGGATCAGCTCTGTCAGCACCTCCAGGAAAAGCATCAGAGCTGCAGAGGAGCAAAGGGAGCACAAGGGGAGAGGAAGGCAGAGAGGCACAAGCAGGGGCTCACAGCACACACAAACAGAGTTCGCAGATGATGAGTTTCTCCTCTAAAGCCCTTGAATCAATATATAAAAACCTCAAACACACAGCATCACCTTTTGCAGTTATTGGTGCCGCCACACAGGCCAACAGGTTGGAAAAATGGTCTCCTGTGATGGAGCTTCCTCCTGCCCCACACAGACAACAAGGCTGGTGCCTCCTAGCAGATCATATGGCCTGAGGAGGATGAGCACAGCAGGAGAGGCCTGCATAAATAGAGTTTTCAGGGAGATCTTGTGGCCCCAGGCTCACAGTATCATAGACTATCCTGAGTTGGAAGGGACCCACAAGAATCATTGAGTCCAACTCCTGTCCCTGCCCAGAACACCTCAACAACCCCACCACGTGCCTGAGGGTGTTTAAACACTCCTTGAGCTCTGGCAGCCTTGGGGCTGTGACCACTGCCCTGGGAGAAGCCTTTCCGATGCATCTAGAGGTCACCACAACACCACAGATGTGCCATGTTGAAGGGCGCATCCCTCCATGGAGAAAGGCTAGACATGCAGAGATGGTCTGGGGGGCTCAATTCTGGGCCCACCTGGTGCCCCATGTCCCAGCTCAGCCTCACCCCATGGTCTGCAGGACTGCTGATTTTGCCTTTCCTGCCTCCCTGCCCATCCAGCCCCTCTGAAGTGCCCTGGTCAACAACCAGTGATAACAAATGGCACTTCTGACCCAAACATCCAAGTGGCACAAGGGCTGATGGTCCCACAGGGCCAGGAGCTGAGGACCTGCTGGGGCTTCCAGCCCATCCCACTATACCTGAACAGGACCAGCTGCTGAGAACCCACAGCACTGGAGAGGTTTGTAGGGACAAGCAGGTCCAACATCCATCCAGAAAGCCAGCTGAGGAGACAGGATACAGAGCATGGCCATAAGAAGCACAGAAACAAACCCCATACACAGTGTAGAGAAGCTCAGCTGCTGGGTCTGGGCTTAAATACAGCCTGTGATGGCTGGGGCAGGTGGAGCTGGTCAGGCTGTGACAACCCATCATCTCTCTCAGCCCTGATACTATCGGAGAGAGCACACATGTCTCTCCTTGGCAGATGATGGCCATAGTTAAACCTCCAGGGAAGGATCCCTGGATTGTTTACACAGCACAGCATGGCCAGGCTTCAGAAGGGTCAGCTATGGCTTTGCATGGTCCTGGGGCTCTGGGTAACACTGTCCTCTGAATCTGGGGGTCCCACCAACGTGGCAAGTGGTGTCATTTATTGACATTCACCCCAGCAGCAGGGGAAGGGTTTTAAGCTGTAGGTGTTGAATATTCTTTCCTCCCAGCAGCAGGAAGAGGGGATCTTTCAGGCTGGGACTAGAGATGATGTCTCCAGTTGCTGGGCTTTGCCACAGAATGTGCTAAAAGCAAGATGCACCATCTTTAAAACTGCCATTCATGGCATTTCAAAGTTGTGATGCCACTGTTCATCTCATCCTCAAAAGATGTGTTTGAAGGAAAGACAGTAAAGAACAAACACAACATTTTTTTTGTGAGCAATTTGTGGCTATTTTATTGCCAAAGAAAGCAAAAGCAAATTCTGAACCAGAGGAAATCGTAAGCAATAAATAATGATTATTGCAGTTACAGTCTTCTCTGTACTTGTCTCTGAGGACACTTTGTATCAGAGATTATATATGGTAAGAGTGGATTTACCCTTGGAGTGGATCTAAGTACCTTTTTCCTAAAATGAGTTGTAATCTTGTTTTAATGGTAGATAAAAAACAAGGCACAGATATGGCTTGTCTATTTGTAAGCAGGGGGGGAAACTTGTAAATCCTATTTTGGTATTTCAAGGATAATCTAAATAGCTAGTAATCAGAATCGTGAATAATCTTAAGTAAACTGTGTGAATCCACTGCAAATATTTAAGTCACTTATTCAGAAGAAACTGTAGAAATGTGCACCTTAAGGAAGGCATATGAAAGAATATGAGAATTTTTACATCTGAATAAAAACACACTATTCTGCCCCGTGATATAAGTTTAGTCAATGTCTCAATTGCAAGAAAACATTTTTAGCCAATTTGGTGTTTACTGGAGAAACTCTCAGTATTGTGAATTATAAAAGCATTCTGATATTCCCTTAAATCAGCTCAATCATAGAATCCCACAATGGTTTGGATTGGAAGGGACCTTAAAGCTCATCTCATTCCACCCCCTGCCACGGGCAGGGACACATTCCACTAGCCCAGGTTGCTCCAAGCCCCATCCAACCTGACCTTGGACACTTCCAGGGATGGGGCAGCTTCTCTGGGAAATTTTCAGAACATCTTAAGAGTTTTTCTTTTACTCAGTCACTTTTCTGAGTCATTCTCATTTCGTCAGAGTTTAATAGTGACTGCAATTCTGTTTCCAATAAGTCCAGACAACCTTTACTTTTATGTATAGAAGCCTTCCAGCTCTCAAAATAGATTTTAATTTAGTTAATTCTTAAAGAGTCGCCTTGAAACTTGAGCAGTAATTAAGGGAGTTATTGTCCTTTTTTCTTAACAACGTTTACAGAGGTGCCTTTTGATGGAGAACTAATTCCCCAATTAATATAAATACTCTCTGCTTCATAGCAGAGCACAACTGCAGCAGCACCTGACCTTGCTGTGTCATAAAGGAAGCATCTCAGCAGCCACGAAGCCACTGCAGTGGAAGTTGTGTTGCGAATATCTGCTCACGGATGCACAACACTCCCAACTGCACATCTCCAGAGCAGCTTGTCATCTCAACGTTTAAGGAACCAACCAAGCTTTACAGCAACAAGAGGAAACACGAGCTGAACAAGAGTAACTAACATCTTCCAGAGACTGATTTTCAGTCCTCGGTTTGTTTTTGTTTGAAGTCTTGAATGTGTTTATAGATAAATTTGCTTTCAGTAAGGATAATATATATCTCACTTCTTTTGGCTGAACTAAAGTAGATTTCTTCCCCCTACATTAAAAAAAAAAAAGAAACGCAGCCTGATTTTTTATCAGATGCCTTATGGATCTGATAGCACAATCCCAAATTCCTCTTTTTCCTAAATTTTCTGAAAAGTTTCTTTTTTTTGCGGTAAAACTCACGTCTCTTCTAAAATCCTGTCCTATGTGCTGTTTTGTTTTTTTTCTTTTTCTCTCTTGTTAGTTGTTGTGTGTTGACCAAATGGTTTCTGGCTTTACAATCTGTCACCAGTGCTACATTTACAGCTTGCAATTAAGGACTTCAATTAAATATTTTGCACAAAGATTCATATTCCAATAGTCAATCCTTATATATTTTCCAAAATAAAACAAACAAAAAAAGATAACAGTATTGAAAAGTAAACCAGGATTGAAGTTATAAAAATAGTCTTTAGAGTCTGAATAAATATTCAGGGTATTTTATAGCCACGGATGTTATCTCTTTTGATACTGAGGTTGCCCTTGGGTGACAGCAGGCAGAATCTTTCCCGGATTTCCATAAATGAGACTGAGAGTCTTCTTTGGCAAAGCTGGGCTGATATTCACAGCAAGCATCGTGGATATTTTTAAAATGGCATGTTTTTGATGACTTAGCATATGTTAGGATGGCACACATTAACAGTGCTACAAGCCATTTCTTTCGTCAGTATGGATATCATCCCCTTAATTAGAACAGAAATCCCCATACTCCTCTCTCTTTCTCTTCCAGAGGCTCTGAGTCATGCCAGAGGTTTCTCCTGGTTTCCGTCATACTCTCAGGTGAGATCAAGGTCTGCCTCATGTTCACCAGCCTTGTGGCATGAGAGGAGCAGGTCCCCACCAGCCACAAAGCCTTTCCTTTCTGCATGTCTCACCTCTCCAGAGCTGATTTAACCCCCACGGTGGGTTGGGATCAAGATTTAAGGACAGTGCAGTCTGCTGGGTAACTGGAGATGGCCAAGAGGCCAGAGATTCCCAGGAATAACAGAGGTGCTTGCTGGCATCCCCAGCACAACCCCGTATGGGAGGGAAGGAGAGCAGCATCCTGCCCTGTAGGCTCCTTCTCTGCTGCAGCTTGAGCAGAGCAGATGTCAACCAACCCAGGCTCCTTCCCATGCCCTGGCCAAGGCAGCAGGGCTTGGCAGCCGCCCGAGGACACAGACAATGGGAGGCCGACTGTCTGCACACCATTTCACACTCTCTTGGCATGGATTATTGTCTTCTGCCTGGCTCTTGGAAGCAGCACGGGGCTGCCTGGCGCCGGTCCTGACCAAGGAGCAGGGGAAGGCAGAGCGCCCTCCCTGCTCCTCTCCTGGGCTTTTGCCCATCTCTCAGTATTGTGTGCTCCTGTTTATTCATTAAACAGTGATTCTGCAAAGGAAGAAACAGTAATTTCCCAAAGACACTCATGGCAGAGGGTCTCCAGGATGGATCAGCTCTACACAGACCACATGCAGCCAAAGGCTTCTCTGTTCAGACTTTGGAGGTCCATTTGGGATGGTCCAACAGACTTTTCCCTGCTGTCTGCTGCTCTCTGGTGGAAATGCTGCTTTCAGGCTTGCTGCCAGACTGTTAAATACTTTCTCATGTACCTCTTCACCTCCTGACTCAGAAAACCAGGCAGATGTGGCAGTCATGAGTGCTGCTGGAGGATCTCTTTTCTCAAAAATAAAAAACAAGACCTTAAAATCAGTAGATGAACCCAAGGGCAAAGGTTATTTCTTCTCTGTTGAAATCTCCCCATCCTTCCCCTCCAGTGCTGCTGAGCAGGCAGCAGCAGCTGGGATGCTGACAAGGGACTCAGTTATCCCACCCCAGCTGTCACCATGTCACCTCCCAGGTGACTACGGCTCTGGCAATCCTCTCTCCTCCTATCAGGCCTGCATATGCAGCAGGAGCCATTTAACCAAAGGGAAAACATTAAATTAAACATTTCCCCAGCCTGTGTGCTGCCCTGTTGCTGTGCAGCAGCAGATGCTGGGGACACGCAGGGCAGTTTCCAGTGACGCACAGCCTGGGTATATCCTGAGCTTTATTTACACCCACCCACACATCCTTGGATAAGTCTGGCAGTCTCTTCTCCCAGGTCTCCTCCAGGCACAGACTTTGGCTAAACTTCTCAGTCCAATCAAAGACCCAGGTGTAAAAGAAATTGTCACTAATTTCTCCCTTCAAAGCTGTCATTACAGACAAGCCTTGCATTACCCAAATAATCCTTGGCTACTTTTTCCTTTGTGAACAATTTTTTCCAGCTCTCATCATTCCTGCTGCTTCGCCCAGATATCTGTCGCATTCTCCCACCTCTTCCTTCCTACATGGTAACCCCTCCAGCCGTGGAGCTCCACTGTGACATCACCAGTCCCTGGGATTAATGATGTCTCCTGCATCATCTGCCTTCTTATATAAACTGGGATGATGTTTGTCATTTTTGTACCAGCTTGATATCACTGACTCATGTTCTCTTAGCAGGACAAAATAAACCTTAGATTTTTTTAATCCTGAACTGTAGCCTAAGCTCACCTGTGTTCTCCATCATCCCAGTGTATGTTACTTTCTGCCTGTCCCAGCTGAATCTCTTATTTTTTCAGTCCATTTCTCTGGTTTGTCACAAAGGGGTTTGAAGAAGGGTGTCCTTGACAAATCCATGGTCACTGAGATTCTTGTCCTTGGCACCTCCCAGATAACTGTAGAGTATTCACATCTTTCCATCAGGATTTTTCCTTACCTGAAGCTAAACTGGTGGGTCTATAATTCCCTACTTCTGCCCACATTCCTAATACTTTATAAAAGTTTGGTATTTTTTGTCCCTTTCCAGTCTTCTGGTGCTTCCAGTGACAACCACCAATGACTCTGAGATTGCCATAACCAGTTCTGCAAGTATCCATGGCTTAAATTCACCAGGTTTGGAATAATCTTCCCAAAGGGTTTTCTCCTCTTTGCCTCTGTCAGTCAGCAGCTGGCTTATCACCAGGAACAGAAGGGATTATATCCCTTGTAAACATTTTATCCGCTTATCTATGGATGTCCATTGTCTGTCTATCACTCCGGAGCCCTTGCCCTCTGTGGGGTTGTTGCAGTACCAAGTTTCACAAGTCAGACTCTTCCTCATACCCGAATTTCAGCATAATCAAAGCCAGACTCCTCTTGCAGCAAAAGCTGAGTTGTATTCGTCACACATAGCAACGAGGGAACTTTCACAAGGGCAGCTGAATGGAGCTTGGATGAAGTTCCAACCCTGGAAGTGTTCAAGACCAGGTGGGATGGCACTTGGAGCAATCTGGTATAGTGGAAGATGTCCTTGCCCATGGCAAGGGGTTGGAACTGGGGAATCATTAAGGTCCCTTCCAACCCAAACCATTCTAGGATTCTATAACAAGAGTGGTTGAATAGAGCTTGGATGAAGCTCCAACTCTGGAAGTATTTGCAGCTCAACTGGACCAGTCCTGAGCAGCCTGGACCAAGTTAGACCTGCTTTGTGCAGGACTTTGAGCACCAGGCACTCCATAGTCCTGGATGATCTCCTGCTCTTCTGAGGTCTCCTTCCCCTTATAAGAAGGGTTTAAACCTATATCCCTCTTGGCCAGGCTAAACCATCTTATCAGGATGATGACGTTCTTCAGGAAGTTTTGGGTTTTGAGAAGCTGACTTTACTCTAATAAAAAGGAGCGGGGGGGAGAAAGTGAGACAGAAAAAAAACCCCAACCGTTTTATTGAAAATTCCAGTCTGGCTGTCACTGCTGAAAAGGGTTCTTAGACAAGAGAGCTGCTTTCTCCTCAAGTGAAGGCTTTCAGCTTCCTCAACAACAGAACAAAATCCAAAAAAGAAGCGATTTCTAAGCGATATCTGAATATCTTAATGGGAAATTCTCCAGCAATTGCTCATGTACTTTTATCTGCAATTATACATTAACATTCCAGACCAGAGTATTTTCTAGGTGCAAATGTGAAATAGTACAAAGTCTTGTCATCTAGTTTTGCTATCCCACCCCTCCTATTTTCTTTTTTTCCCCCCCTTATCGGCATCATCAGGGACTTGATGAAGAACACAAGGACAGAAGTGCCCAGGAAGGGCTGCAAAAGGAGATAATAAGAAGATCTTTGCACTTCAGTGCTACTTGCTTGGCCTCTTACTGACAGAGCCTCCAAGATGCTCACAGATAGCCTTGCTGCAGGTCACATTACCTTGAGATTTATTCCAGTGCCATGGAAAAGTGAGGAGGGTGAGGGCAGAGGAGGAGAGGACTGAAAATGTTGCTGTGGGTACAGTGATTATAGTGAGAATTTCTTTTTTAATGCAAAAATCTTTAGGCTGACTAAGGCTCCATCTCTGGGAGAGGTTTTTCACTATCCAATCCCCCACCCCTTCACATCAGAGCACTGCAAAATGTACTTGGAAGAGCAGCGTGTTCGTTTTAACCGATAGCATTCAGCGCTTTTTACTGTGCTATTCATCCATATGACAAAGCTGAGAGGGGAGCCCATACTTCTTCCTGACTTTTTATTGCTTTTCAGCCCAGTGGGAACCAGCCGACATGAAAAAAAAAGTGGTTTAACCGCAAAATATGTTTAAGCTCTTTTCTTTTTCTATTTCTTTTTTTTCGTTTTTGGCATGTCAGGGGAAAGAAGGAGGGGGAGGGAACAGCAGTGGCAGAACAGCCATGAACTAGCAGTCATGAAATTAAACCAAAACCCTGCCAAGATTCTAGTGTTTTGAGCCTGATCCTGCACATAAAGGGTGAGGTTTGAGGCTGGGGATCAGCGACAGCATCCAGATGCTGGGACCACCGTGTTATCATATAATCATAGAATGGTTTGGGTTGGAAGGGATCATCAAGCTCATCTCATTCCACCCCCTGCCATGGGCAGGGACACTTTCCACTAACCCAGGTTCCTCCAAGCCCCGTCCAACCTGGCCTTGGACACTTCCAGGGATGGGGCAGCCACAGCTTCTCTGGGCACCCTGTGCCAGGGCCTGCCCACCCTCACAGGGAAGAATTTCTTTCTAATATCTCATCTAAATCTACACTCTTTCAGTTTGAAGCCATCCCCCCTTGTTCTGTTCCTGATGAAGTCTCGCTCAATGGGACTTTTTTTCTGAAGTTTCAAAAGAATTTTATTTAACATATATTTTAACTTTTAATTTTTCTAAATTAGAAAAGGAAAAGAACCCTTTGCTCAGCAGAACTGTTGCTCATGCATATCGCATCAGAAAGGAAAAGTCTAACACATAAAACAGTATTTGCATGATCCCAGATGTTTCCTTTTTTTGGTTGATTTGAAACTAAACCTGCAGATTGACCCGAAACACAAGCATTTCATTAACTCTTTGGAAAAAAATCTTTACATTTTATCAAAGAAGAAAAAAACCCAAAAATCGCTTTTGATTCGAGAAATAGTTTTTTTTGTGAAGAACAAGGAGGTTTTCAGCAACTCCTGATCAGAACAACATCAAAAGTTCTGCCTGGCTGCACAGCCCCCTCTCTGGCCTCCTCTGCCATCACCCCCAAACTTCAGCTTTAATAGTGAGCACAGAGCACTGAAATCTGCCCCTCGACGAGATCAACAGAGACTTTCACAACACACGCCTGCTGCGGGCTCCAAACAACACAACTCCCTGCCAGCTCCACTCTCTGCTCCAGAGTCTTTTAAGAGTTTCTTTTTCTCATAACCTCTCCTGATAAAGTGATTCTCTCCAGCTGAGCCCAGTCTGGCTGCAATTGGGCTTGTTCAAGACAAACATGTTAACTCCTTCACCACCAAGAACCTGGACGGGGTGTCCCAGAGTGTAGGGCAGTGCTGTGGTCGGTGCTGTGTTCGCTTGGGTGGAAAGAGCCTTGACACTGAAGTCCCTTTGAAAAATTGAAAGGGCTGTTTTGGGGAAAAATGTGTTGTTTCTGCAAGATTTTAATGGTAAGGTGTTTCTTGGATAGGAGAGCTGGGAGAACTCAACCAAGGTCTGCAGGTCAGAATTATTGATCTGCTTATTTTTTTTGCAAATGGTCATCAAAAGCATTTGTTTCCTGTTACAGCACTGGTGTGTTAGTGGGGAAGGGGCTGTGGTCAGTGCCAGGCACGGACAGGACTGTTCTGTTTTCCATTCCAGAACTGCATCAACCCAATTACAGTTATTACCCTTGATGTGTGGAGGGAAGGGCTGCTCTGTTTTGAGATGTTGGGGGACTGGGCGTTTTGCTGACAGTCACAATCACTGTGCTCTGTCCAGCAGGCCAGTTTGGATGGAAGATGTCCCTGCCCATGGCAGTGAGGTTGGAACTAAATGATCGTTAATTTCCCTTCCAACCCAACCCAGTCCATGATTCTATGATTGTACAACTGCTGAAAACCTGGCTCAGTAGGTGCAAGATCATCCCAGAGTATTTTGTGGGGGAAAAAAATAAAAATACCAATCCTCCCTTCCCCAGGTTGGAAAACAAGAGTAAATGAAGAGTAAATTGTTCAGAGATGATCTATTTTGGCTCGGAAATCTGCTCAGAAACTTTCTTCCTAATGTCTTTTCCCCGATGCAGGCAGCGCTCTTCCAGCCTGCTTCCTAATGACCAGCATTAGTTTGCATTAGATGGATTTGTGATGATTTCTTTCTGCCTGGCTGCTAAGCCTGCGAGCAATTCAAATGAAGTTCGGCTCCCTGTGCCCCATCTGGCAGTAGCAGCTCCCCCGTTTATGTTTGCTGCCTTCTCAGCTGGTCTCCCTCTCCTGCATCCCACAGTGGTTGGATCTGTCTGAATTTTGGAGGCCCACGGTGCTCACGGACACCCGCTGGGGCTCACTGCGTCCCAGCTCCAGTCATTCCAAACAACTCGCTCTTGGATGCAAGATGGGCACTCACAGGAGAGGGCCGGGGAGAGGAGGTTGATGTTAAAGTGCTGCCTTGCAGGAGAGGCAGAAGGAGGAGGTGCTTTGGTTCCCAGCTGATGTGAAGCATCAGCATAAAATCACAGAATGATGGAATCATTTAGGTTGGAAAAGCCCTCTTAGATCATCAGGTCCAACCATTAACCCAGCACTGCCAAGGCCACCACTAACCACATCCCCAAGTGCCACATCCACACATCTACATCCCTCCAGGGATGGTGACTCCACCACTGCCCTGGGCAGTCTGTGCCAGTGCTTGACATCATTTTGGTGAAGAAATGTTTCATAAAATCCAATATAAACCTTCCCTAGTGCCACCTGAGGCCATTGCATCTTCTACTGCTTGTTACCTGGGAGAAGAGACCGACTCCCACCTGGCTCCTTTCAGGTAGCTGTAGAAACCATCAGCCCAAGAGAGCCAGGCTGGACACCCCTTGGGGATGACAAGGAAAATGCAGATGTGAGACCAGAGAGCTGTCCCTGAAGTGAGAGCTGAAGCCCAAACCTTGGTCCCCACCCTCTGGCACCTTACTGATGTTATCACCTGGATTAAGACAGAAGGAAAGAGAAGCTGGAGGTTTTTGGGAATGTGGCAGGTTATGGTGAGGTTTGTCCACTCTCCTGGCCAGCATAGGGTCACAGTGCCCTCACAGGGATGGGAGGTGGGGCCTTTTCTTTAGCTTTCTAGAGAGATCGAAAATATGAGAAATAAAGTGAGTCAGAACCTCCTTCCCCTCCTGAGGGGTTGGGAGCTCCATCCTGGGGGAGAAGTTACTGGAGAGGAGGACGAGGGATCCTTTTGGGATGCCAAAACCAGAGAGACTGTAGTTAGACATATTTATTCAGTGGCTAACTTACATGTTACAACCCTAATTTAGGAACTGCCTGCTCTAACCTGAATACATGTGCTAATAAGAGACAATATCAGAGTTCATCTTGACCATCCACCAAGGTACCCTGTCACCACAAGGAACTTAAAACATGTCAGATAAAGCATATTTCAAATCACCCTGTCTTTTTCTGGCAGCAGAGACAAGGCCAGAGGGCCTGGGAGAGAAATAGCATCAGGTTTGTGTCCTTCTCTGTGCTTCTTTGAAAACATTTGGTTTCTGCACCCTTGAGGTGACACTCGGTTGCTGTCAGATATGTATGACGGCCGAGGACAGCATGGATGGCTGTAAAGAGGTGTCACATCAGAGCAGCAGTGATTCTTCTCTCTTCCCATTCCCCCTCCTCATCCTTGGCACCAGGCTAATGACACCACCAGGTCCCGAACAACAGAGAATTGAACCTCTTGTTTTTTCAGTGAAAATGAATGAAAAGTGCCTGCTGGGTCACATAAAACTGTCAAAAGAACAGCTGGGGCTTCCTGTGAGAGGGATAATAGTTAAGAAACCCAAAATTCTGAGAAAAAGGGGTTATGAATCATCAGTAATATTTACAGTGCAAGTCCGTATTCCCTATTTTTCACTTGATTCTTCCTCCTTTCCAGGGCAATTATTTCCAGGAGCAGAGGAGCAGAGTCCTGAGTGTATCCCCATGGCAAGTAAATAAACCAGGACCAAAGTGCTCATGGATAGAGCTCATGGACACTTTGCATCCTTGGCCCTGCCAGCCCCTCCAAATAAGGGGGATGAGATTAATCAGGGTATCTCTTTGGGGGCAGGCAGGGTGTCCCCCCATGCCACGCAGTGAAACTGCTTGTGGCTTAGCAGTATATCCTACATCAAATCATGTGGGTGTGTGAAGCTGGCAGAACATCTGGGCAGCTGTGCTCAAAGCAGTGCAGGCCCACATGATATTTAAGCTTTATATTCTTGAGTTATTAGTCTTCAGGCGGTGCACAGACCTACCAAGGCTGTTGCACATGGGATTAAAGGCTGGCTGAGCACTTGCAGCCATGCACATGCAGCCCAAGAAAAAGCACTCCCCTTTATGATGCTCTTCTGCACTTCTCCCTTGGAGGGATCCAAAGGCAGAGATGGGTAACTGCCAGGGGAGAGTAGCAGGTCCCTGGATGAGAGGGGACTGTGAAACGGGAAAGGGAATACGCAAAGAAGGGGGAAAAGCAAATGGTAGTTGATGCTGGGCAGGTGCGAAAATGTGCGAGCAGATCAAACACAAGCAGGTTAATGAGAGTACCATTCCCTGGCCTCCCAAAGTGGGGAGAGCAGGGATGGGCTGGATGGCAGGCACTGAGTGATATTCTGTAATTAGCTGGCAAATAGAATATGATATTTAGTGTAATTGCTCGGAATAATGTCTCGCAGCCCTGATACATGCATTACACACTGAGCGCTGCATCCCAGCTGCCACAGCAACTTTGCTTCCCTTTGTTTCCCCTTGCCTGTCATTTCTAATCACATCGTTCCCAAATTTGATTGCATCATCTCTGAGCATTAGTTGCTAGGGTAACACCACAAAGTCATGATGGGCATGAGATGAATACCTTACCCCCTTTGAGGACCGGTTATTTGACCATCCCATTGTGACCCCCAACTCGGATTCCTTTGTCTGCCCCTTTTAAACCAGATGTAAGAACAGGTGAGAGGCTCATTCCTGATTTCTCTAGGAGCAGGAGCAATACAGAGAACTGTCACTCAAAGGTTAGAAAAAAAGACCTGAACAAATGGAACAACTCACCATTAGAAGTGGGGCCACCAGCCAAACCACACTGCTTTTCAAAGCACAGGGTTGGAGTGATGATGGTTGCACAAACCACCTATCCCAGACTTCAAAGTGGCCACTCCCTTCCATAAACACAGGGAAACCTGTGGTCTGTGTGGGATTTGTGCAGCCAAGGAATATGTGTGCATTTCAGCAGGGGATGGAGTACATGGCCTAAGACAGCTCTCCTGGCAAGAGAAGTGGTGGTGAAGATTCAAGGCCAGGTTGGACAGGGCTCCGAGCAGCCTGGTCTAGTTGAAGATGTCCCTGCACATTACAGAGGGGTTGGACTAGATGGCCTTTAAAGGTCCCTTCCAACCCAAACCAGTCTGTGATTCTAAGATTCTGAGTCATAGAAGAGGGTTCAATGGGGGCCACCAGAGCGTGCAGCCAGTGCTGGCACAGCATGTGTATGCTGGGTAGCAGAGCCACCTCCAGCTCCATCTGTCCCCTCTTCTTTGCCATCGATCCCTGGGCAAGGAATACTCAACTGGGCACGTACGTCAGTGCTTGCAACATTGAAAGTTTGCTCTGGGTGCATAGGGGATACTCTGGGCAGTGACTTCTGTAGGTGGGAGGTCTGCAAGGGCCAGAGAGATAGAGCTGGTCTGGCCTCTCCTACATCCTGGATGTAGCATGGTTTGGCATCATCCCCTCTCTAAACGTTTCAAATAGTTCCTCTTCCAGCAGTGGTTGAAGCCTCATCAGCACTCCCAGCACAGCAGCACGCTGCTCTCCATCCCAGCCCTCGGGTTCTCCAGCACCATCCTTGCAGCAGAGCCAACTTTTCTCTTTTCCACCCCAGCACCTCCCTGCATCTGCTGAGCCAGGACGGGTGTGCTCCCAGCCCCCAACAGTGCAAGGCAGAGAGATGAAAGATATTGTTTTTCAGGTGGAATAGCTTCCAAAACGGTACATTTGCAGTCAAAGTGCTGTTTGGAATGCATATGAACCACTGCCTGCAGCAATGAGAAACAAAGCCATTAAAGTTTAGATAGCAGTGTTTTTATTTTTAACCAAATGAGTCAGTCTCCCCTCCAGCTCCGAGCAGAAGAGGGGGAGAAAGTTGGGCAAGGAGAGTTCAGAAAGCCTTCACCCCATTGGGACCCTGCTGCAGGGAAGGTTCAAGCAGCCTGCTCCATTTAATTGTGCCTAGAAAAGGTATTTCGACTGAAGTTGGTGAGTGAGGGTGCCTTGGCAGGGTGGAAATTTTGTTTGTTTCCTTGGGTTATAATTCAGCAACAACAAACTTTCAGGACCCTTCGTGCGTCTCTCTTCCCTCTTCACATCCAGAAAGTCTTTCATTCTCCTGCATCCCTTTCTGGGGGAAGTAAGGACCAGTCTGTTTCCCAGTCTGAAAGGTGGGTTTGGGATACTCCAGGCTTTCCTTCAAGCTTCCCTTCCAGTCAAAACATGTTGAGGGAAGAAGAGGGCCCAGGGAACCAACCTGATGTGGTGCTGGGTGTAGATGGGGGGGGGTGTGTGTGTGTCTATGAGGTGGGTGCACTCCTGTCAGATGAAGGCAAGGCTGCAGCTCCTTGCTGAGCACGTCCAGTGCCCAGGCACGAACTGCATTTCAACAAGATGCTCCCTGCTTCTACACCATGGCCCTGGCTACTCCTTTAGCAGTTTCTCTCTCCATCCTTTGCTGTTTCCAAGGTTCCTATCCCTGTAGCATCTCTAAGAAGATGTATCCAGCTGTTAAAAAATGCCTATGCTCTTGCCATCATCCTGTGCTGCCTCTTGGAGAGCGCAGGAGGCTCAGCCTGCAGCCCCAGAGCCCTCAGCACAGGCTGAATTTAAAGCTGAGGCCCTTGTGCTGAATCAGGCAGAGGGCGCTCGGCCACTTGCAGGAAAAAAACCCTCAAATCCATGGAAAATTACATCCCTGCTTCTATTTATTGGTTTTTTTCCATGCCATATGGAAATTTATGTAAATACACAAATGAGAAGCAGGCCCTGGAGCTCTGATGAGTTCTCCAGTGTGCCACCAGTGCTCCAAATGCTGGACAGTGTTGATGCTTTAGGAGAAAGGAGGGAGAGAAATGAATTCTGGCTCCAAGAGTTGTCCAGAGACATGGCTTTTTTATTTTTTTTAAACACAGTGCCTACTGCTCTCATGAAAAACCATCCCAGGCTGCCCCAGCTGCTCCCAACCCCATCCCAATCAGGCTCAGAAAACCAGGCTGACCATGTGCCCTTGGATGTGGAACAACCTCTTTTCAAGCGAATTCTCCTTGCCAAATTCTGTATATTAAGGTTGTGGATTGGCAGAGGAGCAGTGCATAGAAACGTTAGATCTCGAGGAATGTGCCCATTCTGACCAACTGATGGGGTTTGGGGCTCTTGCACTCCCCACAACTCTAAGGTTTTATCCCATATGAGCTTTTCAAATGACATTGATGTTTTCCTGGAAGCAGAGGTGGCAGTGGGAGGCAAGGGGAACCCTACCAAACCATATAATATTCTCTAGTTTTTCTGATCTTTTTTAGTGTTTTTTGGTTTGTTTTTTTTGGGGTATTTTTATGTTATAGGGTGATGTAACCTGTTCCTTTTTGGATCCCACGCTTTAGGAAACAGGAAATGTCACTGTGAGTCAGGTTCATTATCTGAGCTGGATGGAGATGGGCTGGACCAAAAGTTCATATCCAAAGTGTGAGTTTTGAGGGGGAGTTTATAGATATATATACATTTACATGTGTATTAAAATGTGTGTGTGAGTGGGCAAGTATGTGTCGAATTTATTTGTACCACTTAGTTTTAAAAAATGGTTCACTTATAGAATCACATTTTCATTTTCTTTGTTTTTCTAAGATGCAGCAGTCTCTTTTTTATGGGAAGAGGTTTGTTTCATATTATTATTTCTTGACACAGCTTTGGGAGGAAAGCTGGGATCTGCAGAAGACAGGGGGAAGTCAGAGCAAAGCCTTCCTGGGAAAAAAAAAAAAAAGCTGCTCCTGTGAATTAAAGCTGGAAAACAACCTCTCAGCAATGCAATTTCACTGCTTGTTATTAATTACTGCAAGTTCAAACAATTTTTGGCATAAACATTACCATTTGCGCTTTGAACATGTATAATGCTTAATATGTGCTAGATGCTGTTACTATTTCAAAAGATTTATGTCTGGAGTAAACTATGATGTGGATAATTGCATTCTGTCCACCCAAATCCCTCCTGCAGCTTCAGTGGAGTGTGGAATCCACCTTTGCTCCCTGGCCCGTGCCACTCTGTAGTGCTGCGATGTGTGATTAAACATCTGCTCCCTGTTCCCTTGTGGGAGCAGGGATCCTTTTCAGTGGAAGGGTCAGAGTTGGTGAGGTGACACTACTCAACAGAGGTCTGCTTACAGCAGGAAAAGGCAGGGGTGTTGATGGGGTAGGTGGAAAGGGATTTGCTTTTCCATAGTGCTCACTGCTTTAGAAACTCAAGAGAATTTAGTGTTGGACTAGGCAAGAAGTACAAAAGAAGCTCCAAATTTTGTGTGCCCAATGTTTGGCTCCTCGTCAGCCTTTGCCATGCCATCACATTGGTGGATGCTCTCTGGGTAAGAAAGAGGAGCTGTGTGATGGTGGTGGCTCCCCATGACATGCTAAGGTTGACAGAGGAACTCACACTCTTTACAGTGTTTCTCTTCAAGATCCTCATCCCTTCCCATTAAAGCCAGTATTTTGCAGTTTCATGCAGATATATCCAAGCTGATCATGGTTTGCTGGCCCAGATTTTGGCTGGGCTCTGGCCAAGCCTTGCCTGTGTTTTGGTGCTGAGCTCTGTGACACTCAGGGTGAGTGGCAATTTGGGGGCACATTGGCACTGTGGGTGTGCTGTCCATGAGCACAAGGAAACGAGCACAGGGTCTTGTGGCAGGGGTCTGAAATGGTTCCCCCCCCAACTAGGAGCGGGTAGATGTGGGCCATATCAAGCTCTGGGGCTCAGTTTGGTGGAAACAGAGCCTAACCCTTAATACACTTTGAGCTGGGTCTGTAGGATCACTTTTCATTTGCTTTAGGCTTGTCTTAGCTCTGCAGTGGGCACTGCCTCTGACAGAGACAAAGCAATGAATAGCCACAGCTATGGCTGAAGGGTCCCCTGAAGTGCCTGCAAAACCCACGCATTTGGTGTAAAAACAGACAGAAATGCTTCCATCAGGAAAGATTCCCTGCCCTGGGGTTATTTCACTTATGGTATGAGTGAAAACAGCAAGTTCCCACTTCAGTCAACAGCTCTTGGGAGGGGTCTGATGTTCAGCAAATTCTGAGGCACCTTCAGCTTCTCCAGAGTTTCAGCAGAAACAGCAGGTGTTGCTCAGTGCTGTGCGGAGAGCCCTGAGCTCTCCTAAACAGGGAGGTGAAAGAAAGGAGCACGGTGATGTGTTTGTCCTTTAGCTCTGAGTGGGTTGGGAGCAGGAGCAGGTAAATGGAATTTGAATTTCTTCTTTTTATTTTTACCACAGTCACTTGGGTTCAGAGCTGGAGCTGTAAGAGGAGAGACATGATTCTTCTGATAAAAGCAAGAGAATCAGCCTTCAAGGGCTCTCCAGTGGGATGGGACTAATATGAGTCATCAGTCATGGTGGTGACTAGGGGTATTAACATACTTTTGACTAACATTTGCCAGCATGAATGCAAAGCAGAATGAATCTGACAAATCCAGGAGTCATCCAGCCTCCCAAGCTCTGGAGTATTATATTACATATAACTCAGGAGCTCTGCTGGGGCACGTTTCTTGTTTATACTCAGAGTCTGTGCAGACCCGAGTGTCCTGTACGCAGCTGGGTCTGCAGCCAGGACATTTTTTCAGTGCTAATTGCTTCACAATAATAATGGGCATTTTTAGAGGTTCTATCATCTTCTAGCGTGGTGTGACAGTCCCTGACAACCATTGGCTGTCAATACATGGATGCAATGGCCACACTGCTTTGCACCAGGCAGCTGGACAGCACAGATGGGAAAGGGGTGGCATGTCCAGATGTGCAGGACTCGCTGGCCTGTGCTGTGAAAGTGATCTGTGCATTTGGACTTCTGTTGTTGCTACTCCAAGTGAGTGATCAGACAGAAAAAGTCCTCAAATTCACCCCATGTGAATCCTCAGCTGGAGAAAGAAGACACATCTATACCATTCTCAAATATATGGTATAGATTGGCCAGACGTGGATGCCCCATCCCTGGAAGTGTTCAAGGACAAATGGAGCTCTGAGAAACCTGGTCTAGTGGAAGATGTCCCTGCCCGCAGCAGAGGGGTTGGAATGAGATGATCTTTAAGGTCCCTTCCAACCCAAACTGTTCTAGCATTCTATGGTAGCCCTAGAGTGAGCCTGTCTTGGGGTGCAGATGATCTGGGACACCACCGTATTGAGGGAATGCTGTTGAAAGCCTATGGAACCAGGAATAACAAAAATAAATGTGGGTAACAGAACCACTCAGAAGCCTCCTCTGCTGAGAGCTGGCTCATTAGTCCTTGGGACTAACTTTTTCCTGGTATGTTCAGCAGTTTTTCAGGGTAGGAAACATGACCTCACTATACTCACAGAAATTTGCTATTTTATACGTTACTGCCAGCATGGATCTTAATCAACCAGAAAAACTCAAATGACAAACAAACAAGAGACAGCTTTGCTATCTGAGGTTCATTAGCTCCCAGCGACCTTTCGAATCTGCAAGAAACCAAAGAGAAATGTTCAGAAAACGGGAGGGCTTTCAAGTCATTTTGCCAGTAATTTCCACCTATTCCCCAGTTCCCCCTCAATAATGAATGGCATTTCTTGATTGTTTTCCCAAGATTTGCTTTTATCTGAGCAAATGTGGACTGGAACTTTGACCCACAACATATAGAGGATGGGAGGTAGAGTCTCCCTGGAGGAATGGCACACACATTGTGTCTTGCAAGGTTATTTGAAGCTGACTTTCCCTGGCATTGTTATCCTCATCTGGGAGGCTGGAAATGTGAGCAAAGGGCAACTTATTTCATGCTTGGTGCAAACACACACTAGGGAGCCATCAGCACTGTGTGCTGCAGAGGTTAGATGTGGGTTCATGAGGAGGAGCTCATAGCCAGCACAGACCTGGGCTCTGGGATGCATCAAGTGCTTGGAAAGGAAAGAAAAATAAGAGCTGAATGTAGATGACTCATTCTTTGGGTGCCAACACTCTGCCCCTGGGCCATGGGAACCAGGGAGCAGAAAGCAGAGCCTGAGAGCTTTGTGTCATGGATACACACAGGCCAGTTTCAGGCTGCTTCTCTGGAAGGCTCTCAGGGTCAGCTCCCCAGCAGAGTGAATAGACCTCACTTTTGGTCTACTTTTGAGTTTACTCCTCTGCACCTTTACCTGGAGTTTCCCTTCCTGGGGGACTTTGAACTGTTGGGCTTTCTTGCCTAGCTAGAACAGAAGTGAGGGATGGACCCCTTCATAGAATCATAGAATGGTTTGGGTTGGAAGGGACCTTAAAGAACATCTTGTCCCACCCCCTGCCATGGGCAGGGGCACCTTCCACTAGCCCAGGTTGCTCCAGGTCCCGTCCAACCTGGCCTTGGACACTTCCAGATATGGGGCAGCCACAGCTTCTCTGGGCATCCTGTGCCAGCTCCTTACCACCCTCATAGCGAAGAATTTTTTTCTAATACCTGATCTAATCCTACTGCCTTTCATTTTGAAGCCATTCCCCCTTGTCCTGTCCCTCCAGGTCCATGTAAATTGTCTCTCCGTGTTTCTTGTGGGCTCCCTTCAGGTACTGGAAGGCCACAATTAGGTCACCCCAAAGCCTCTTCTTTTTCAGGCTGAACAATCTCAATTCTCTCAGCCTTCATGAAGCACGTAATCTGTCCTCTCACCTGTCCTCTTCAGCTTGAGATCTTGTCACCTTGTCCAAGTGCAATGATGACAAGAGAATCACTGCTGGAGTGGAAAGGAGGACTGTTTTAACTATAAGTAAAACCACTTGAGGCCATATTGTATCTTCTCAGGAAGTGCTGTTCTGTTGGGACCACAGCTGAGGAACTACTGATTGTAGATGGAGAACAGAGAAAGGCAGACAAAGCATCAACAAGAGATGAAACATTCAGAGTAGGCAGAATAAAGGGGCCCTGAGGGCATCTCTGGGCATCTCTGGAAGATGTTTTCTGTGTTTTACTGACTTGTTTTGATGGGAGAAAAAGGATTTTTCAAAGAAGATGTAAGATGTCACATATGTATTTACAAGACTGTCGTCCACCCTGACAACCTCTATGAACTCCCTCCATCGGAGAAAGAAGTTGAAGAACTCCTGAAAAGAGAGAGAAACTAAGAGGGGAAAACCTCTTAGGCTAGAGGATGGAAACTCCTTTTCTTCCTGCCAAAAGAGAGCTTGTGCTGGGCCTGTCCTTCCACTGACATCACTGGGAGTTACTGGGACCCAGTAGGACTGGAACCCAGTTTCATCCAGGCAGGATGAAACCCTAAGGTCCACTGGCAGCGTGGAGGAAGAGGAGCCCAGGGCTGAAGAATGATGAAGCTAGGAGAAGGTCTACATCACACAGGAGCAGCTGGGAAGTATAATTTGCCATCTGTGCTAAGTGGTTTCACCCCAGCGCTGTTGGTCACACCAGAATGCGGAATCACAGAGACCTCATATTTATTGTGGGGAGGGGAGGGAGAGCAGGGGGAGAAACCATCTGTGGAAGGGCATCGGGCCAGTATGCGGCCCGGGAGAGTCACATCCAGAGGGGGCTGAGCTAGAGACTACCTGGCATTTATCTGGCACCTGTGAGACAGTGCAACAGGGATGCTGAGAGCAGCTGTGGAAAGCACAGGGCTCAGGCTGTGAAGGGACAGCAGGAACAGGCTGAGGGTGCTGGGGATTTGGAAAGGAGAAGAGGTGCTGACTGTGCTTTGCTACTACAGCCAAAGCATCGGGGTTCTCAGCATGAGGCTCTCCCACCCTGCCTGCACTGCTGTTTGTGTTGGGGGAAGGCACTGGGTCTAGGAAAAGAAGGTAAAGGTTTACTGAAAGGTGTGTAGGACTTGGAAAGAAAAAGGGATGCATTTTAAAATCATGGGAAGCCCTAATAGTCTTTAATTTCCAGGTCCATTGTTCAGTGCCTCTCTTTATTACCCTCCCAGTCTGGAAGACCAGTGAGCAGAGGATCTTCTGAGCAGAGTTTAATGCACTGCAGTACTGGGGGCAGCATCCTTGACAGGATAGGCCACCTTTTTCTCCCACATTTCTAACACCACTGCAGCCCTACAAGAAATGAAAGGGAAAACTAAGAAGTGTTGATAGGCTTCTCTTCTCCTGGACTGTTAATTCAAATCTGGCTGTAGGCCATTAGTGTTTTCACACTATTACCTTCTAATGGCTTCTTGTTCTTGGCTCAGCTCTTCCTTGGTAAGTCACAGCTGTGTGCATTGTTAGCTATAGCCTCCCAGTTAACCTCTTGCTGGGAATCTCAGTCAAGATGATGACTTGTGTCCGTGTTATGAAAATAGCCCGTGAATAGCAGCTGTTGTCAAACCCTGCTCCTTGCAGCACTCCCTCAACAGGTGTGATGAGCTGTTCTCCTGCTGCCATGGGTGGATCAGCTGTTCCAACAGAAGGTGCACTTGTAATCCTTCCCCCCTTGCTGTGCCGTCTGGGTCGCACGGAGCTGCTGCTGAACCCGTGGCAGATTCTGCTAAGGGAGCTGCATCTTTGAGTTCAGGTGCTGAAGGCTCACAGTGCAATACACTGATGTTCCATGCAGAGCTGCGGCTTTGTTCCAGGATTTCATCCCCGAGCCTGTGCCCTCCAGTCAGATACAGGAGACTTGTCATGACAAAGCTATGTTAGACACCTGTTGCAAAGTTTGACTCCTTTCCATGGCTCAGGAGTAGAAGATTTCATGCTCTCCAGTCCTTGATTCTTCCATCCCTGACCATCAAGGCTGGATTATTTTTTTCCAAAAAGTTTTTACTCCAGGAAAAATGGAGGAAAAACCCATGGCCTCTTATACCACGGGTCAAACTAAGTTATCGCTTTGGCCTTAGCATCTATGTTTCCATGAGAAGGTCACATCAAGAGCTATGTAGGGCAGTATAATCTAACCATTTCTAGATCACATCCCTGAGAATGGATAAGCATCAGTGTTTACAGAGCATACAGTGGGATTCCGGCATAACTGTAGGACAGGTGGATTAGGAATCAGCCCTGCTGTCACTTTTCTATACTTATTCTGAGAATAACACAGGAGACCTCAATGTGCAGGTCCAGCTGACTGGTGTGAAAATAATTTAAAATTCAAAAACTAAATTGGGGAAAAAAAAAAAAAGCCTCAAAGAGTTCCATGGAAAATCAATTACCCAGCACACAAAGGTGACGACGAGAACACTGCTCCACAAAAAGAGCAAAATTCCCTGCAATTTTAATCTCTTCTTCCCGCAATTTCCCTCCTGTCCCTTGTGATGTTTTAAGAGATGGATGACTTTCTTTCTCTAGTTTTAGATATGCTTATTGGGGCTGGAGGGTGGAGAGACCAAGAGAAAAAAGACTGTTCCAAAAAATGTAATTAAGGTGACATTACTATGCGAATTACATATTACATTTTGTTTAGAGCTATTATTGGCTGGAATGGCTCTGAAATTGAATTGTGCTGCAGATTCCTTGCTGCTTTTACCCACACTTACTCATGGTCAGGGATTGCATTAGACCTGGGAAAGAGGAAAGTGTGGATGGAGGAGGGGATCCAGCTGGGAAGGAGGGATCTGTAAGTAATTTCTTCCTGTGCAGAAGCTTTCATCAGACAAAGGACCACATTAAAAATTGCTCTTCACGCCACTGAGCCAAACTGACTTGATGTGTTCACCATGAGCTGGTATTTGGCTCTGGGGACAGCGAGGATGTCTTGCTGCCCTTAATCAGATCTTCTCTGCCAAAATGATCATTTGTGGTGGAGGGGTCCCAGGGGCATTCCCTCGACACAGACTGGTTGATGAAGGGAGAGGTGCTGTACAACCACTAAAAGTGCTCACTTTCCCCTGCTTTCAGCCAAACTGCTCTGAAATGGGTTTAATTGAGCAAACAGCTCATCAGTCTCATCTCTCCTCACTCCCAAGCCCCGATATCCTTCTGGAGCCACACTGGTGACCCAAAGGGTTACAGCACCCCCACTAAAGGGGGTGAGTGAGAAGGGGTGTGGTGAGACATTCACTGCACGGGCAAGAGAACAGGTTTCCTGTGGTGCTGTCAGTTGTGGCCTCTCTGATGTCTAATAATTATCCTATATTCCTTTCCTCTCTTGGCCACCTATTTCTTATCCAACCTGCAGGAACATGATAGCTTTGCATTAGGTGCTCTTAAATTGGTTGAAACTGGTATGCAGGTTCAGAAATTATGAGGAAGGGAGGGATGAGAGAAAGAAAAACACCCTGCCAGCACAGCCACAGTAATTCGGAAAATGAAAAATTTATGAGATGCTGCTGTGCAAGAGAGATCTACAGCTGAAGGGTGGGGAAAGGCAGGTAAGAAAACATAGAGCTGTAGTGCGTTAACATTTGTGTCCTTGTTCTGTGATTCTTTGTTTGAGGATTGGGGTTTTTGTGTCTTTGTTCCCTTTTGGACCAAGGCATTACCCCTTTGCAAGCAGCCCTCTCAGTTGCTCTGCTTTGGTTTTGAGATCAGCTATTTTGGTGAGTGGTGGTGATGGGGGTGCTGCCTGTGGGGGGAGAAGTTTGGTGGGTGGTCGGATGTGGGGTGGTTTTTTGGCAGCTGGCAGATGCGTCCTGGGAGGGCTGTGCCAAGGAGAAGCTTTGGACGAGCTTCTGACTGCAAAGCGGGAGAGGGAAACTATTTCTTGCCTCTTCTTTCCTTAAAACATCTTCCATCTGAATAAAGTGGGGGAATTAGAAGGGGATTATCTACCAGCAGGAGAGGTGTAATTCATTTCTGCCACTGTCCGCGTGTCAGGTTCGATTTTAATTTCAGATAATGTCAAAGCCAGATTAAAGCCCTATCACCTAGGTAGGAAAAGAGACCCATCCTTCCCTCTCATCTCACCGAGCTGCCAGGACAGTGCCCACCACCCCTCCCTTCTCTCCCTTCAAACACACCTGGGTCATGGCACACCACAGAAGCTCCTGCATGGGAGACTGGACTCCATTCCCTGTCTCCTCCCAGATCCTGTCCCTGGACATCAGAGCCCCATTACCCTGCATGCATGATGGGTGTTTTATCTGGGGATAAGAAAAAGGACCTGGGAGGCACAAAAGGGCCCTCATGAACACTTGATGTACATTCATGGACACTTGGGAAACGAGGTTCCGGTGTGAAAAGCAGGGAGAGGTGAGGACTGACTGGGTCAACCACTAAAGAACGAGGTGGAAACAGCATTGATAAAGATCTTTGTTGAGGCTGGCTGTCCTCCAGTGCTCTTCCTGGAATGCCTGCAGAGTAAGAAGGGGTTATTGGTTTGGGACGCTCTGCCAGAGACATACCGAAATAAGGGACACTTAGAATGGCATCATCAGATGAAAAAGACCCCTAAATTAGACACCTATATCTGTATGTGACAGATATGAGAAGCAGCATGCACAGATGATGCTTTACCTTTCTTGGATGTCATTGCTTTGCTGGTTTAAGGTTATTCCTCCCTCAGCCTCTCCCTTGTGCCCATCGGGTCAAAGTCAGCTCTGCTGAGCTCCAGGGCCTGCTCTGACTCCTGCTTCTGCTACCTGTGGCTCTTCAGGTTGATGCTTTGGGACCTGCAAAAACAGAGCCTTTTGGCTGGAGTAAGGATGTTTTTAACTGCTTTGAGATCTTTGGGTGGAAAGAGTGGAAGTGCTGTTATATCTTCTTCCCTGAGTGAATGCAGACACAGGTAATTCCTGCTTCTGCTCATACAACATTTAAAGCCAAGTGATTCTGACAAACAAGAGAGAAGATGGACTTCATTAAAAATAAAAATAAAATCTCTGGAGATCTGATCAGGCACTGATTACTCCTTCCGTGTTTTGCTGGTGTTTTGTACTATTTCTGAGCTATCACAGGCAGTGGCAGTGAAGAAACACTACTCTAGTATTGATACAACAACCCTGCCATGGAGCTGAGTGTGTGCAGGTGGAGTGGAGATTTTGATGTTTATCACGACAATTAATGTGCTAGTGAAGTCTTTTCATTACAACTATATTGAATCAGAGACAGAGTCAATCCAAGCAATCAGCTGGGTCTTCCCATTAAATATATATATATATATATAAAAAGTTTTAAAAAAATAAATATAAAGGAATGGTCCTGATGCTCAGCATGCCTCTTCATCCCTTTGTTTGTTCTCTTCATCCTTCCCCAGCTGAAATTCAGCTCTGCTCAGCAGCTGTTCCCAGCTGTGCTACATGTTCCAGCACAGCCCCAGCCTGGAGCAGGACACTGCCCTGGAGGAAGGTGGCCAGGCTTGTGCTCCTGGCTTTGACCCCTCATCAGACGATTCTCCTCTCTACGTTTCCATACAGAGTACAGGGATAACTGTTCCTGCCTCCTTGGAGATATGGAATGACAGAGACCCTGGCCTGTATCATAACCCAATCACTTAGGTTTTACAAAACTTATGTTTTTAAAAATGTAAAAAATTTGTATTTTGATGCATTTTACCATGCCTGCAGTGACTTGTTAACATAAAAAACATGCCTTTGGGAAACAGCTGCTTTGCATTTCCAAAGTACAATATGCACTGTGGCTTCCATGTCCCATTTTGGCAACACTGGACAACATCCAGAGAGCAACTCCCACGTCCCACATAGTATGGAGAGCCATAAAGCAAAGAGGAATTGGGTGAATAAGGTCAAATTTGGTTCATCTGGCCCAGCTAGTTTGAGATTTGCATACCTCACTGCAGGATCCCAAAGAAATCTGGAATGCAGCTCAACTTCCTAGAATATGCTGAGACGGAAGGGACCTGTCATCAAATCCAACTTTTTCCTACATTCATTATGTCTTGCCCATGAGTACCAGCAAAATCATCTGCTTCTAACTATCATCTGCCCAACTCTGCCTTCCCTGGCTGCTGCACATCCCAGAGCAACGGGAGAGGGATGTTGTTTTTGGAGCATGGAGGTCCAGCCTGCATCAGGGATAGAGGACGTGGATTGGTGGATTGTTCCTGCAGAAGGTAAGTTTCATGCCTCAGAGCTATGCACAAATTCAAAATTTTGGGGATTACCTAGAGCCTAGGTTTGGAAACAGCTGCTGGTGGCTGTTAGAAGGCTCCTCTGTGCTGGTGAGAAGCTGGTTCTGTTTCAGGCTGGCACTTCCTATGTTTCCAGGGATGAGTGCGTCCAGGCTCCTCCTAAATCTTTACAAGGTCTTTGGCATTGTGTGTGAGTTCAGGCAGAGCCCTGGCACAGGTTCCTTCCATGTCCTGCCACAACCAGACTTCATAGCACGTTTAGTAAAGGAACGGACACCACCACACACACAATGCCACTGGAGTCAGTTTTGGGGCACATCCGTCCAAACAAAAGTCTGTGAGATGGCACTGCTGGGTGTCCCAGAAAATGCCCAGCAATGTCTCAGTCACAACTGGTCAAATGCCTGGGATGTACAGCTCAGTCAAGGAGAAGAGCCGGATGTTAACTGAGTTAGTCCAGGGATGAGCAAAAACCCGCTGCGAGCCAATACCATAGATCTGATTTGTGTTTGAAAAATCCCTCATGTGCCATAAATCTGGCAGCTCTCAGGGAGACAAAACAAAACTAAATAACCCCCCTGCTCTGGTTTAAACACAGGCTTGCTTCTCAAACAAAACCATTCTGCCTCACAGACATGGGTGATGGGGGAAACTGAGGTATGGCCAAGCCCCAGCTTCCACCCCTGCCCTCCACTATCATTATCTTGCACGGCTGCAAGAGCAGAGATACACAGAGGAGCGCTGGGAAATGTTCCTATTGATCGGAAATGAATAATTATCACCCGCTCCCTGTTCCAGAGCCTCGCGGTGAGCGGAAGAGCGGAAGCACTAAGCGGGATTAATAACTACTTTTCATTACTTTTAATGCAAACTATTGATTTTAAAGTGTTGTAGGGTATGACAGTTTATTACAATAAGACAATAAAACAGACTATATGAAATAATTGAGAATAATCTCTTCCCTTTTCCTGCACGACACAAGGACATTATGTTCTGTGCATGTGGAGACATTTATGGCAAACTCTATCCAGCAATGGCAGCTTAAGCACTCTATAAAACAGCACTTTGGAGCTGGAGTATTATAAATAATAGGCAATAAAACTGGTAAATGGGGCTTTAATTTGATTCCATTATGTCACTGAATGACAGGAAGGAGGGGGCAGAGCATCAGCGAGGGGATGCGATGCCAAGTTCTGTTTGGGAGCCCTGGATGGGCGGTGGAGGAGCAGAACGCAGCCATGCCAGAGGGTCAGGTTGTGCCAACCCCCAGCCCAGGGGTGGGCTCGATCCTGCCAGGTGACAGCCAGGGAGTCCCTGCAGGCCTCCTTGCCGGAGGTGGCAGCAGGGACACTGCTGTCACAGCACTGAAGGCTCCTGGTCAGGTCCCCATCCTGCCAGGTACCAAACGTTTGAGGTACTATCCCAAAACTTCCATGGTGCTGCCAGACCTCTGACTGCAGGAACTGCCTTTTCCCATGTTCCCTGGCCCAAAGTGGCCCGGGCTGCCCTTCCCAGCCCCAGGTCTGGTAAGCACAGTGGCCAGAGGCAGCCAACCCTGGGGAGATGCCTGCACACTTTTTACTGTTCTCAGCAGAAACTCTCCTGATGAAGAACTGCTGCCTGCCAAGGACCGGGGTACACCAGATTATCACGGCTAGGCTCAAATATACCCCAAAGAGTGCTCAGCTGAAATGACCTCCAGGAAGAGATGTATTTTATTCCTCAGCACACTGGGAAATCAGTGCAGCAGCTCATTGCTGGGCACTCTGGGGGATCTCTGCAAAACCCAAAGAGAAACTGCTATGCACCCTCCCTGCTCCCCAGCAGGACAGAGGGTGGTAGTTGGGATGGGTCTGGAGGTGTTGGGGACCATAACAGACCACACAGCCCCTGGCTCAGGGCTACTGGCTCCCACTGGAGTGCTTAGGGAAAGCCATTACCCACTGATGGCTTTGCAGAGCCCAGCCATACGTGAAATGAGCTGGGAGTCTCAGCCCAGTGGTTTCCACTGTAAAGCTATTCCTACTAATTGGGCCCCTTCTTGTCAAGGCTGTGTAGTGAATCTTCCAAAGAGATCAAGGGCCAAAAGTGGAGGAAGCCCTGGAGATGTTTCAGTGCCCTGGTGCATTGTTTCCTCCATCCCGTCAGGTTACAAAGCACACAGTTCTTGGGCTTTCCACATACCCTCTGCTCATCCTCATCCCTCACACTCTGCCTAAAAAACACATCACAAGCCCCAGAAAAGGGGCTAAAAAGCTCTGGTACAGGGAGACACCTGGACAGAGGCTGATCTTGATGCAAGCACGTCTTCTCTACTCCCTCAGCTCCTGGTCATATGGACCCAGAAGGATCAAAAAGGTGAGAGAGGAGGCAGTTCATCATATCCCTGTGCCTGAAGCATGAAACAAGACTGGTCAGGACCTACATGGACCTTCCCTACCCAGTGGAATCGTGCTAAATTGCTGTGCACTGGCCCAGTTAATGTGAAATTGGAAAGGACTGGAGAGGAGAAAACAGCCAGGACCTTGAAACCACCAGTGAGATGGCCACATCTGGCCTGAGCTCAGTTGTGCCAATGTGACACTGGGGTGCCAGCTGCATTTTCCAGCCCTCAAGAGCCACTACCAGGACAGTGTTCCCCTGGAGATGTACTGTGCCAGCTCCTCTACTCCCCACCCCTCCTGTTCCCCTCAGGACGTCTCCCAGAGACGTCTGCAGTGGCCCCAGCTCCCCACACACATCATTATTGCTGTGAGAATTTTTGCAAAGTGAGGAAGAAGCGAGGCAGTGGCACTTCTTCACTTTGTTTTCTGTTCCAAAAACCCAGCTCTTCCCAGATTCTTCTGTAGAAAGTCTGAATGTCCCTGGGGCTTTTCTAGCCTGTTCCCTAAGAATATAATCAGGGCTGTTTTTTACAGAGGGGATTAGACATACCATAGAGCAGAGAAGCCCCATTGAAGCTATTTGGAGCTGCACTCTACTCAAAATGAGCAGCAAAAGGGGAAGCACGGAACTAACTTTGCTGCATGTGCTGTGAAGGCAAGAAGGAGGTTTGGGCTCTGGATTTTAATGGGCTTTTCTTTTGGTCAGTGCAATTCTTACTGCATCAGGATGTGTGTGTCCCATTCCCATGGTCCTGAATGATGATGATATTATAGAATCATAGAATCATTAAGGTTGGAAAAGACCTCTAAGAACATCAAGTCCAGCAGTAGATAAGTCTAACCAGGACTGGCAGCTTGGCATGGAGGAGATAGACTACAAAGAGGGAAGGGAGCAAATGAACTGGGAGAGATAGAGCTGCTGGTTGGGACCTGTCATGGGAAAGACCTTGCAGGGAGCAAATGGACGTTGGAGATGGGAGAGAGACCTGCCAAAACAGGGGAGAGACCCAAGAAAGGGTTAAAGGAGGGATATAGATTTCTTTACACTCTATTGTCTGAGTAGTAAATCTACCAACTAAAGTGTTTCAGGAAATAAAGGGTGATATGCTCTGAATGCACAAACTCTTCTATGAATGCAAGCACATACACACGCACACAACTGCTAATTTCAATGCATGGGGAAATTGGTTTAATTTCTTGATGGAAAATCTGTATTTAGACCCAGAAATAGCTCTCCACACCTTTTCACTAGTGCAGCCCTGACAATTCAACTGGAGGAGTTAAGCAGTCACCTGTAATTGCATGGCTAATGAGGGGTATTGATTAATGAGGTGGGTTCAGGTACCCCCTATGTAGGACAAGAAAGGCTAAACACAGACCCCAGCATAGGGCAAAGCCCTGGAGAGGGGCCTGGGTGGGCAAGAGGAGTTATGCAAAATGGAAGGTGAGATGAGGAGAGAGGGCTTTGCCAGGAGGCTCAGCCAGGCTCTCTACCCGAGAAATCAAGCTGTGAAAGCAGCGAGCAGCAGGTGTGAATGGTTTTCTGCCTGCCTCAGGATGGGGCTGGGATGGGAAGCTGGGGTGCTGCAGAGGAAGGGATATTTCTGCATTTAATGTCTCTCCCTGCCTGCTGGCTCCAGGCCACCCAGGCTGAACACTCACAGTTTGTGCTGAAGTGTTGGAGAACTGAAAGGGCCTGAGGCTGTGCTGGCTGGTCCCTGGCATCTTGCATTTCAAATGCCTTCAAAATGATGGATTTGATGCTTCCCCTTTTATTTATTACATTTAAAGCAGTTTTGCCAGGGGGGTAGCTCAAGAGAACAGGCAACTTATTTTCCTGAGGATCCCAGGAGCTGCTGTAGCTGCGCTCATGGCAAAGACAGGACCCTGCCAGCAGCTGTGCTGAAATGTGGGAGCAGAGAGGGGCCAGGGGCAGGATGGGAGGAAGGGTCTGGCCTATGTAAGGAGCAGGAGGAGGCAGGGAGTGGGAGTCATTTGCTGTGCTTTCCTCCTGGCAGCCGGGCAGTTATTATCAACACACGCAGCTGTAAATGTTCTCTCCCCAGCAGGGACCTGGGAGCTGAGAGTGCAGCTCAGCTGAGTGTGTTATTGGATTATCAGCTGATTAGAGCTGTTAAGAGCCCACTCTTGAATAATCAACATGGTGCTTTTTGGCTGCTGTGTACCAGTGGGAGGGGAAAGGAGGCAGTGCAATAGTTTGACTCATGAGTGAGCCCTGGCGTTGCCATCAGCTGCCCTGCTCAGTGGGGTGCTGTGCTGCCCACCTTCCCCACATCCCAGCTGTACAAGCTCCACGGAGCTGCAAAGCTTCCTCCTCTTTCCCTAGCACAGGTTTCAAGCCATAGGGGTAGGATCTGGAGAATGCTGACCACTTTGGGGAGATGCCCACGCAGCCTGGGAGTGTGCTTGTTTCACGTAGAGCAAGTACCCCGTGTGCTGGAGACTATGGTTGAGTGTGGTTCTGGAGAAGGGAGGTCCAGGTCCTGTGCGTGGTGATGGTAGAGCTGAGCCCCTCCATTTATCTAATATAATGGGAAAGAATGTGAGTCTCCTGTTGCAAAAGGGACTCACAAGGCAGGGTAGAGAACAGGGAGATTTTCCAGTAATGTGAGGTCAAACACTTAGATGAAGCTTGCAGTGATGCACTGTAGTGGATTCCTGAAGGGACAAGGAAAGACAGAGGCCGAGGGATGGAGCCAAGTTAGACAAGTTTAGGCTGGAAGCATTTTAAATGAACACAACACTGTTCCCTTTCCTCTGACTCTTCTTTGTAATGACAACCACTGCATTTGGGTGATGGACAAAGAAACAGCAATGCACCGGCTGGCCTTTCTTTCTCTTTCTTTTCTCCTTATTTCTATTTTTCAAGGTTGGTTTGGCCTGCTGCTGAGTCACAGCTTCCCCTGGAGAAGCTTCCCACAGCCACCTTGCAGCAGGAGTCATCTTGCTCTCCTTTGATGTGTATTTTTGCTCCCTGGAGCTGAAGCCTTCTGGTGGTCTTTGGCCTGGAGATCATGATTTGCCAGCAACTTCATGGACTGTATTTTTCCCTTCAGTCAGAGTGCTCCTGTCCCCAGTAAAATCAATGGTGTGACACCTGTGTGAGGGTGGAATTTGATATTACAAGGAATAATAAATCACAAGTGTATCAACCGTACCCTGATATTCAGGGGTACTAAGAGATAAAGATGGAGAGTATCCCTCTCTCCAAACCCTTCTCTCCTGTCTCTGCCTCTAAGCTTTTAGGAGATACTTCCCATGGGATATATTTCTTGAGTTTACAGAACAGTGGAACCAAACATTACAGGCTGGAAAGAACTGGTCTCAAGTTCATTCACAAAAGGGAGTGAAGAAGAAAGATTTTAACAAGAGTATGGGAGAAGGAAGAGAAGTCATCCTATAGACAATATGATTTATATACGTTATAGAGTATAGTGCAGTTCAGGGAAGGGAGAGTGTCCTAATTAGAAATTGCAATCTGTCAAAGCGGGCTTAGGCTGAAAACTTCTGTGTACAAGTTTCTTAGAATCACAAAATCACTGAATCATAGAATGGTTTGGATTGGAAGGGACCTTAAAAAACATCTCATCCCACCCCCTGCCATGGGCAGGGACACCTTCCACTAGCCCAGGTTGCTCCAAGCCCTGTCCAACGTGGCCTTGGACACTTCCAGATATGGGGCAGCCACAGCTTCTCTGGGCAACCTGTGCCAGGGCCTGCCCACCCTCACAGGGAAGAGTTTCTTACATATATTGAACCTAAATTTCCCCTTTTTCAGTTTGAAGCTATTTTTAGTCCTCTCACTAAGGTTTCTGATGATGAGTCCCTCTATGGATTCCTTATAGGCCACTTCAAGTACTGGAAGGGGCTGTGAGGTCTCCACACAACCTTCACTTCTCCAGACTGAACAGCCCAAACTTTCTCAGCTGTTTCCATAGAGGAGGTGCTCTTGTCCCCTTATCAACTTCATGGCCTTTTCTGGACTGTTCCAATAGTTCCATGTTCTTCATATATATGTTGGTGATCTATCAAGGTTGGTGCAAAGGGGTTTTGCTTCATGTTTCTAACCTGATCTTACGCAAAAAGCAAATTCCAGGTAGCAGAACCAGAGAAACTTCAAGATAGGTAGACCTTGGTAGACCTCCAGAGAAGTGAGATTGATGAGGCAGCTCTTGGAATTCCAACACGGTTTCCTTTGGGATCAGTACTCATCTCTGCAGCTCTCTTATGGGGCTGTGCTTGTCCACATTATCTTCCACATTCAGTGGAGCCTCCTGAGAAGTCACTGGAGACATGCAGGACCAAACAGAGAGCTAGAGCAAGGATCTGTGCCTGGGTAAATCCATACCTTCCATGGGAAAGCACTTCTCTCAGTAGGGACTTTCTGCCACTATTGTACCAAACAGCCTGATCCTTCTGTCTTCTGTTCACAGTGCCCAGTGCCAGGACAAGGAGTAATGGCCATTAACTAAAACACCAGTAGTTCCACCTCAACATGAGGAAGAACTTCTTTCCATGGAGGGTAGCAGAGCACTGGAACAGCTGCCCAGGGAGGTTGACGTGTCTCCCTCTCTGGAGACATTCAAACCCCACCTGGACACGTTGCTGTGTCACCTGCTCTGGGTGACCCTGCCTTGATGGGGGGGTTGGACTGGATGATCTCCAGAGGTCTCTTCTAATCTTAACTAGTCTGTGATTCTACTGGGTGCTGGGTGACTGAAAGTCTCCATCAGCTGAGCCTGATCCCATCTTCAGCATCTTCATTCTCCAAGGTCCTTTGGCAGACACTCACCCACAGGAACACCCGATCACAGCCAGAGTCCCCTCCCCATGTCTGCACTGCACAGGGCCCAGGGAGGCAAAGTAAGATCTGGCTGTGCTGCTCAGGAACACGGACCCTTTCCATTATAGGATAATTAAATTGCCTGTAATTATGTTCTTGACAGTGAAATGGAGGCAGTAAATGATCCTAACATTCTGTGCTCCCTCCCTCTTCCCAGGACCCCCCCAGCTGCCCCTCCCCTCTAAATGCTGAATTATTTTACAGTTGATAGTTCCTTAGATTTGCCGACCTTTAAAAGCTGAACACTACATGCCTGTTGAATTTTAATCAATTTATTTTTTTCAACTGGAAATGTCAGACTTCTGTACGGAATTACTTGGTGCCGGCTGATGTGACAAAGACTCAAAGTTCAGCATCTGAAGCCGCAGAGGAGCAGCGAGTTGCGTGCATTAGCACAGATAATTTGCAGGATGTGAAAATGAGAGCAGGAGTGAGGGAGCATATATTTTTCATTAGCTCTGGTTTAGGGGGTTCGGGAACCTGCATTTATTTCATCCAGTGAACTTTGGCCTCATTAAATCCAGACGGTGGCTGGTAATGACTGGAAGTAAGAAGCTGCGAAGGCCACTAAAGGGCAGGAGGTAAAGTGAGTTCATCAGTGGAGCATGGAGGGGACCTTGCTGGGAGAGCAGCAAACTCTGCTGTGCCCACTCTGTGGTACGGAGTGTGCCACAGGAGGTATGAGATGCCCAAACCATTAGTCAGCCTCCACTGGTCCAGTTCATTAGAACACGTTCCACCACACTCTTCACTCCGGTCCTGAAGACCCTGGGTTGTGACCTGAAGAGCCCAGCAAAGCTTTCACCTGCTGTGCCAGCCTTTCTCTGCATAAGGAGATAAACCTTCTCATTTAGCACCGAGCTTGGCTGGCATTACCTGGAAGGATTACGCATTCCCCAGCTGGAGCCAAGCCCACCTGCAAAGGAAGGAAGAGGCTAAATTGTAAAAACACAGTCCTACAGACTGTCCTGCTGCTGGGGAAGCCCATGGCAGTGAGTGTACACCAGTGAGGAGCCTTCTTGCCTGTGCTGGGGTTTTCTGGCTTTCATCATAACTTTAGCACTGCATTTGTGAGCAGTAGCTACAGCAATGCTAGGAGGTCTTCCCTCTGAACATGGAATTTCTCTGCTATCAGTGGCTAGGACACTCCCTACTATCAGTCATTCAGGCATAAGTTATCACCTTGTGGTTTCCTTCTGTCAGCAGCCTCTGGTGTTTCCCTGCAGTGCTGTGGTCTGCTCAAATCCTGGGCCATGACAGCCCTACAAACATGTTTCTGTCCTATTAAAATTTAATTCCTTCTTTGGAATAGAGACTTCTCATTGCACACAACCGGATGGATAAATGTTTGCCAAGGTGACAAGGATTGAGTATATTTAATCTTCCTTCCTTCTCTTTAAAAAACTGTGCCCGTCGTTGCCTCTTGGCACAGGTACATTAAAATCAATAATGAACCTTACAAATGGATCTGTGATAAAATATAGTCTATCCTTCTCCACTGAACTGTAATAAGCAGCTTTTTCAAAACAATGCACGTACTCGTGTGCAGCAAAAATAATGTGGTAACTGTGTGTTGGTTCAAGGAAAGTTCCAGGAGACTCGGTATATTGAGGTACCTCAAACCCAAATGCCCTTCCAGTGGCACAAACCACATGTAGTTAGAGATGCAACTTTTGGAAACTGGCTCACATAAAGGGTCATTCTTTATGTGTCCTGATCTTAGACCATCTCTGAAGCTTTGCAATCTGCTCTGTGAGGCAGGGGCCAAGGAACCCTTGGTCTGACACAGCACCACAGATCCTTTATTATGTCTTCATTTGCCTGAAATGGGTTTTAATTTGAAAATGCCTGTGGGTGGACATCAGTTGTTGCTTTAAGATGAACCAGCTTAGATGAATTCCTAACTGGGACAAGTCTAATGCAGAACTGGCCAAGGTGAGACACAGGACTGTCACCCAAAGAGCAATGGAGTCTATCAAGGTACCATTGACACCAGCCTTGCTCTGAACCAGGCAGAGGCAAACCTGAACCTGTGTTTATATTGTCTTAGGTGACTTTGCTGATCACAAATACATTGATTCGTCTGAGGGAACCTGTTCTTTGTGCTTCCTCTCTTAGTTCAGTCTATAAAATTTTGAGATCTCATTTTTGCCCCGAAGAAGACAAAAAATTTCTTTGAATCTTGAGTTTTTCAAGAAAGACAACCACTCCTGCAGTGTAGCTTTTTTTAATTTATCTTAGAGGTCCTGTTTCTCAAATCCTCCTGTAGGAAAATCCCTCAGAGAAGACAGTGAGCCTATGGAAAGCATCCCAGCCCAGGCTTACTAACTATTCATCAGTCTTCTCTATAAAGGAGGCAAATGTTATTATCCTCTTTGCCAAAAGGGAGTGCGAACACATCTGCTCCTCCACCCACCCTCTTGGCACCCCCTCCCAGTGCAAACTCCCACAGCTCGCCCTCTGTCACAGCTCCACAGCCCACTACAAATGGCTGTGTTCAGGCAAGGTCTTGCTCTCCGTTTACAGCCCTCTCAGTCGCTCCGATGGTCCCTTCCCTGGCCTTTTGCAGCCTCCCTTTGTTTCAGGTTAAGCAAATGTCAGGTTCATTTGGCAGTTCCTTGCCCCTTCTTGCTGTGCCTCAGCCATTAGTGGTCCTCTCTGTGCTGCAGGAAGCTGACATTTACACCCGATCCAGGCAGGGGATAATAGCGGTTCTGTTGGGCTCTGCTAATCACCAGTTATGGCCAACTTCAGAAAGGAGCTCAGGTGGCCACAGCTTATTTTCCTCATTTCCTCTCTTTCAGATCCTCATGTCCCCATCTACCCCTGCCTGGTCCTCCACCCTCCCACCCCATCACTGCTTATCTACTGCCTGTGGTGCTAAGGGGTCATTCAATGAAATACAAGTTAAAAAATCACAAACTTTGGAGATGAGATTAGGATTGTCTTAATTTCTTTCTCCTCTATACATGATCATCCCTCCGAATTCTCCCCACTTTCTGAACCCAGTGGAGGAGATGCTAAAGCCCATTGGCAGAGCTAGTGATGAGGAGGGTCTGAGTGTGGGATCAGCCCTGCTCATCTGGGACATCCTGGGACATGCTGCCTGTCAGGGGTGAGACAAACTCAGTAAAGAAAGCAGGTTCTGCCCATTGCATTTTTTCTAGTCCAAACACAACATCAAACTGTAAAAAGGACTTGGCATTTCCCCTTACTGAAGAATCTCGTGTATATGGGGTTGTTTGACAATGGGATGGATTAGGTGGCATCTAGAAGTCTGTTCACCCCTAATTTTCTATGATGCTGCAAGGCTGACATTTAAGGATTGGATCAAGGCTGAAATAGTGGCGTCTGTGGGGCTCTACTAATCACAAACTTCATCCAGATTTGAAAATGAGTTCTGACCAGGGTTATTGATTTCCTTCTTTGCTTTGCTTTTCCAGTGTGCATGCATATGTGTGTGTTTGCAATTTTAACCTGAAAGACTGGAAGGCACCACTCCCTCCTCTTCCTGACTTCCCCGCACCTCCCCTTTGAAGCCCCAATAAGGGGCTTCATTAAAAAAAAGCAAACTGCAGCAGTCAGGAAGTGCAAGGGGAGGAGAAATCAGAAGAACTGATGAGGACAGCAAGTGTTTGAAAGCTGAAGAAGAGGAAGAGCTGTGGCAGATGTTGCAGATGTTGCCAGCTGTTGCTCAGTGCGTGGGTGTCACATCAGCCCACCCCTACAGAGAAGAATAAATCCACAGATTAAGTCTTTGTGCTGTGGCCCTGGTGCTGTCCTGTTCTATTTTAGTTGACACCTCTCCCCATGCCTCTGTCTGTCCTGTTCTCAGTCATCATCCACCACAATCAGTCCTGGTGCTCCGTTCTCTGCTCTGGCTCTCACTGCTGTGTCCAGTGACTGTCAGCCAGCTGTGTACAACTGGGGAAAACTATATTTATTCATATGATTGAAGTCTTCTAAAAATATGAAATCAGTCCAGTATGTGTTTTGTGTATAAAAAAAACCCCAAGACCTACTTGTTTTATAGCATCTCTCTTCTCCCTCCTTGCAAATTGCTTGTTTTTCTGGAAATGACACTTTGCTCCCTCATCAGAAAGGCAGTGCTGACATATATTCTTCCTTTCCCCATATTGTAGTTCTCCCTGTGTAACTTGTCTTCTACCAGCCTCCAGCAGGTTTTCTCTGAGGTGCCAGGATATTCTAGAGCTCTCCTATGCAGAAGTAACTTTCCCCTCTGCCCCAGCCTTAGCTATCACGCCAAAAATCATATTCATCCTTCTGATGCCTTCCTTCCCCTTCTTCTCCCACTTGACCGAAGTTTAGTAAGGGTTTGAAAAGGAAGGGTTTCTATGGGCAGAAGTGAAAGGCCGGGTGCGCATCTAACCTTAAATCTACCCAGTATTTAAAGTCATTATTCCATCTTTATTCTTTTCATCACTGAGTATTTTCTCCCTAGGACCTTCACCTTATCCTGTATGTAACACTGTCACCTTTTGAGAGAGGACTAGTGAAATGTAACATAGGAGTCTGTATTCTGTAGGATAATCATTTCATTTTGTGCAGACAGTGATTTTTTCTCTTTTGATCTGTTCTGGCTCTTCTGTGACCCTTTTGCTCCAACTTTTATTCCCACTCCTGCTTCCAAAAGTCAGAAGAAGAAAGTGAAAACCCCTCAGCCCCTGTGGCTACAAAGGTGTGACCCTCTCACCACAAACTCTCCAGCAGCCGTTCCACCACATGCAAATTTTTATAGCCCATCAATAGAAGGATCTCGAGGCCAAATGGAAATTGAGCAGCTGCTTGAATTGCTTGAGGGGAAAGAAACCCATTCAGAGAGAGTTATTATTATTATTTTAAACATTCAAATGAATGACCCAATCGATTTCAGGCCTCTTTGTTCTGTGAGCCCTTGCCAGGAATCCCTGAGTGCTCCAGCTGCAGGACTGGCAGCTCTGCCTTGGAGAATGCAGAGCACAGCTGCAAGGGCTGCTTCTCACCCCCGGGTCCCTCCAGCCCCTCTGGGGTTGTCATCTCCCTGTTCTCCTGTCCCTCCCAGGCCACTGGATTGAGAGGATTTCAGCAGGAGAATGTATTTCCCCAAAAATCACTCTGCACTGGGTACAGGGGGGAGAGTCCTGGGAAATTTGTTTTCCCTCTTATCAAAGCAGAGTATAAAGTGAGCCCTTATACACTTATGGGGCTCTAAAGAAATCCTCTCTGTAGAGGGGCAGAAACAAGTAGGTCACCAGAGGGGCTTCTCCTCAGCCCATGATAGCAGAGTAATCTGAATTCTGCTGTGTCTAATATTGGCTTTGCATAATGTGACTAATTGATGGATTTTCAGAGCGTGTGACTAGCACTGGACTGGACTTCAGTGCATTTCCACTTTGAAGACTCTGACTAGAGGCCCTCAGCTTAATTTTAGTAATCAATACTCCAACTAGAGCAAGGCTAAGCTGGCCACACACCTCTTGCAAAGCCACATGTGCCATTCCTCATCTTTATTCTCCTTAGCGCCTTGACCGCTGACCTCTGTAGCAGCAATCAGCCTCTCTGGCCCTGTCATTATCCTTGCTGTAATGATGAAATAATAGCTTGCTGCTTCAAGCTCGCCATCAGGATTGTCCTGAGTGCAGATGGCCTGGTACGCTATCCAAGTGAGGGGAAGTGCCAGGGGATGCATCCACTGGCTGCAGGAGCATCCACAGTTTCAGTGGTCCAGCTCAAATGTCCTTTCTCAATGGCACTTGTGCACAGCCCCCGGGGACAGAGCTGTCAGCAGGGTTCCCAATGCCATGCATATCTGTGAGCGTGCAGGTCCATTCCCTCCCTTACTATCCCAGAAAAAAAGTCACCCTGAACGTGTTTATGGAGATTTTTTGGTGAGGTGCTGGATCTTCACCAGGAGTCAGTCTATCTTCCGTGGACTGCTCTTGGAAAAAGTACTTTTTCTCCCTGTACGACTGTTTACCTGTCTTATCTTTTTTGTGTATGCCTGCCTTATTAGTGCTGACAGCAAACTTCGTTAAGACTGAGGTTGTCTCCTGGAAGTATTTGCATAACACTTAGCATGAAAAGACATCCAGCTCCTATATTAGCTGTGTGAGTGGCTGCATAAACTGCAAGAACAGGGCACTTCAGGGCATCACACACTGCCCTCTGTTTTGGATAGGGCCTTTCTACAGAGTCCAGCACCTGGAAGGACCTCATTTCCACCTGGAAGGACCTCGTTTCCACCTGTTTCCAGGCTCCATAGAGTTGGCATCCCCTGCGAAATTCAAACTAACTTCCTTGCCCATCCAACTCTTGTTTGTTTGTTATTTTAATCTTCCTCCCCGGTCCACAGTGTGAAGAGAAAGGGCTGATTGACAACTTAACTGTTTCAAATCAATAGAAAGATTAAAGCAATTTAAACAAGGTGTTTATGTGGAGCTAAAACTGCACTTGAAGGGAACAAGCAAAGGAGCTGAAGGAAGTGGGTCAGGCGCAGACCCAGGGAACCTGCCTGGGCAGAGGCAAGATTACAGCAATAGGCTGGGATAGCTTTTCATCACAGAGAGATCACTGCTTTCCATAAAGGAGGCCTAATCTCGAAATTGCTTTGGCTTTCGACTGATTGTTCCATCGATTTAGACACGCGGGCCCTGCCCCTCCTTCTGTCCGGATGCTCTCATCTCTGGCACATCTTTCTCCTTCAGGTTCCGATCCACTGTTGTTTTAACGGGGCCGTACAGACATCGCTCCCAGGATGGTCTGCTGGGCTGGAGAGCAGAGGCAAACCCAGCAGTGCTGCATCTCCTGCCTCTGGACTGATGAGGGACCTCGGGGCAACTCTGAAACCATTGCAAAGATCCCATTACATTTTTTAATCAATGCAAAGGCCCTGTCCCCTTGCTAAATTACTTGATCTCCTCCCCTTCCCAGGCTTTTAGGTAATTGCTGTAGATGAGCACTACTGAATATCAAGGATAGCTGAGCCAAGGCTATTGATCAATCCAAATGTGCTGTTGGCATGGCTTAGAGGAGCTCTACTAACTTACCCCAGGGGCAGATCAGGTTTTTTAGGCAAATCAAGCAAATTTCATGTTCTTACTGCTTTGCATAGCCCTAATAGGGGAGTAGTTGAACCCTTCCTTCCCTGACATCCTCTGTATGATGGCAATAATTTGTCCTGGCCATAGAAAAAGTCCAGGTAGTTGGTTTGTACAATGTGCTTGATTTCTGGACAGCTGAAGTTTGGTGGGAGAGGTCCCTCTGAGTCTCCCATAAGAGAGCAGCACCGTATGAAGGAGATGGGTTAGTTCTCCCTACAGCGACTGAGGATCTGCAAGAAGATGTACAGACAATCTGCTTCAAAAAACTGGACAGAGAGCAGGTGCACGGGGAAGCTCAGTGTAAAGGACAGGAAACTCTGTAATTACTATGTTAAAATTTTCAATAAATCTGCAGGTGTAGATCAGCAAAACTCCCCAGCATCCAATCCAGACACAAAGGTCAACAGCTTAAGGTTGAGAGCTTTTGGGGCCACCACAGAACACAGAAGTCCTCAGGCCAGTTTTGTAGCAACCAGGCTGTCATGGAGCAATTCCCTATTTTTATCAGCCTCAGGGAAGTAATGTCAGGTTCCAAGTCTTTAGCAAGCACTTGGGAGCAGAGTGAGTGGTAAATTACTGTTCACTTTCTGTATCACCAGGAACATGCGGCAGGATTCTGCCTCTCTGGCTTCACAAGAGCATCAAGTAAAACACCTGCTCCTTTGCTGGAGTAACGAAGTACGTTTTGAAGGCCACCACAGCACTGATGTACCCTCCTTCTAAGTGTTCATTATTTTCTCAGTGATAAATGTCCAGCTGAAATAGTAACTCAGAAGGTGCCACAAGAGCTGTCACAGCTCTGTGCAGTTGCTGTGCCTGACAAAGGCAAGGTCCACCTGGGTGACGTGGTGCTTGCACTGAGGCTGTGTTTTTTGGCTCATCAGCTCTATGTCAAGCTTTTCAGATACCCTACCCTATGCTCTAGGCACTGCTTGCCTCTTGAGACACAGCCAGCAAAGCTCCTGGGTTTCCTAGGAGAATGGGCCCTTGCATCTCAGTATGGGACATGACCAAGGCCAGGTTGGATGAGGCTTTGAACAACCTGGTCTAGTGGAAGGTGTCCCTGCCTATGGGAGTGAGCTGGAATGAGGTGATCTTTATGTCCCTTCCAACCCAAACCTGTCTGTGATTCTATGATTCAGGTAACTGGGCTGGTTTGGAAGAGTTCAGATTTATCCTGCCACAGATACAAAGAGCTTTACTGCTTTGTGAGTCCAGTTGCTGACCTCTGAGTCAGGGATTATCATAATTACTTGACACAGCATCATTCTGAATATGTTTTAATGGAAGTCCTGCCTGGTTCTTGACCCCTGCGTTTGAAATGGACAGCTTGCTCTGCAGGGAGAGGATGGTGGCCTGTGTGTGAAGGGGCAGGACTTCTGGAGATGATTAATTATAAGGAGTTTTATTTAACCAGAGGCTGAAGGTCTGAGTGTTGGTTGCTGTGTAGAGTCCAGAGTCACCCAGGCACTGACAGGGAATCACAAGCTGTGGAACACAGCCTTAGCACAGCCTGTCACTGGTGGAAGGTCTCCAGCTGAAGCAGTGCCAACTTGGGCTAGTGCCACGCAGGGTCCAGTCTGGCAGATCCTCTGTGCTGTGCAGAGAGGGTTTGGCTGGGGACTCTGGGGTGCACACAAGCACAGCTTGTGGGTTTACAATGCTGGATCAATCTGACAAGGGGACCCCGTCACTGCAGATCTGCTCAGCCACAGCAGCAGGCACCGGGAGCAAGATCTATCCAAATCAACCCAGAAGAGCATGAGATACACTCCTGAAAAGCTGGCTTTGCCCCAAACACCCTGCTTCTCATCTTCTGGTGTCAGCCATGCAGGTTGCTTGGAGGACAGAGGAATTTTGCAGGAAGACAGTGAAAATTTGGGATTAATTTAGCATCAGTTTCTACAGAACCACCAGCCCCCTCTGGGCTACTCCCTCAGAACATGCTGGGAGCCTGCTAGAAATGGGGATAGAAAAGCATCACGTTTGCAGCTTTAACCCCCCCTTCCCTGAGGCGTGTATTGTAAATCCTGGGTCTGTGCCATTCCTCCCTGCCCACCCAGAGCCCCAGCACATACATTATCTGCCAGCTGACAGATTCAGCAGTGACAGATTAGCTGAGCTGGAGAAAGGCCATTTGGACCCTGGGATGCTGATGGAAGAGTCCAACATCTGGCAGCAGGAGCTCATGGAGCACAGAGGTGTATGTTCCTCTGGAAATCTTAGTGGAGCCAGAAAACCCAGGGAAGCAAAAAAGGACATTTGAGCCATGGGGATGGATAAAGAATATTTTACTTCAGGCCCTGAGCTGGCTGCTTCTGCCTCAGGACTTTTTGGTGGCTTGAAGGCTAATCTCTCACCTGGGTAATGTTCACCAGCACATTTCCTCTACTTGGCATCCAAACATGTTTCTCCAGGAATACAGGCAGTAGGACGGCACAGCAAGTTTTCAACCACACAGGGCAGGAAATAACTCACCCTGCACTACTGTGAGCCCCTTCCCCACATCCATCATGCTGGCAAAGGCTTCCTCACGGAGAGGTTGCACAGGTTGGGAGCAATGTTAGGGAGACGTGAGAGCGAAGCAAGGCCAGCTCTGACACCTCTTCGTGCAGTATCAGAGGATGCATTTGCATTGCCAGCCGCTCATCTGTGCCAGTTTGCACCCACTGAGCACTTGGGCCATGAGTTTTGTGTGCTCATGGCATACAAAATGTTTTGTGTTTCACTGTATTGCTTGTAAAAAGAAAAAGGATTGCATTGGAGCTACAGGATGGATGTCTTCAACAACATGCTGAATAAATTCTGTGCCTTATTTATGAGACTTTAATTCTCCACCAAATTAGAACCTGACTAAAACATGAATCTATTCCCCAGTTTCTCAAACGATACAGAAAACAATGCCTGTTTAAATGCAGATTTATTCAATTTTTGAATGTAAAGGCAGGTGGAAAAGGCACTGAATTCCCACGTATGTCTAATTCTTAGGACTGTGACATTCTTAGGAATGTCTCCATTTAGCTGCTGGGGGGAAGGTGCAGCTTAGCACCTGAAGTTGCAGATGAAACATAAACCAAGGGAGATGGAGATACCCAACAAAGTGTCCTATTTGCTCACTGTTCATGCCACATCCATGACATCTTTCCTAGATTCAATATGCCCTTCTGTTGTAGCCTTCCTCACCTAAACATGAGGAGCTGTTTGTGGAGACAGCAGGGGCATGACATCGGGAATGAAGCGCCGTGGTTCTCCCCAGGAAAAAGCAAACTGTGAAAGGAGCCCCAGATTTCCTGCTCATCTATCTCATGGATCTGTGAAAATCTAGAGGGTGAAAGGTTGTACAGGCTTCTCCTGATTCTCTTTGCCTCCATGGAAATACAGTTCCCTCCAGCTTGTTTTTAGGAAGCCCAGGAAGTATTGCCTTACGTGGGACTGATTCCATGGGGAAAGTGCCCTACTGAATGCCACCACTCTCCTTTCAAATCATGAGACCCACTCTGTGAGGTGTCAACTACAAAAGAGACTCTATAGGAAGAGGAACTATCAGCTGAAGGCCACCAAGTGCCACCAAAACAGCATTGCCTTTCTCCTTTGCTGCTGGCCAGTCCCACTGGAGATGGAGGAGATCTGCCTGTGGGGAATGGGGTGGCTGTTGCCTTCCAGGGTGCAGGGAACAAGGATTTCCTTAAACCAATAAAGAAGGGGGCCCTCAGAGCCTGAAAGGAAACACAGTAAACTGAAAAAGCCCGTGTTCCTCAACGTGTCCCTGCACTGGTGAACACCTGCACACGTTACGGTGGCTGCCAGCAGGCAATTCCAGGGGTAATGGCAATAACCTGGACTAATGCAAGTCCCACGAGTGTGAAAGGTGATGGGAGAAGATGGGGAAATGTCCTTCCTAAGGCTATTCTTTCTGTGCATTCTGAAGTTTGAGATTTCCATTCCCCCATTCACAGGTATAATGACATGCTCTTAATGGCTGTAAAATTACAGAGCTCTTTCTTAACTCCAGCTACAGCACATCACTCTCTGACCTCCTGCAGTAGTGAATTACATGAACTGACTACACAGTACATCCGCTCTTGTGGGTTCTTTTTCTTTCGACCTGTATTAAATTTGCCTAACCATTAATCTAATCGAATAAGACCACAGTTTCCATATTATGATTCTAAGGCAAGAAGAGCAATAAATTCCTTTTCACTAAGACTCTTGTAATTCTAAAACACGCCTGCCATTAACAGTCCTCCCCAGGCTAAATACCTCCCTGCCACATGGGGTAGTCATAGACAAACCCCATTTAGGCCTTCAGTTACTTTTGTTTCCCTTCCATTTTTCAATCTCAATTAAACATTGACATCTTCCCCAGTGTGAAATAACCCAGAGCACACTGTACTAAAGTCTAAGTATATCCAGGCTAGATTTGACCAAGTATTTTCTTCAGCATCTGGGAGACATGGGTAGAGGCTCTTCACCTGACAACAAAAATTCGAATCCAAATTCCCAAAGATCAAATTTCCTTTTGTCCCCTGGAGCAGTCTATCTGTCCTGTGACTGTCCACTAATATCCTCATGCCTGGCCAAACATTTGAAAAACCCTTCATTATCATAATTTTGGTGATCTAAAGTGACCCAATCAGTATCAGTAAAGTCTTTAAGTTGAATCTGTAGCTAGACTAACTTTACAAGAGCCCAGGCACTATCCTGGATGTTTCAATACTTTGGAGTATCAAAACCAGAACTCCCAACAGGTTTCAATAAGAAGACCCATCCCCTTCCTGGTGAATGACACACTGAAGGGACTATTCCTGACATAACATTAACCAAGGCAGATCTTTCCTTCAGTTCATCCTACTCTTTCTTGGATGCCATAATCTTTGCTGATCTCAGACCTCTCATATCCTATCTCTTGATCTTTTACCCTCTGGCCTCCTCTCTGCCTCAGTCAGCAAACCCCAGCTTCAGCACAATCAGACCTCATAAAAGCCTTTTTGAACAGGGGAATCCAGACCAATCGCTACAATGACACTGCCCTGCGATTGCAGGGAATCTCAGAGCAATCTTAAAAGGCAGGAGAGTATCATTAGCCGTGTTTCACAGATGGCAAGCACAGGGAAGGAGATGATTTATTTGAAGTCATACCTCAAGGCAGAGATAGAGGCCGGGAAGGAACCCAGGAGTCCTGACTTCCAGTTCCATTATAGAGTGTAAGTGGAAACCACCCGAGTGCTTACAAGGCTCTCCAGGTACAGAGAACACCAAGGCTGCTCTGGCAGACCTGGCTGCTGGCCAGCTGGAGAAAGAGAGCACATATGGGGCCCAGCTGAAATAAATGAAATCCTCTCCTGGGAGCCTCAGACTTAATTGGCTGGTTTATGACCAAGTCAGCTAACGAAAATCTCAGGCCACATCCCTTTGCTGTAGCTGAGTAGGCTGTGAAGTCCAAACTAAGTCCCATACATACAGCGTGAGCCTCTAGAGACCCTCCTTCTGGTTTGTGCTTAGCAAAATGTGTCCCGTCTTCCATGAGATTAGCCTTTTTTTAATTTTCTTTTTTTCCTATGAACTTATGTCAGTGGCATTGACAAGGGAAACAAGAAGAGATTTTCTGGGGCCACCAGCCTTCTGTTTGTAAATGCAAACATGTTTCCCTAACACTCCTCCTTCATACACCTTCCAGACCAGCTCCAGGTCACCAAGAGACCTACACTTCAGGCAGGCTCTGAAAAACTCTATCAAGAAACCTGCTGTCCCCTACCAGATGTGACCACGAACATGACACATGAACACGGTTTGCTTTTCTCTGCTCATAGCTCCCATTTGATTTTCAGTGCTAGCATCCCTTTCACTTTGTTTATAAATTTCCTTTTCCTCTTTCAATTTCCCTTCTTCTCCCTCTCTTTCTCCCTCTTTTTTCCCTCTCCCCTCCTCCCCTGGGCTAATGGAATAAAGGGGGGTTATGGAACTTGAGCTGTTTTAGTGGCATAACTACAGCCCTTGAGGACCTGGGTTGAATATTGGAGTCCATCACCAAGCAGAGAAACTGCCTCAGTTCAGGGGGTGGCTGTGGGTACCAGAGTGAATGTATGACATGGATGGCAAGGGAGTCAGGATAAGATAAAAAAAAAAAAACAACAGGCAGGATGCAAAGATCTCCTTGGAGCTGGCAGTTCTGATTAATATGCATCAGCCCTTGCTTAACGCAGAGCCCCATGGCCTTGTAATTGCACAAGGTGGTGGCAAAAGGGACAAGGATGCTGAAGTCATTTCAGGGGAGGCACAAGCCTTCGTGATATGAGGCTGGAGAGGCACAGGAGAATACATCCACAGCAGGAGCTGTGTGGCATGGGGAGGAGCTACAACACTGGGTAGAGGGAAGCAGATATCCAACATGCAGCACCCTTGAGGATCAGTCTACACTTCCAGCATAATGATCCCTCCCTGTCACTAGCCTAGAAGATAACCTCGGGCCACCCTCTCTTCTCATGTGCCTCAGTTAAAGGCAAACTCTAACCCTGTTAGTGGAGACATATCCCACTTATGCCTTGCTATAATGCAGCTCCCAGTCGAAAAATCCCACTGAAGATAGAGCTCTGACTGGCAATGAAGATATATCCCAATTTTATTTTTCTTTTTTTCCTTTCCCCATTTTCAGGGCTGTGAGTAGTAAATCAAACCTTCTCTCCAGTGCGGAAATGCAACCTGCAGAGTTTGGTGACAGAAAGGGCAGAGCAGGGCCTGCTCCCACAGTTTGCTTCTAGTTTTTTCCTCTGAAAATGCCTTGAGTGTTTCAGACTTTCACTGTTGTCAAAGGTGGCAGACGGGGCAGTGCTGTTATTTTGCTGAGGGAGAGAAATAGAAATAGAAGTAATAACCATTGCCTTCTGTGACTCGGAGTCATGGGAAGGAGTACAGGATAAAGCAGGACCCAGGACCTTGTCAGTTGCCAGCCCATGTGAATTCAGAGAGGTTTATAACATTTTAAATATAAATATTATTTATAACATTTTCAAATATTTAGTAGTCTGATGAAGCCTGATACGTCCCTATCAGGCACCCAGATATCATGAGATGAAGTCCTCCCTCTGCACAGGTTTGGGTTGTATTTTGGAAATGGTTAATTACTTGGTGTTACTTTTTTTTTTTTTTTAATTTCCCAAGGTCCTAATCCGACTGCTTTGGCACCTCTAGACATGACACTGAGAATTTGCTTCATCTGGCAACACAGATATCTACAGCAGCGAGCTATTTGCTCTTCTTTTGTAGACAGGAGAGAAACAGATACCTCTGGGGTGCAATTCATCCTGTGCTGGTGTCCAGAGCAGGTGAAATGAATCATGCCCTTGACATGCCTCTTGCATCCATGGACTCAAAAAGGCAGCCTTGTGCAATGAAACCAGACAAACAGCGCTGTGGACGCTCAGAATGAAGGGAGGAAACATGCTGGGCACTTCATGAGAGACACTCCTTAACGAAAGCAACCAGAAAGGAATATTTGGGAACCTTTACCCATCTTTGTATAGATAGTCTGTGCCATTCCCTTCTTCTATAGCTGTTTACACTCATGGTGTTGGCACAGAGGACCAGATTCCCAGCACATCACCTTTTTGGGGAGGAGCAATCTTGCCTCAAAGGGTACCACATTTGGCTTGGGCTCCAGGTCTCCTCCACCCCACCCTCACAGGGACCTTGACAGAGACACTTGGCTGCTCTTCCACTGGCCTCACGATGGAGCCAGAGCAGCGTGTGGCCGTGGAGTGCCAGGGGATCCCACCTGCCAGGGAAGGGGTGTGAGCATCCATGCAGCTCGCAGTAATTTCTCTAATGGCTTTCCTTGGCTTGATAGATATTGAAGGAAGCTTGTTGCCGGGGCAATTTCCATGGAGAGATAATAAGAGATCATTTTCAAGTGAGCAAAACTTTAATGGCACATTCTGGTAATGAGGCAGCAAGGAGAGTAATGACCAGAGACCTCAGAGTGCGAGCGCATTGTGAGAGGGGGGAGAACTCTCAGTTCAGTGCTCAAGGCAGACTTTTGAGGTTTGGTCTTTGTCCCCTCGAATTGAGCCTGGTGTGCTGCAGACTACAGGGAGAGGAAAATTAAGCCCCCAGTGCTGGTAATGGGGCTGGATGGTTCCATAGAGATGCCCCAGTGAATTCAATGGGGAAGCAGGAAGACTCTGGTAGGGCTCAGGCACCAAATGCTCCAACATTTTCCTTCAGCAAAAGGTAATTGGGAGAAAAAAGTCGAAGGAGAGCTGGATAATCCTATGCAAAATCACGTGCTTTCCCTCAGAAACCAAGAGGAAGTATTTTAGCCTCTGTGTGTTAAGACACCATGTTCCTAGATGGGAGCAGGGGGTGTGTAACAGAGGATGAAGGTCCTGTCTGGTTTGTGCTTTGTTCTGTGATGGGAATCTCCAGAAATCCTTAGGAAGCAGATCTGAGCTTCAGAGATGGTGGTAGCAGCAGAGGGAGAAATCAAGGGTCGGTGGATAGAGAAAGACAATGATAAAGACTAAAATAGCGCTCATTCCCTTCAGTTTTTATGTCCAAGCAGGAACTATACCATTTCATCTGGCCAGTTGTGTGAGCGTAAATATGGAGCCCAGCGACCAGTATAAACATAAAAGCCACTTCTGAATTTGGAGAGCAAACTGTGCTCATGTAAGACCTGTGCAAGTCACAGAGTGCAAAAGACCATGGAGAACCTGTGTGGGCCCACAGGCTACCTAAGGCCCAGGATTGTGTTTTCTAGTCAGTCCCGAATCTCAGATAAACCAAGAAAAATTTGCCCAGGAATTAAACTACAGAAGAGGCTGTGGACGTCCTGCCTCCTGCTGGTGGTATGAAGCACTTTCATGCCTCTCAGTTCCTTGAATTCATCTCTTCAGCTTGGTTTTGGCATTGCTTTTAAGGAGAGCTCTCAATCAGCTACTTCTTAAGGGCATCCAAAGCCAGTTGCTATTTACCTCCTCTCTAAAGAAGGAAGGTGAAGGGTCTGCTTTGCTCCAGCCTCGTCAACAGTTGTTTCATTAATCACATTTTTCCCTTCAAAAGCAGAGACAATCTGTCCAATTAACATTAAAGCTCTGGCAGTCGCTTGTGATGGTGAGGAACTTTGCAAGGAGCACTTTGACAACGGTTGCTGTAAGTCTCACATTTTTAAAGCTGCTCACAAACAAACCAGCCTGGTCTCATTCACCTTGTTAATACCCTGATTGCATAGAGCCAGCCTCCTTTCTATTCACTTTTACGATGAATCCCAGCAGAGCTCAGATCCTGCTATACTTCTCCCCCAGATCTCTGTCCATCACATCCTACCACACCCCCGGGATTACACAGGCAACTCCTTTCCCCTGTATTACATCTCCAATCAGGCTCTAACACTTGATTGCACCTGAACTGAGCTCCATGGAGCCACAGGTCAGAAAGAATCAGCATATTAAATTGTAGGTTCAGCCAAAAAGGTGATTAATAGTGTCTTGTCTAATAATGCCACGTGAGCAGAGAACAGCAGAAGTAGTAAGGTCCAGAGAAAAAGTTATCCAGTTAACTCCAAGCTTCTCAGTCTAACCTTGACGCGAGATTTCAAAGTGAATTTTGAAGGAAAGAACAATTAAATACGCAGAGATAAAGGGGAAATGAGATAAGATGCAACATGGGTTTACGAAATGTAGATTGTGTCAGACGAACATGATAGCTTTGTTTTGATAAGATACCTGATTTTCTAGACAAAGGAAATGCTGCTGATCTCCTTTATCTAGACTTCAGTAAGGTATCTGATAGTGCCATGTGGGAAATTATTAGTGAAGCTGGAGGAAAGGAGGATTAGTAAACTGTAAGGTGAGGTGCAACTCTCTGGAGGGAATTTACCAAAAGAGTTTCTCATAGAACAGTTTGGGAACTGTTCTTTTGTTCTTGTGGATGATCTTGGCAATGAAAGCAGGATCCTGAGGCTAAAATCGCCCAGTGACACAGAACTGGAAGTTTTAACAAAGCAGAGAAGAATAAGAATACAAGTCTGAAAGAACTAAGTGACTTTGAGAATCAGAATAATTGAAATGAGAGGGAAAACAAAAAGTTTGAGATGACAGGTCATGAATGTGATAGCCTCAGATATAACAGAGGAGATGATGAGCTGCAAAGTTCAAGGGCTGTGTGGTCCAAGTGGCTGCAGATTGACTGAGATGCCAGGCAAAGAAAGGCAAATGTTATTCTTGGGTGTATCAGGAGGGATATCTCAGCAAATATAGGCGAAAAAAAAAATTGTCATTGACTGTCTCTGGCTTCTTAAGGTCAAAATGGAAGCTTAACCTTGCATGAATGAAGAGGAAGGCTGCAAGATGATATAGAAGATGGAAAACAGCACAGAAAGGAGAACAGAAGAGGCAGAACTGCATGTTTAGTTTGGCAAAATACAGGTTGACATGGGAGAAGTTCCAGAGAGGTAAAACAGCTCCATAAGGTAATGGGATACAACTCCTGAAGCAACTAGGGCATGGATACAAGCAGGGTTAGGAGAAATGGATCCCTGCCTGCTGGTGGAAGATAGAGGGACAAAAGGTTTCCCTTTTACACCTGCAATGACAAGGACTGGCCTTGCTAGCCAGGAGGAGCGCTGACATTCCTGTGCTCCCAGGCAAGGCTCTTTCCCCTTGAGTTGTTCCTAGTACTCTGAACAGCTTTCTTATTCCTCATGCTCCTGAGCATCACTTCAGGCTCCTGACAGAGTCAGAACATCTGCGTGGGAAACTGAAGTGATGATTGCAGCACACATAGGAAAATCTCAAGTCTAATGTAGCCAGAACAGGTGACAAAATCAGGAAAAACAAGTCAGGAAAGGCGTTAGCATGGTGCAAGAACACAAACTATCTGTCCAGGGTCCTGGTGATCTGCTTGCTATCCTGAGCTATCCCACTTTTACTGCTCCCCGTTAGCACTTCTTGCCACTTTTTTCCTTCCTTACATCAACATACGAGACAATCTCCTCTGTATTTTGCTGTCTAAAGCTGCCTAAAGTGTGTAAGCTGGAATTTGGAACCTGGTGTGCTGATGCAATTTCCACAGTGCGTGTTTTCCCCTCCTGTCTGTTGCTCCTGTATTAGAGTCATTTTAACTCGAATAAGCTCTTTTCTTTTGCTTTCTATTTGCCTCATTTTCAGGCCTTTTGTGAAACTGGGACAAGTGCTTTCAGATGAACTGACTATGGATTTGACGAGCTCGATGGGAAGGCTATTTACCGGGTGGGTACAAACTGGGCTTAAATCTAAAGGAACTGTTAATGCCTTGTCTGGCACAGGGCTATCACACGTGTCACAGCTTTGATTATTGCTTCCTGCCATGCTGGGAGGTCAATGTGAGATGAAAGAAGATTGGGAAACAGTCAGATTTGAGCAATCAAGGTGATATGTCCCTGGATGGGGCTGGGAGGGAGAGAGGGGAAGGCTTTGGTGAGCCTGCAGGTTTTTCTTCTCAGCTTTGTCCCAGCAGCACACATGCTGTAATTACATGCAGATGCTGGTATCGTGGGGAGAAAGCTGTTTAAGGAAATTCTTGCAAAGTTTCTTTTCCCCTGCTGTGATCATTACATTAGCAGGTGCCAGGCATTGGGGAACCTGCTGGACCCCGAGGAAGGAAGAAGCAGGATCTGTGGTTTTAGGGACCGTCAGCAACTTGTTTCCCATTAAAAAATGCTACCTCTCCTGTATGTGAGGGGATTGAGGACTGCATCATGCCTTGGACACGGGTCTGCCTGCCTGCGTGCCCCATCTCTTTAACTTACATGCAGGGGCAGCTTGTCCTTTTGATGTACATGCTCCCCAGTATATTGGGAACATGACTAAATCATGTTTGTCACTGTTATTTTTTCTATCTGCAGCTCCTGGCTTTTCTAATCCAAATTCTTTTCATGCACAGCACAGGAGAGAGGCTGGAGGGCAGGACTGGGACTGGGAGTGATGATTTAGCTTCAGAGGGGACGGGGACAAGCAGTTAGAGCAGCAAGTGGCACCTTCACTTCATACTGTGTTGGCATGCCTGGCCAGTTGCCCCAGCTGGTGATGCTTCTGTGTCCACAGAGTGGTTCACGTACTCTCTTGGATCCACCCTTGCCATACCTCCTAAAAAATGCCACAATCTGTATTTGTCGGAGTGAGCACAGGCAGTGAAAGTGGTCCAAAGTCAATATTTACAGCTGTAAAAATTATTCAGGAGATTCTAGCATTTGGTGCTTGAATCAACATGACACAAGATTTGGGTTACCTGATCCCTGTATCTGAATGACAGGAGCATCCTTCTCCCACTCCATCAGAGGTGGAGGCACCGGTAGGTGCCTGAGGCTTCTGTGTTACCAAGTTCTTCCCCTGCCTCTCTCCTTGCCCTGCCAGCTCAGGAGCCCTCCATGGAGAAGGTCTGAAAGGGGAGACAGCTCTGATATGGCCCAAGCCCTCCTTCAGATGCATATGTAGAGTGCCAGGCTTTCTCTCCCTGCCTGCTTGGAGCTATCAGACCAAGAATCCCTCCTCCCCTTCCCGAGGGATCTCCGCGTTGGCAGGCGGATGGTGAAACTCGGAGTGTCAGTATTTGTCCCCTTCAGAAAAGGTCAACGCCCAGCACTTGAGGGCCATGGCACCACAACCTTTTCAAAGCTTGGACAGATGGCAGTGGCTCTGCAGAGAAAGGCCAGGGCAGGAGGGCAGCTGGCAGCCTCTCTAGGAGTCTGCTTTTGTGGCAGAACATACAGAACTCCCAAACATGTACACTTTTATGGACAGCTCCTCAGCTGCCCTGAGCTGGTTTACAGCCAGTGACTTCAGTGGTGCTGTAGTGTTTGAACCAGCATTCAGTCAACCCTTCTCCTTCTGTTTGCATGACGCTTCCCTGATCCTGACTGAATAGGAGTCAGCAGTGCTCTGGCAGCCAGGAGGGATGTCTCTGTCCTGGAGTGAGGGAGAGGATCATCCTGCTCTGCTCTGCACTGGGCTGGCCTCACCTGCAATATTGGGGCAGTTTGGGGCACCAAAATATAAGAAAGATCTAAAGCTGTTGGAGAGGGACCAAAGGAGGGACACAAAGATGGTGAAGGATCCATGTGAGGAGCAGCTGAGGGCACTTGGCTTGTTCAGCTGGAGAAGGAGACTGAGGTCAGACCTCACCAGGGCATGAGGGGCAGCTCTGATCTGTGATCTCTGTGACCAGTGACGGGACCTGAGGGAATGGCTGGAGTTGTGTCAGGGCAGAGTTAGGTTGGATCTCAGGGAAAGGTTCTTCCCCCCGGGGCTGGTCAGGCACTGAACAGGCTCCCCAGGGCAGTGGTCATGGCCCCAGGGCTGCCAGAGCTCCAGGAGTGTTTGGGTGATCCTCTGGGGATAGGGTGGGATTGTTGTGGTGTCTGTGCAGGGCCAGGCGTTGGACTCAATGATCCTTGTGGGTTCCCTCCGACTCAGGATATTTGATGATTCTATGACTGTCTGCACTGTGTGAGACCACTTGACTCATTTTCTAATCATGCTCCAAAGGTCTGACTTTCCCCTCCCTGGTACTTGCAGAGTCCTTCCCCCATGCAGAAGAGGTAACAAATAGTGCCACTTCTGACCTCTCCACCTGGACTATCCAGTCTTATTATCCATCCTGCACACAGCTGACCCAGGCAAAAGGCTTCAGAGCAGAAGGGACAGGTTTAGCTGCCTGTTTCAGGTGCCCTGCATGAGGTCACTGCTGGGGAGCATCAAGACAGGTCAGAACCGAACTTGCAGGTGATGCACAGTGCTGCCCGTCTCAAAAAGATGCTCTACTAACAGATTTCCTTGATATGAAGGCAAAAGTTAAATTATATTTGCTTTTCAGAACCTGTATACATCTCACTCTGTGACTGGATAAGAATTATCTTCCCCCTGTTATCAGTACTGCAAAAACAGGCTGCAGGTGTATGGCTGAGAAAAGAAATAAAGAAAATTACCTAGTCCAGGGTCCTAGCAGCCACATTTTCCATGTGATTTTTGGATGTCTTGGTTTCAGGGTGAGACATGGAATTCTTTGCTGTCTGAACGTAGAGAAACACTTGTGTCCACCCCACAGATTAAGAGCAAGGCCCATGCTCAGATGCACAGCAAAACTGGAGCCCAGATCCAGAGCTATTCAAGAGGTGAGAAGAGATAAAGCAGATCCCCTGCCCTCTAGAGAGCACACATGGGTAAAATTACCTTACTGGCTAAATGAGATGAAGCATGGAGTAGGTTAATGTGTGTGTTACATTCTTGTTAATAACAATATCTAATTAACGCATCTGGAGACAACTTAATGGGCAGAAAAGCAAAAAATCAAGAGGGCTTTATTGAATTTTTCTTTCAACTCCAGCTCTGCAGGTTTGAATGAATCCATCATTGAAGACAGAGCCTTGTTTGTCTGATTCTCTCTTTAGCCTAGTAGTGTAAGTTGTAGCTTTTTTGTCTAGGAACTAACCTTTAAATTAAACTTGTCATTCTTATGAAGATGATTGCTTGAAGGGGAGATTAACCTTTACAATGTGATGATGGAAGTTGTTGTTCATTTCAAGAGCCTGCGAAGACTGTTGGGAGCTGCAAGTGATGGACACTGGACTGTGATTTGGCAACACAGATGAGAGGTAGAAATGGAGCTTGTTTTTGATGAGGGACCTCCCATGGATTTAATTGTGGAATTATTATTTAGATATTAAAAAAGTATCTGTTTAGAGGAAACTAAGTCTTATTTGTATGTGTGTGTGGCATGTCATGCAATAAGATCCCTATCCCTGCCTAGGAACTTTGTGTGGTCCTAAATCAAAGATGGGGGATTTATCAATACCAGTTTTGGCTGTTACATGCTGTGCATTCCCTTTCCTCCTGCTGCTGGTTTGGAGAAGAGACAACCACGTTGTCCACAGCCCCTTGCAGAGGAAATTCCCTTTGGATTATTCTTCCTATTACCTTTTAAGAAGGAAGACACAAAGGCTGTGCCCATCAATATTACAAGCCCTGGCCCCTCAGACTGTGTCTACACTACAGCCCAAAAGGATAACCCGTCTTGTGCAGACAGAACAGATTTGGACGTGCCCTTGGGGAGGGAAGCGGTGCTTCCAGGACAGCAAATCCCAACCATCACAAAAGGTTGTATGAATCCAGCAAGGACACAAGTGTAGTCCTGACTGAACAGTTCCCTGTGAAATGACACTACGTTGTTTTCAAGCTCTTCTGTATGTGATTGATCTCCTGTAACAGGACGTACAATTAGCCAGCAGCTCTGCTATTAATAACTATCCCCGAGAATGTGGATGAAATGAATTAGTGTCTCTGTGGATTATTGCCTTTTTCCATCTGACACCTCTAGATGAATGACACGGAGCAAAAAGGGAATTTTAAGAGTATATAATTGAGTGTGTATTACGGTTTATGAAGAGATTCCTACAATAACTGTCATGTTCTACCTGACGGAGTAGCTGTTATGTGAACATGCCAAAGAACCACTTTTCTTCTTGTGATCTTTGTTCTCACTTGCTTTGCCTGCATTATCTGAAAATCTCCTTCATCTGATGCCACTGAATGCAGCCTGAGTAATGACTTGAGTGCAAAATAAGGACAGGAATAAGGAATGAGGTGAACACTTACTGTCAGAGGCCTCAACTTGGGCACCAGAGCAAAAGGAGGCCCACTGTTTCAGAGGCAGGTAGCTTCTGCTGCCTCCACCAGTGATGGATTCTCTGGAAATCAGGACACATAAATTTATATCCTGTTGGAAACTGAAGATCCAGGTGCCACTGCACGAGGCACTGTCAAACCTCTGCTCCAACGGGGACAGCGACATCAGCAGAGGAAGCACTGGAAACAAAATGAAGGCAAGGAGGGATGAAGTGATTTGCTTTGCATGTCACAGTGGGTTGGTGGCAGAGCCAGGAAAGGGGCTCACTGGGATGGGGCTCCCAGATCCTTAACTGCAGAGTCTTGGCAGGTCTGTCCTGCTGAATGAATGCCAATGTGAGCAAATGTGATTCCCCAGGAATGAAAACTTACCCACAGTCTTAAACACAGTTTTGTGGAGGACGTGGCAAGATGGAAACTGAACCCTTATGTGCCAGTTAGTGGCCTTTGCTGAGGGTGTGCTGGAGACCTGTAACACCAGGACAGCATTGCTGCCTGTGATACCCAATGGCAGCAAAAGCTGTGGGGTCTCTGAGACCATCCCATGGCAGTGGGAGAAGGGGGAAATTTGCTTTCACACTCTTTGAGGTCTTTTTGTGTGTCACTCACTGCTCTGACCTTCAACAGAGATACTCGCCCCACTGAGCTAAACATTAGCAATATATGTTGGCTCTGGTGAGTTGAAGCCCTGTTGGGATTTGGTGGTATTGGGGTGCTGTCATTAGAGAAAAGGTGCAGCTTACAGGTGATCAGCTTTCCCTGCAGCCTGAGACCAGGGATGACTAACACAGGCACAGATCCTTCCTGGCACTGCAGTTACAGCTGAACTCCTGACACCTGCCTGTAGACACGCACCTGAGATGGTTTGCAGGTCACACTGCCTTTGCAGCAGCAGCAGCCAGCCCTCATATCCTTTCACATCCAGCAGCTCCCTTTGCATCCCAGCTCTCCCTCCCCATCACCGGCCCAGACCTTTTTCCATTGCTACCATGGATTTTTCCATCCCGTTTTCTTTCTCTGGCCTCACTTTCTTTTCCTCCCCCCATTTTCAGTTTGGCTTGTCACACATGCACAGAATCACACACTCAATTCTCCCAGAGCTGTAGACCTGCCAGCAGATCTTGGATGTGGTGGGGCTGAGGGATGCCCTGTCACCTTCTGCCCCTCCACATCCCCCCTGCCCTATTCCCCACTGATCTACTGTGAAGGACAGGTAACCTCAGCCAGGAAGATGGATGCCACAATTACAATCCCCCTTTCAGCAGCTCTTTCCCCTTGCTCCTTCCTGATGGAAATCGCGGGCAAGAAAAATCTATTATTACTCTCCAAATCATATCAAATATTTATCAGGGTAATTCTCTAGTTATCACCACCGATTGCAAGCCTTAGTCACGTACTAAATCTTGTTAGTGTCATCTCTGGGAACGTGTCTCGTCTGTCTCCTCAGCCGAGTGCTGCATAAACCAGGTTGCCCCAGGGGAACTTGGCTTATGGAAAAGCAGTGGAGAAGGAGGAGGAGGAGCTGATCAAAGATGGGCACAGGCTTCCCAAATCCTCTTTCTCCCAGGACACGAGATGGAGTCTGTTCAGGATGGGGCTGAGGGGAGAGCAGGCAGTTTGCATGTGGGAAGTGGAGCTCTGCTGCGCCACACTGGCTGATCTGATGTGCCAGGTGATGTGGAGATAAGCCCATTCCTAATCAGAAACTGTCTGAAAGAGGCCAGGCTTAAAAAGACAGGAGTATTAACTTGCCCAGCAGTTACTCAAGGCGGTATGGGAAGTCAGTGGCAGAGGCCAGCACAGAGCTCAAGGTCTCTGGCTCTAAGGCTAGTGGCTTAATTACATGGTTATTCCTTTTGGAGCTCTGTGGCTGGTTTGAAACAGCACTGTCCTGGGGGTCCTGTAAGTCAGAGCAACCTTGACATCTCTGCTGGCTCTGCCAAGGACCCTCCCCTTCCACCCGCTATGTGAAGGACTAGCAAAAGCAGCCACTCTGGCTGGGCTTTTTTTTTGTTGTTGTTGGCACCAATATGTTTCCAGATTGTACCTATTTTTAAACTCTTTATTGGGTCAGATCTGGACAGCTTGGAGACTTCAGCTCTTCCCTCTCTCTACCCCTGTGCACAAAACTTATTGCTGCGAAGGGAAGAAATGAGCAGCGAATTTCCTCTGCCAGAACCAATCAATCTGGCACCTGTCATCAGCATCACAGCAGCTATAAAATATTTAATTTCTTAATGATGAATTGGCAGATTGGTTAAAAAAGACAACAAGGAAACAAAGAAAAGGAAACAGACACTCACAATCTGCAGTCACACTCTTTGCCAGGCTGAGCCTTTGGAGTCGATAGCAGGAATGTGTTTTTCCATCTGAATTACCTGACAGTGCTGCCTATTCATAAAGCCCTGCTGGTTGTTTTGGGGATGTTCCTGCTCAGTCACTGGACACTTGACTTGCCATCCCATGATCCCACCACTGATTCCTGATAAAACAGCCTCTAGAGCAGGAATTTTTTCTCAGAAAAGAGGAAAATAGCTTCTCAGTGGCACAGATCTTACCTCCCTCAGAGCTGTACACTGGTACAAATAAGGAAAAAGAATGCTCAGGTTAGGTCAGAGCACAAGTGCATCCAGCCAGGTATTCTGTCTCCAGCAGTGACCCACAGTGCATGCTTTGGGAAATGTACAGGACTAGTTCAATCATAAAGTGCTATTTCTCCAGCAGCCTCCAGCAATCTGCAGCTCAGGAAGACCTTTGTGGTTTCTAGCTCTGACTGGAACTTTCTTCCACAAGCTTGTCTAGTCATTTTTTAAAGTTATGCAAACTTTGAGCATCCACAAAAATCTTCAATCAAATAGTCCCATAGTTCTCCTGTGTGAAGCTGAATATCTGATTTTGTTTCCAGCGTATCACCTGCTAATTTAACTGGATGTTCCCAGTGCCTGCATTAAAAAGACAGTGAAAAATCATTCTCTCTTCACCTCCCATCCCTTGGACATGTTTGGCTCACAAAACAGGGAGAGGCAGAGAGATGCCTGGGCTAATGGAGCCTAGGAATGGGGAGTCTGAGTGGACAGCCTGATTTCACAGGGTATGTCAGTTTGAGTGTGCCCACAGACACCTTCTGCCTCTGGTTTCTACAGCTGTGAGCTTGGAGGGGAGCCAGAGACCTGTATTATGGTCTGTTGGCAAATGCATAAGGTCATGCTGGTGGGAGTCACTGATTCAGCTGATGCAGCTGCGGCAGAAAAGGGGTGTCACAGAAAGCAAGACCCTCTGCTGAAGTTATAGGAATTACTCACAGAACTTAAAAATCACGTCCCTGTTCCCACGTCAGTTTAAATCCATTCCTCTGTCACCTCAATAAATCCTGTAAATGCAAACAAGAAAACTGCCTGATCAAAGAGTTTCTATTGCTGTAGCCTGTTCTGGTGGGTTTTATTGCAAAGACTGTGGTATTTGGGGTTTTGTTTGTTTTATGAACTTCTAAGTCCTGTTATTACCTTTTAATTACATGAGACTCACAAGGTTTCACTAAAATAAATACAAACTTTCAGCCATCACAGAAAAAGCTGAAAATCGGATCCAAACGCTTGCAACGCCCTCCTAAACCCGGGGGAAATGAGGAGGAGAAGAACATTTTTTCACTTACCACAATTTATTATTTTTAAGTGGGTCTCATGATTGGTGGTGACGCTCCACAGTGGCGTGACCACTCCCACACTGTTCCTCTGGGCATGGGGAGCGCGCTGGGAAGGCTGGCAGACGTAAGTGGGTGGCTGGCAGCTCTCCTGTGAAGCCTTCGTGCCTCCTCCTCCTCTGCCTCTCCCAGCAGCATGTGGAGATCCAGGGCTCCACCAGAGCTGCTGGTGGTGGGATGGCAGAGACCAACAGATACCCAGGGTCAGGCAGCATCCAGCTCAATTCACCAGGAGACACCTGGCAGAGCCCTCAAGCTCTGCTCTGGTGATTTCTTTCAGCCCTCCTGCAGACACCCTGTGTAAATGTGCAAAACAAACACTCCCACTTGCACAGGAAACGCTTCACCTGCTTTCCAGAGGGGTCAGTGGAAAGAGGAGTGCCCATCACAGGGAGCTGGTTTGTGGTGGCAAACCTTGGACCTGCCCCATCTCTGCTGGTGTAGGTCTGCTCCAGGGCAGAACAGCTTTTCCGCAGCCCCTGGGCAAAGTCTCTGGACCACAGAAGGATGGTTCTGTTGTGCTCCTAAGGGCTGGTTTGCTTTGGCACCAGGGATAAGATGAAACCAAAGGACAGTACTTTCCTGTCAGTACTTTCCTTGTTCACTCTGGATCTTCTGCAGATGGTGTTTAAAGTGAAGTTTGTGCCACTGATCCTGCCTAATATCTCTTTGGAAGTTCTGAATGGAAAACACCCTGCTTAATCAAAGCTGTTTTTTCTCTGCCTCTGGGCCAAAACATTGCAACAAGCTTGGCCCTTGTGGGAGCAGTGGATGCTGAGCAGTGGGGCTGCCTGCTGCCTTTCCAGGTATGGGAAGAGCCTGGAAAAACACACCTCTTCCCCCTGTGCCACCAGCTGCAAGTTTTTTGGGTATGGAAGGGGTGATTAGAAAGCAGCAACCCGGCAGCTCTGAGCTGACTGCAGCACAGTGAGTCTGAAGAGGCACTGCTTTCCCATCTATTAAAATAGACACAACTGCCAGCAAAAAACTGGGAGCTGTGACTCAAAGTGGGGGAAGGAAAAGGGATAGGGCTGATCAGTAGCTAGACACCCACATCAGGAGAGCATCTAAGCAAAACCAGTTGCATCTCACCATTGCCAGAGTGATTAAACATATGCTGGAGTAGAGAAGGGACTGAAAGAATAGTTGGCTGTGGGAAGTTTTTGGCTCACGGTGATAGAAGTCACATGGTAACAGTGTCTGTGGGATGGTCGGTGTCAGAGTCCTCTCCACCACAGTGCTTTTCTATAAAGCTCTAACAAAGAGCATGAGGCTAAAGAGATGCTCTCTTGCTACCCAAAATCAGCCCTAGACACTGGTCTGAGGGTGTCACTCTGCCCTTGACTCCTTGCCAGCCATGCCTGGCTGGAAACCTTTCTCCAGATGGAGCAGGCTAGGAAAGGTGTGGAAATGCAAAGAGGAAAGAAATGTAAGTGTATGAACACCAGTAATTTTGCTTATGTTTTTGCTGTCATTTAAACTGCTATAAAATGAATGTACAATACTGTGATTTCCCTCTAATAACTTTTTTCATCCACTTATGCTAGCATACATTTCCTCTGAGTAGAAATTTTTGGCAGAATCTGGTTGAGGCAGAACCTATATTTTATTATTTGATTGCAAAGGACCTACTTTCTGCCAAATATCTATTTTTCTATTTTTTCTTTTTTTCATTAAAAAGTGCTAACTGAAGGTGGCCAGCCAAAACCACGTGTTGCAGTGAAGGCAGAGATGTGGCATGAGAAGGAACCAGGAATATACTGGGTGCTGAGGTGGGAGCATCTCCAAAGATAATTATAACATTTGCAGCCTAAATAGCTCAGTTCCTTGTTAGCTGGATTAAAAAGGTCAAATTCTCTGCAAACAATTTTTTCCTCTGACAGAAGAAAGGTTTTGGCTGATTTTCTCCAGGGGAACACTGTCGCTGCCAGCCCAACTCACCCAGAGTGTGTGGTGGGGTGGCTATTCACCCCTCTGCCCTCTCCTTCCCAGAAAACCTGGCTGGGGATGCAGCAGAACAGCCTGAAAAAGCAAAAAGCAGTTTCTCATAAAAACAACCCCCTCAGCCACCCACCTTAGTGGACCATCAGCTCCTGGGATTTCACCCCAACCCAGGGAGAGTGCCTGAGTGATTGGGGTTTTCTTGGATTAACTAATTTTTTCCCTTGCAATCGCTCATTTTTCCCATGTAATACCTCATTTTATCCTTGCAGAATTTTTTAGGGCTTGGTTAGGCTCCGAGGCTTGCTTGCATACCTTGCTGCTTGTCTGGGACTCAGGAGGAAGGAAGGCTGGAGATGTGGAGGGCAGGATGAGTTGGCATAGCTTTGGCAGCAGAGCAATGGGAGAAAACACGAGCATTGAAGAAGGGTTTCATTCGGAGGGCAGCCTGGAGAAGAGGAAACTGAGGTCAGACCTCAGTGGGGTCTGAAGCTTCCTCATGAGGCACAGCAGAGAGACAGGCACTGATCTCTTCATTCTCATGACCAGTGATGGGACCTGAAGGAACGGCTGGAGCTGTGTCAGGAGAGGGTTAGGTTGGATATTCGGAAATATCCCCCTAGGGGGTGGTCAGGCACTGAACAGGCTCCCCAAGGCAGTGGGCACAGCTCCAAGGCTGACAGAGCTCAAGAACTGTTTGGAAGACACTCTAAGGCACATGGTGGGATTGTTGGGGTGTCTGTGGAGGGCCAGGATTTGAACTTGATGATCCTGATTGGGCCCTTCCAACTCAGCATATTCTATGCTTCTGTGAATCTATGACAGGATGGGAACCCTGGATGGAGCAGGGGTTATTAACCAGCAAAAATGCCTGCTAGGAAATCTCCAGTATAGGGAATTTTACATGTGAAACAGGGACAGGGGGAAAAAATCCCCATTTTCCACTCAATGGCTCCTTTGCTGAGAGATCCTTATTGATTGCCCTCTGAGATCTCTGTCGTCTTCAACAGCCTTGTATGACACAGGGCTAATTTCAGTCCTGTGCTGAAGGGCATTCATTGCAGAAACATTTGGTCACTCAGAGCATCACCCAGGGTTGCCCTGCCACCTGCTCATGTGGACTTCCCGCTGCTGGGCGGTCAGTGCCGGGAGCTGGGACATGCCACCTCCAGGGACACCGACGTTTCGCTCGCCGGCTCCTGTCCCTCCTTGGACCCCGCAGGCTGTGGCAGCCAGGAGTGCCTGTGCAGTGCGTACCGACAGCACATGATGGCACTGCAGGACCGCGAAACGCTCGGCTCAGCTCAGAGAGACTATTTAACCCCTTCGCGGAGGCGAAGCCGCTGCGGGTGCGGAGGAAGCTTTGGGGACAGCGATGGCCAGTGAACTGCTGTGCCCAGCTCGGGTCAAAGCCTTGAGCCCGAGGTGCTGGCAGCTGGAATCACCCGGTCTCCTTTGGCCCAAAGACACGAGTACTTGTAGTGTCGCAGGGCAGACCCGAGAGCGTGGTGGTGAGCTGGCATCCTCCGAAATGCGCAGCGGGCTCTTCCTCACAGCTGGGCATGGTGGGGTCCCTGCTCTTGGCATGCCTGAGACCATTCCTTTCCTTCCCAAAAGGAACCGCTTGTTCTCAGCCGGGCAGTAGGACGGGTCAGTCTAGGGCTCATTTGGGCAGTAGCCCCTGGAAAACAAACGCCCCAAATTGAGTCCCCACTGAGGAAAGCTGCCCACGCCCTGGGCTTGGTCGGACCCCGTTGCTGCCACATCTCTGCCTTTGCCTCCCGAGCTCACACAGGCAGAGAGATGGTCTCCAAATGCAGGCTGGTCCGAATTTAGCCCTGGTGCAGGTCTTGCATGACAATATCCCGCTGGCTGCCAGCTGGGGTTTGGAAGAGAGAGAGGAAATTTGTTAGTTTGCCTGTTCCTGAAGTTACAGATCCTCTAGCCAAAAACCAGGGAGCGCTGCGGGGATGAACAGAAAGGCTGCAACAGCATTTCCATCTAGCACAGGCTTTTTCCTGAAATAATCCCTGCAGGAGAGAAACTCTGTTAAAATATCTGAAAGTGACAATCCCGGTATTTATCTGTTCTTATCTACAAAGATTTGAAGAGGAATAAATGCAGCGAGTTCTGCCCAAATTACTGCCAGATCGAAAACAGTGTGATCTCCTTCATGGAGATTATCTGGAATTATCTGGTGGGCACAAGGTGATGGCTCTGCTTTTCCTCCTTCTCTTGTCCCCATAAGAAAAAGTTCTCTCTAGGACTTTACCATAAGGAAGAAAACATATATCCATGAGAAAAAGCTCAGAACAGGGAGAGAAAGGGGAAAAAAAACCCTATTCCAAGAGAGGGGATTTGGATCCTGCAGCTCTCGTCTGTATCTCTGGATGGAGCACTGTTTACTTGATATCTCTCTGTTGTAAAAGCAGCTGATTGATTTTCTTTCTGTTTCTTCTTTTGTACTTGTTTATTTTAATAAAGATAGATTTATTTTATTTGGAAACCTGAGGCAAAATGTTCCTGTGTCTCCACCCACCCTTCTGGCACTAAGCGCTGATGGTTATTTCAGTGGTTATAATTTGATTTCTCCCTCTCCTGCTGGGCTGATGTGAGAGAAACAATTTTTAGAGAAGCTGATTTTTTTTCTCCCGGGTAAGGGAGACAGGCTGGGAGTGGTATGGGAAGAGAGAAAGAGACAGCAAGAGTGCACTCACATTTCTAGGCTTTTTTCCCCCAAAGTTGGCAATCTCTGATGGACAAAAGTCACAGTATAGCTCAATTAATCCATTGCTCTCTGAAGAGTGGAGAGTGCCTTGTCTCTTTGGGTGGTTTTGTGTTATTGTCTATTGAAGGGACTCGCTGTAGCTGCTCTATGCCAATGCATTCAGGTTTGCAGACTGAGCTGTGATAATCTCCATTTTGCAAGTGGGGAAACTGAGGCACAGAGCAGTAAAATTGATCCCTTCTCCTTTGGGTCACCTGTGCAGCCAAAACCAGCATAAGGCACAGGCACTAAGGGCTGATTTCCAAACCCAGGATACAGTCGGCACACGCAACCCAGACCACACCTTCAGCACCACTCAGCTCTCAGTTAAACTTACACAAAATGAGGTTTTCCCTAGTGCTTAGCAGCCAGGCCTTGAGCAGCAGATTTTCAAAATAGTTCAGCTACTCCCCTGCTCTTGATGTTTCTTAGGGAAAAGCTCCTGCATTTTGCTAAGAGGAATAGTTTTTTGGCAATGAAAAAAATCTGACCCTTCATTTCCAACCATGGAATAAAAACTTGTTCATAATTTTTTTCTAATTTTTTAAGGAACAGCATCCTTCTTTGTCCTTTTGTCTTTAATTTTTCTGGCTTCTAGGAATAGGGCTAGTGATTGCTTCTGTGCATAGCTGAAGATAATAACTTTGCTAAATATTTTTTTTCCCTTTTAAAGTATATATCAAGATTTCCTGCTGCACAGTTTACATTTCCTGCTGTGGAGACAAATACTTTAATTAAAATGGGAGGAAAAAAAATCATGCAGAAAAAGAAAAAAGCCTATGTGAAAAGAATCCTAAAAGGCTTGGAATGGGTAAATAAAGGCTTTTGGCAGCCAGGTGTTGGTGAAAGCCAGGCTTTGAGAAAGACCCTTTTGGAGAAAAGGTCTCAAATTGCTTGACCTCCACCTCCTGTTCCAGTCCTGCTGCAGGACAGATGAAATGGCTTGATTTCAGATAATTGTATCTTGAAAATAAGAAGGAAACAGAAGGATCTTCTACCTACCTGAGCCGTGCCTCTTTTCTTCACTTAAGTGAAAAACATCAAATTAATCCCCAGTGGTTGCTGTATTTGGTTATGGGACTTCTTGTACCTGCTCTCCCCTCCCTGAGCTTTAGCTTGTCCCCCGGGGAAGCACAGCAGCAGCAATCAGAAACTCCTAAATGTGCCAGGCTGATCCTAACTCCAAGGATAGATAAGAGTGATGGGAAGTTGCAAGTGCAAAATTACTGCTCAGACCTGAAGATTTTCTCCCTGTCTAGTTAGAGGCTGAAAGCATCACATGTGGTTTTGACTGCAAAGTTTGACAGAGCAGGACAAAGGGAGACCCTGTTTATAGAAGAGAGCTGCAAGGCTTCTCTGCAGGAAAAATGGTAAGAGAACTCTTTCCTTGCATTTTTAAGCAAAGGAAGCAGTCTGGGAAGGGCACCCACTCAATCTGCAGGTCTACAGCCTACAGCTCTCTATGCTCCTGCCTTAAGATGTTTCTGGGAAACAATCCAAACTATCCTTCCCCTAAAGTACACCCATTCACCCAGAAAAACACCCTGCCTTCCCAAAACACACCAGGCTCCCAGGGCTTCCCATTTAAAGCAAACCCTGCTGCACTGCACAGCTCCATCATGCATGAGCTCCATGGCATGGCAAGGGGGAGCAGCAGCTGCTAGCATTGAGTTCCAGAGGGTGGTAGTGAGAAGAAGAATTTGTTTGGATGGATTAATCAGCCTTGTAAAGGTCTTTTTTCCAGGCCAAGGTGTAGGGGGAAGAGAGTGGATTCAGAGCACCACATCCCTACTAAACTGGGATTTGTATCTAACTCATTTAGGATAATTAGGTGATCCCCATCAGATGAGTAATCTGAGCTCTCCCTTTCTGCACCATCTAAGAGAGAACCACATTGTTCCTGCTTTTCACCGGCCTGAACCAGCAATCCTCCCTGAGCTGTGGCACTGTCCCTGTATAATTAAGGCTGTCAGTCAAACCCAGAAACCTAAACACTACAAACTCCATGGCTTAGGAGGACTGATCACAGGACTTTACTGCTTGGCACTCAAAGCAGCAATTGCGGGCTCTTTTCCTTTGTGGAAGGGACAAACTGTGGGGCTGTGAGAAGGAAATGTCCCTGCGAAGGTGCCTCCACTGCTCCCTGGATGGCTGGGTCCTGTGCAGGCAGTGGGATGAGCTGCACCGATCCTGATGGCCGTTTCTGGTTCAGAGACTGATTCTTGGGCTCGGGGTATGGGTGGAACCTGCCTGTGCTGGCAGGGAGCTTGGGTGCTTATCTATTGCTTCGATGGGCTGGAACACCCATCCAAACAGCAAGAGAAGGGCTGGACCCAAGGCAGATCCTCTGCTCCGTGCATGGTTTCTGCCTGGCAGCGGCTGGAGGTCAGGGCAGAGCAGACAGACAGGATGAAGGAGCATCTGTGAGCATGGGGATACCTCAGCTGGGATTCCCTGGTGCTGCTTGGCACTTCCAGAGTGCCTTGTGGCCATTCCACAGGCTGTTCACTGCCTGTCTCTACCTGGAGCAACAAATGAGACTTACCTGAGGCCAATGATTTTCTAAAACTCAAGCTGTTCAAGGTCCTGAACAGCTTGACATAACTTTGGCAGTAGCTCTCCATCTGTTTCCACCTAAATTCCTCTGCATAAAGGAGCCTTTTGGAAGCTTGGGAAGGGGGAATAGGGCTGGCTGTTCATGGAGCTGAAGTGGTCAGGAGCTGGGAGATAGGACAACACGTTCATGAGCTTAAAAGCCTGCATTTCTAGACCTTTTTAAGAGATCTGCTGAACTATCACTGATTCTCGAGCCACAGTCTGAAAGCCTTTAGGAAGGACTAGTAGGAACTGAACTTCATTTCTTTCACTGAAAGCATCGTGGTGCTTGCAAAAGATGCTTTGTGTCAAGAAAGCCCTTTCTCAGAAGGTTTATTAGCCATGTCTCTCTTCTTTGGGGAATTTTGCTGAGAGATGACTCAGTGTCTCAGTGGCTGCTCATGTGTGGAGACTGGAGGGCTGGGGTTTATTTTCACGTGTGCAGGGAGGGAAATAGGGTTAAATTCAGTTAAGTGTTGCACAATGGCATCTCAGAACCATTACAAGTGAGTCAACAGGCCAGCAGACTGATGTGATGCAAACACACGTGTAAATGTCCTCTGAAGGACAGTCAGAGAGGAGAAGATGCACTGCCAAACTCATCAGTGTGCAGTGAGACCTTGTCATAGCTGTCATGAGCTTTGTCATGAAATGAAAGAATAAATGAAATTAGAAATGTAACTGGAATTCAGCCCCTCTCTCCTCCTGTGGATAAACAATGGAAGGATGAATAAGCATTCCCCAAATGTGTGCAGAAAGAGGAATGACCAAAAATGAAATGCTGCTGCAGGTTTGGAGCTTTGCGTCTATCAGGAGAGTTCCCCCACCTGTCCCAGCACTGCAGTGTTATTCCATTCTGTCCCTTACCACCCCTTGTTATTTTGCATTCAAATCCCTTTTTAGAGCTATATTTCTGTCCTTAATTTCATACCTTAGACAACCTAGTTCTCTAGGGATGTGCAGCGGGGCCATATAAGCCCTTTCATATGTGTTCCCGTGCTTTCCCTGTCTGAAGACCATTACTGACAAATATTGTAAAATGGGAGGAATTTTGTTTGGCATTCCTTAAAAAACTCACAGCTCTCTGGCCTGAGGCTGGCTGTTCTGCCCAGTGTTTCTGGAGCGCAGCTTTCCCCTTCACTGCATGATGCAGGATTATTTCATTAATGACTCTAATGATACTTTGTCTCTGGTCCTGACGATCTTTGTGTTGGTGCTGTGCAATCTTTAATTAACTTTGAGCCTGCCAGGCACTACAATGATGTTGATAATCTGCAACAAATGCAGGAGAAGCTTGAGGGTCTGGTGTGGTAAAATAACCTTGTCCAAGGTCATGCACTGACTCTTGGCTGGTTGAGGTTCGATGCCGAATCTGCTGCTGAAGCAACGCTGTCAAAAAAACCACAGGCAATACGCCCAGAGAGGCACATGGGAAAGAGAGAGATGCAGAGACCATGTATAGGCCCTGTCATGGATGTGGGTTTGTTATAAAATGTTATTTCTTCCATGTAAAGCTTTTTGATTTCCATGGAGCATTCTTTTTTTATCAACCCGGAGGCTCCATGTTCATGAGCCCTCATCTTCTGCAGCACGTTTTCATAAGATGCTCCTTGTTTGAGTTTTGGGAGTTCAATCTATGTACATATTCTATTTTATTCACATATTTTTTTTATGCATTGAGTGTGGAAGAAGCTACTGGTCCCAGCTGCAAAGGTGTTGCTGGTGTCAGTGTTGTAAAAGCATGAGTTTGAAATCCTAAACAGATGCTTGTTCTTTTCCCTTTCCAGAGATATGCCACTGTGGGAATCATTGCTTTGAACTTAACCCTCCATATGTGCTGGGAGGTCAATATTGCAGCTTCGGTTACCCTGGAAACCAGGACAATGGTGTGCCAATCCATTATTACAATAAGGCTCACTCGTGTTAAAAAAGGTGGTATAAAATGCCTCCCCTTCCAACTAAGGTGTTCTCAATTGGGGAACTTACAGGTCAAAGCTGGGGGTCAGGCAGCTGAGAGGTCTGGTAGCTACAGCTGGTGTTACCCATGGAAATTCCTGTTGAGACATGAGGGGAATGTGTTGGGACATACTTTGTGCTCAGAGAGCAGCTTGGACACAGGTGCTGGTGCCTTCAGGATGCCTTTCATCTGCCCTCATTTGTTGATGAGAGTCCTGTGTAGTGGAGTCCTGCAAGGGACTGCAGGCAGAGTTGGGTTGGGCAGGATCCAGGGCATTTTGGGCAGGATGGGGGGCACTGTGAGGATTATTCTACAGCTTCATCTCTCTTGTCCCTGCAGCAGCTCCAGTACAGTATCACTACTGAGAGGAACTGGCCACTGAAAGTGAGAGATCAAGTGGTTCCTGACAGAGCCAGCTGTTCCTTCCAGTCCCAGAACTGCTGAGGGAGGGCTCTGTCGCTTGTTGTCCCCTCCAGCCACCACTGATGATCCCAGCTGGGCTTTGCCCTTGTTCCAGGTTGTTTTGAGCAGGTCACAGTTTGTCCTGTCACATGTGGGGTGGGAGGTGAAGCCCTGAGATCCAGAGCACTTGCCCATTCCTTTGTTGGCCCCTGGTTTCCACCCCTGACTGCCGTGGTGGATGGTGGGATGTTGCACAGCCCTTCTGCCTTGGGTCGTCCCATCCTGTTTTGTGAACAGCCACCCTGTGCTCATGAGTTATTTGCAAAAAGCACCAAACTAAGATGCAAAGCTCATCCTCAACCCCTGAGAAAGGGAAAGGGTGAGGGTGTCATACCTGCCACGGGATTTCAAACTCCTTCCGAAACAGATTGGAGAGAGAGAGAGTCATACTCATCACTCTGGAAAAGGGCCAGGTTGAACACTCAAGAGATTTCAGTGATTTGTTAATTGTTGGGAAACATTAATGTCTGTTTGAGAATAAACGCATTTCTGGTTTCAAGGAGTTGACACTGTCTTGTGGGAGGGGAATTTTGGGTCAGGACAGGTGAGAATTACCTTTGCATCTTCTCTGAGGTTTTCTCATGGCTTTATGACCCTGTATAATACCTCTGTTTTGTTTGGTTTTTTTTAAATTTTTTTCCTTAACATGCTGCCAGAGATCTCCATATCCCTTCCAGCTTGTGTTAAGCACAGATCCACCCTGCCAAGTCTACTTTGTGTGCTAAAGATCTTCCACATTTAAGAAGTCGCCTTAACCCCCTCTTTGTGTGTAGCTGGCTTATGTCCACATTCCACCTCTGAGGCCACATCTCATCCTTTACTGCTTCCTTCCAGGATGCAGCTGTCATATTTTGCCTTCTTTACTTCCCTCATTGTTGCTTTCTTCCTGGCCTGTTGTCTTCATGGGTTCACCTCAGTTGCTGCCTCTCCAAATTGCTGCCTCTGCCAGCAGAAGGAACCTACAGCAATGAATTTAAAAGCTGATGGCTGTGCTGGTTCAACCACCTTCCTGCAGCCTCTTAGGCAGGTGTTCATTGGGAAGAGGCTCCTCTTGTACAGTTATTCAAGGGCAAACTCTAAAACCAGGGTTGGTTTGACTTAGAACAGCAGTATTTGGGATGTGGGAACAGTAGTACAACACCCCTATAACTTATATTTCCATAGGGTGTGAAACTTCTTCTTTTCCTCCCATTTCCTTCCTCCCTCCCCTCTGCTGTCAGGGCACACTCTGTGCCATTTGTGTCACTCCTTTTCCTGGGCAACTTCTCTTCTAGTACTTCAGCCCTGCTTCCTGAAAGCTTTCAAGGGTGCCCTGTCTTGTGTGATCTGCAAAGCGTTAATGCCCTCATGTTGCTCCCACTGCTAGTCCCTTGTGGCTGGCCTGGTTCGTCCTCCAATGGAACTGAAGTGGTTTTGTCCTGGTTGGTGAATGCAGCTCATGGCCAAAGAAATGCTGACAAAAATCCCCCAAAACATGAAAAGAGAACTGAACTGAGCTTGGGAGAAAAAGGGTCTTTGAATAAATTCTTCCTTATGAGCTAAACACTGGCTTCAGGTCTTACTCTGTACACAAATAAGCCTTTGCTCTTTAGATAACTCATAATATCCACACAAGTTTTGCATATTCCAAAATACAGTGTTCCAAATGCATGCAAACCTGCATTTGGACCTGACTCAACCACTCTTTTGGCATTTGTTCTTTGTAGGTAATAGAAGCGGGCTCTCAACTGTGTGACAATTAACATTCTGTGTCCTTTTCCTGGTACAGTAAAATGGCATAAAATTCTTCATGTCTGAAAGCTGATGTATAAAGCTTCCTATGAACTAACCCCAGGAGAGGGTTTGCCTTTTATCTCTAGGCAATGTGCACACAAGAACTTTGCCACAGCTTACAGGAGCTGTGTCTGCATTTTCTGCTGCAGCTGTTGCAACATTTTGCTGTCGTGTAATGCCAAGTCATGGTAGTGAAACCATAAACACAAGGCTCAGGACTGGTCCCTGCCTGTGGCAGTGCTCTCAGTTCTTGCAGCAAGCACATCTGCTACGCAGCTTTTTGCTCTTAAAAAGCTGACTGGTTTTCCCTCAAAAGAGGTCTCTAATCTCTCCAGGTCACCTTGATTCATTGGAGCTGCCTCTTGTTCCAAACTTTCACAAAGTGTCTGAGCAGTCCTATAAGGGCCCATTATTTAACCATGGTGGTGGCACTGAATGCCCAAATCAGCCTTTCTTGTGTCCTGCTTAAAAAGTCTGAGCTCTGCAGTCCTCCATGTCCTACACATATTTCATGTGGGATAGTCTGAATAAATCCTTGCCCCGCAGCAGACTCATTACTCTCAAGAGTACTGAGGAAGGGAAGTAGAATAAGCAGGATAAGGCAAAACCACAGTAATACAAAGCATATGTAAATCAGACTATGGGACACCATAATAAGGATGTAATGGAAGGGGAAAGAAAATGAAAATAAGTCCTATTGTTGCTTCAGTAGAAAAGCCAGCATGGGTCTGAGGTGGCAAATCCACCTTTCTCAGGGCTGTGGAAGGCAATTATGCTCCGTCTAAGCACAGTGTGTTCCATGCCAAGGCACTTCAGACATCTTCACATCGATGGTGACAGAGAATCCCTGCTCTGGCCAGCCAGGGGGTGACCACAGTTCATCCTGGGCAGACGGACAGGGCCCTGCTGGTCTGTTTGGTGCCAGCCTGCCTCTCTCCAGGGGTCCAGGAAGCTCCACTGCCACTCGCTGCCTGTCCACCAATGCTTGGCAGGCTGGGCTGGATGCCTCCACCATCTGTGTGAAATCCTTCCAGCCATTTAGATTAAACATTGACTTCAGTAAAATGTAGGGCTCCTAATGACCTGACATAGTCCATATGGAGTAGCTGCCACAGATAGTGACTATCCTGACACTGATTAATCACTTCTTCTAGTAGTGTATTTGTCCCTGGTTACTTGACACAATTCTTCCCTAATAGCTTTTGAATAGTTCTGGGGTATTCATATGACCTTGGCTTTGGGGAATTGCCCACTTGATGATACACATTACCTACTTCAGCGTAGGCTTGGCTGCTTTTCATCAAACTAACTTGGACAACTACCTTTGGGGAGTTTTTCGTTTCCCCTGCATACACCAGCCTCAGTCTTTTTCTGCAATGGGGAATACCTTGTCTCTGCTGGGTTCTGTTTGTTTGGGGTGCCACCATTTGCAATGGGCTTGGTCTGTGCTGTGTAACATGTGATTCCATCTCCACCTCCTTTCTTGACACTTACAGTCACAGGCATGACAAGCAATCTGCATTACTGGTGCTCCTTGGTCTGGAACTAGCAGTTAAATAATCTGTATCTGGAGTCAATCACTGCTCAGACAAAGCATTGACACTGTCTGACACCCCAAACTAAATGTGAAGTTTCTCAATCTGAACATTGTTCTCTTCTTCAGAGCTAACAGATTCAGAAGCAAAGGCAAGAGGTCTTCAAGGCTGATTTCCCATCCTTGTGGCTGCCTCATCCTTGGGGCAGTGTTCAAGGCCAGGTTGAATGGGGGTTGAAGCAACCTAGTCTAGTGGAAGGTGTCTCTGTCCTTGGCAGGGGGTGGAACAAGAAGATCTTTAAGGTCCCTTCCAACCCAAACAATTTTGATTCTATGATTCTGTCATTAGACCCCCTTTACATGAGGAAGCATCACAAGTGAGAGTTACAGGCATCAAGGTGCTCTAGGACCTGTTCTGATGGAATCAGTGTCTCGGCTCCCTCCCCAGCTATGGTACCAGGTTTGTGTGATCCAGCACTGTCCCTGTCCCAGGCCTGTCGGGTCAGACAGGGATTACTGTTCAAAGCTGTGACTCACCAGTTCCAGGAACCAATATATTTGTGGAATGTGCAGCAAAAGGGTCTAAAAGCCATTTTCAGA
>VWZF01004054.1:2056633-2071561 GCA_013396755.1 Sclerurus mexicanus | reverse complement strand
CCCCCCCCCCCCCCATTTTCCTTGTAATTTGTATAAATTATTTTTTCCCAGCAGAATGGAGTTAATACTGTTAAATTTGTGAGACATTTCATTTTGCTTTTCCTCTTCCACTCAGACAACCTTTCAGACCTGGACGGGTGACTGACTTTGTGACTGCAAGGACTGGTGATGTGTCAGCTGAACCTCAAGGATTGGTGTCTGTCTGCACACCCCAAGCCTGGGCCCCTGCTGCAACACGATGTGATTTTAGCCCAATTCACCACAGGTGCAAGGTCGTGTTAGCTGATCCCATGCTGGTTAAGAAGGGACATGTAGCCCATGCTGCAACTCATCTGAGAGCAGTGCTGGGTCAGCTGGTGTACCCTGAGCTTCTCCAGTACTTTTGGAAGATCTTGTGGTGCTCCCCATCTTTAGCTCCGAAAGTGCTGCACTGTGTAAGTGCCAGCATCTCAGGAATGCTCTCTCCCATCTGATCCATGACTCTCCCCCATCTGATCCATGACTCACCACCAAATAGTTGTTACAGATGGTACTTTCACTTAGAATAAGATGTGGTTTGTTTAATCTTGAAAGAGTTTGTGCCATCTTCCTCACCCTCCATTTGCAGATGGACTGGGGGAGCTGGTTGGGGTGACTCCTGAGGCAAACAGAGCCTCTCTGATGGGAAATACCTGTTGATCTACCTGTGATACTGGGTTAACTGGGACCTTGAAACGACCTTAGATACAGACAATCCTCTCTAGTTTTATGTGTGTCACCACTTTTCTTGTCCAAGAGCTTAGCTAACTTTTCCTTTTGGCTGGAGTTGACAAATTATTTTCTTTTAATATAAGCAAGAACAAGGTTTTTTGTCAGTCCAGCTACATTGTGGCTGTCTTACACTATGTAACACCTTGCTTGAGATCACAGAGGCTGCATATACACTGTCTGCTGTTGTGTTACTTATAATAATGTTCAGGAGAACAAAGATTACTCAGGCATATGTTTTTGGAAGCACAGATTCTCTGTAACACCTCCTTGCTAAAATGATCCCACCAGCAAATTGCCAGCACAGGGAACCATGTTTCATTTTAGATGTTATTCTTGTCACTTTAAAGGATTCCAAACAAGACTTTTGTGTCTTGTGACCCTTAAGAGGCAGTTACATAGACATTATGGCTTCCTGCAGTCCTTGCACATTGCTGTGTGCAAGCTGAGGAATACGGAGTTCACCAGCATTGACTTTCTGAACTGGTGAATGGATTTGATTTGCTCACTTGCAGGTTTTCTGCTTGTGCTCCATCCCTTGCAGTGCCTATAGGATTTGCCCTTGAACAAATTATGACTTGTATTGTGAAACTGTCCCTTGTGATAGAAGCAGCTCATTCTTCGAACGTCCTTCAAACTGTACTTTCCACTTGACCTCTGATCATGACTGTGGGATGGATTTTGTGATGCTCCCAAACTCTTCAGCATCTTCAGTAAGTCTCCATTGAAATGGTAATTTCTAGAGCACACTTCAGGCTCATCTCAGCTTTAGATAAAAATTAAATGTGGATTGCTTCATTCTGCATATTGAATACTAAAAGATGCAGTCATTTGTTCTCTCTGCAGACACATGATGCTCTGCCAATTTCCTTAATCCAGACACAGAGGCAGTCAGCAATTGTTTCCATTCACTTTTGATTCCATCTGTAAAAGGAAATACCTGCAATCACCAGAGGCTTTTCAGAACAGGGATTTTGTAGAACTTGTCCAATTTCAACAAACTTTTTGTCTGCTGGCTTAATGGGCACTATCTGGCTGCACATCAGGGTGTCAGTTTTAGCTCCCATTGTGCTGCCATGTGTTTTTCATCCAAGAGATCATCAGTTATTTTAGGATTTCCCTGGATCTCTCCCTGGCCCACTACTGGCCTGCCAAAGAAGTCCAACCCCTCCCTGAAATATTTAAAACTTTTCTCTCTAAGTGGAGTGCTCACTGGACTGGTATCACAGCTTATATTTAATATTAATTTTCACAGACTTTTGTGAGTAGTTGCTCTTCATTCAATCTACTTCTAGATTAATATCCCACCCTTGTCTCACATTTTTGCCACTTCTCTACATGGTGTTGTTAATACCCAGCAACCCCATGGCTGGATGCCCAGTAACACTTCTTAGTTATCTACAGGAAGACAGGAGGTGATACATGAACGCACCACCATTTATCAGAGTAAATGAAGGCAGGGAGCTTTATTAGAAGTCTCACAGCTGACTTGATATTGCCAACTGAGAGGTTTTACAAAGGTTTTTTTCAGAAACAGTAGCTGTGTCTGCACTGGAACGTCAGGATGGTGCTGAGATGTACTTGCTTTTGTAGCCAGGCATCAAACACAGATTCAGGCATGACCCGGGCAGAGAACAGCTCTAAGCCCAGCTGGGGAGTTTGTGCCTCTCCTTTCTGCTGCCCCCACCAACCACCCCACCTCGGGAAGGGTGAGGAGGGGTGTAATGTGTGTGACCGCAAGTCTGACCACTCCGTGAACCTCCAGTATTTACTCCTTGTGCCTGCCCATGCTCCTGCAATAATTGCAATAAAAGTCCAACCAGATGGATAAAACCTGGATGTATGTTCAGAAGAGCTTAGCCAGAGATAAACCTGTGCTCACCTGGCTTAGGAAGACATCTGCCACAGCTGTGCACTTCACTGCTTGCCAGTGTGGTGAATCTGGGAGCATGGCAGGGGTACAAAGGCAGGGAGACATTCTCTCTCTCCAGTGCTTTTGCATTATGGGATGTGGAGCATGACCTTCCCAAAACTGTGCTTGGAATTTCACGAACTATTCCTATTTTTGCCCATTTGACACGAGCTAATCAGAGGCAGTCAAGTGACACTGATGCCACCCTTTTTAATTTCTAGCCCAAGCTATACATGTCATTACTTCCCTTTTTCTTCTTCTTTTTTTTCAACATTTTAAAAAACAATTTCAAGAAGAGGAAATAACTCAGAGTGTGTCTAGAAACCAGGCAACAACCAGTTTCACTTCCCTTCTTGTTCTCTTCCTCTCTCAGTGATGTGCAGTGAGAAGCAGGAGTGGTGAAACACAATGCTTCGCACTGCAGGAGGTTTCTCGCTCCAGCTCTGTGAGTGATATCCAAGCGTCTTTCTCCTGCGCTCCTGGCCTCCTGAAGATGCCCAGGAGAAGAGCCCTTCCCCTGTGGACACTCCTGGTGCTGCTGCAGCTGGCACTTGTCCCATCACCACTGGCAGGCTGTGTCCTCAACCCCTGTTTGGAGGTATGTGAGCTCTAATCTGTTTCTCTGGTGCAACTTTTTGCATTGCTTTGGAAATTTGTGCACCAAGCCTGTTGTCTGGTAGTTGTCTTCTGAAAGCCCTTTTTTTTTTTTCCCAAGGTTGTTGCCAAGGCAATTGAAGTATTTGAAGTAAATGCTGGTCTTAAAAACACCTGAGAACCAGAACCGACAGCATGAACCTTTTCTTCTTGTTGGCTTGCTGTTCCTCTGAGGGTGCTGTAGTGCAGTTAATGGCATAGATTATGTTTCTCTTGGAAGACATCCAAACCTTGTCTATAATTTCTGCAAAACACAGTATTTTTGCCTGATTCATGTAGTAGAGTGATTTCACCAGTACCACAAGTACCTGACACTGAGCGACCCCCTTTTGCAAAGTTTTGCTGACAATTATTACTGATAGAATAACTTTGGTTTGAGCTGCCTGATTATCTGCAGGATAATAGACCTGAGAGTTGAGCCTGGACATCCAAGGGATGTGTGCGTGTTTGTTTTGCTGGCTCTCAAATGTTGCTACAGGGTCATCTGTAATCTCAACAACAGCATCCTGTAGTTTTGCACGTTCTTCAATCATCAAGAAATGCAGCTCTTCCTAGGGAGTAGGACCGGTTCTATTAAAAAATGGGAAAGATGCTTAGGATATATAAGATCATTTGCTAAAACTCAGGGCAGTTGGTTTAGAAATTAACTGCAAGGTTGGTCATTCTGCTCCTGCTTTCCTGACAGTGTAATTTTCTGGCACTTCAGGGAGAGCAGATGTTGACCCTGATTGGATCTACCACTGTTACAGGTCATCCCTAACACAACTTTCAGATGCACTGGGCTGAACATCTCTGGAGTTCCTACTGGAGTCCCAAATACCACCCAGAACTTGGATCTCAGTTTCAGCAATCTGAAATCACTGAGGTCAAACTATTTTTCATCAGTCCCTGAACTGCAGCTTCTGGATCTGTCAAGGTAAAGAGCTCTTTTATGTGGATACTGGTTGATCTTGCTCCACCAGCTGGGCTGCTGTCGTGGCTTATTTTGGGGTCTATTGCTCTTGGCTGTTCTTTTTTTTTTTTTTCCTTTTTGCTTGTTACTTTATCCCTGTGTCTGTCACTTCGCACATCCCCATAGTGAAGTGATACGCAGCTTTTAGTCCAGTTACTGAGTGCACACCCTCCACGCAGAGCTGGGTCTGTCAGTCTGGTCTTGTAGGTTGGGATGTGAGAAGGAGGAGGAAGATGTTTTACTTGTCTCTGAACAAGAAAAATGTCAGACTTTTCACTGTTACAAAAACTCTGAAGTGGAACATCTTGGGCGAGCTGTTTTTCTAATCACAGGTTTTTTTTAAAAAATAACATGAAGGTACATTCATCTTCCAAAAGGCTGTTTTTAAATATCAACATATTCTCCCTTCTCCTCACATATCTGGGGGAGGAGATGGAGGAGGGTTATTAGCAAATTTGAATTGATGTATAATTTCCATCGACTTGAGACAACAGTTTCTCTGGGTAAATTGTTTCCCTGAAAAATGTCACTCAGTTCCATCACAGCTACAGCTCCAAAGTGGCTGAGCGGCAGAGCACGTTTGCTGTAAGACACTGGCTGGATTATAAGCTAATTTTGCTGAATTCATTGCAGAGTGGCTTCGGGTCTCAAATTCTGGATCTTCCCCAACGAAACCATCTTTAGTTGGCCAGCTTCTTTTCCCCCTCTTCCCTTACCCGAGCTGCTGACAGAGCTTTGCGAGCTTTGCCACAGCTGCATTATTCTGGTGCCAGTGGGACTGCCCAGATGTGGCCGAGGTGACAGTCTGAAGGCTGTGAGGCTGCAAGAGAAAGAATTCTTCTTTCCTGCTGCTATGGCTCAAGGTCTCTTGCTTTGCAGCCGAACTTCAGATTAGAGAGGGAGGAGAAGGTGAGAGGAGGTCTCCTGCCATGGAAGGGTTCCATTTGCACATCCAGGAGTGCTGACTCTGCCCAGCACAGCAAAGCCAAACCAACCCCCAGCATGAGGATGAGAATGTTACACCAGCACCTAGTGCTGCAGTGTTAGTGAAATGAAGGGGACAGTGCTTCATCCACTTTTCTTTTCCTGCCTGACAGGTGCAACCTCCATACAATAGAAGATAACTCCTTTACGGATCTTCATGGACTTTCCACCTTAATTTTAACTGGCAATTCCCTTCAGTACCTGGGGACAGCAGCCTTCTATGGCTTAGCAGCTCTGATAAAACTAGTGCTAGTGGAAACCAACATCACCTCTCTGACTGACCTGCCCATTGGACACTTGCATACCCTGCAGGAGCTGAATTTGGGCCACAACAGCATTACTTCATTGAAGCTTCCCAAGTATTTCACCAATCTGACCTCTCTCAGGCACCTGAGCTTTTTCTCTAACAAGATCACATATATCTCCAAAGGAGACCTTGATGCCCTGAGGGAAGGGAACAGGCCCAACCTCACACTGGTGCTTTCCTTGAATAATATAAAATCCATAGAGCCAGGGTCCTTTGCAAATATTCACCTCAACGAGCTGGTTCTAAGGTCCACTTTTGAGAATTTCAACATGATGCATACTTCTCTTCAAGGTCTGACTGGTTTACAGGTCAAAAGACTAATAGTTGGAGAATTCAGAAACAAACATAAACTGGAAGACTTTCAGAGTGGACTTTTGAGTGGACTGTGCCAGGTCCAGATGCAAGAGTTTGTCTTAACCTGTTTCAGGCAATTTGAGAGTAACACGGACACTCTTTTTAACTGTATAAGCAACGTCTCCACTATTCGCTTGGTGAATCTCGGACTTGAACAAATATCAGAGGTTCCTATGTCCTCTCAAGTGAAGCAGCTGGAGTGCAAGAAATGCGATTTTGAGGAAGTGCCTGCCACGAAGCTGTCGCATTTCAAGGAGCTGAGAGTGCTTCGTATTACCAAGAACAGATCCCTCAAAAGCTTTGAGCAGAAATTTAAGAATCTAAGAAACCTGGAGGTTATAGATTTGAGTGAGAATCGCCTCACCTTCAGTGGCTGCTGTTCCCTTCTGTTTGAAAATTGTCCAAATTTGAAACACTTGAACCTGAGCTTCAATGCTGACATCAGCTTGACTGGAGATTTTGCTAATGTGAAGAATTTGTTATATTTGGACCTTCAGCACACAAAATTATTTGATCATGGCTCCTACCCTGTTTTTCTCTTCCTTCAGAAACTCATTTACCTCGATATTTCCCATACCAAAACTCACGTTAAGTCTCAGTGCACTTTTTGTGGCTTGAACTCTTTGCAAGTGCTCAAGATGTCAGGCAACTCCTTCGAGAACAACAGACTGGCCAACAACTTCAAAAACCTAAGTCATCTCCACACCTTGGATATTTCAAGTTGCAAGTTAGTACAGGTGGATCGAAGTACATTTGTTAATCTCTCTGAACTAAAAGAGCTAAACATCAGCAACAATAAGCTCCTGACCTTTGATCCTGGAGTCTACCAGCCACTCCAAGCTCTCAGAGTACTGGATTTCAGCAACAACCAGCTGACTGTTTTGTTGGACTCAGCCCTGGAAATCCTGCCTGACAGCCTGGTCCTGTTAGACATCTCTCAAAACCTCTTTGACTGCTCTTGTACACACCTGAACTTTTTGAAATGGATCAAGGAGAAGCAGGAGCTGCTGCAGAACAAGGAGCTGATGATATGCCGCACACCTGCATATATGAAGAACGTAAGCCTGTCAAGCTTCGACCTGTCGTCCTGCCACCTCAGTGTAACCAAAGTGGTCCTCTCAGTGACCATGCTGCTTGGTGTAGTGGTGCTCCTCTGCCTGATTTACAAGTACTACTTCCAGTTCTACTACTTATTGGTGCTGCTCAGTGGGTACAAACACACTGCAGAAGGAGGTAACACCTACGATGCGTTTGTTATCCACTCCAGCAAAGACCAAGAATGGGTGATAAAAGAGTTGGTGGAACCCTTAGAAGGAGGAACACCTCCCTTCCACCTGTGTCTGTACTACAGGGATTTCCTACCAGGAGTACCTGTTGTCACCAATATCATTGAAGAAGGTTTTCTCAGCAGCCGAAATGTCATTGCAGTCATCTCTACTGATTTTCTGGAAAGTAAGTGGTGTAGCTTTGAGTTTGACATTGCCCAGTCCTGGCAGCTTGTTGAAGGAAAGGCTAGAATCATCATGATTGTACTTGAAGAAGTGAATAAGGCCTTGCTGAGGCAGAGGCTGGGGTTGTCCCGGTACCTGAGAAGGAACACCTACCTGGAGTGGAAAAACAAGGAAATTAGCAAGCACATCTTCTGGAGGCAGCTGACAGGAGTCCTGCTAGAAGGCAAACGGTGGAATAATGAGGAGGTAAAACTCATGTGAAGAGAAAGAGAGATCCCTTCTCTCCTGTCTCCTGTCCTGGCCTTGGCTGATGGATGGTGATGAGAAATTGGTTCTTGTGTTCAGAGTCAGAGGGAGTGGATGGAGGCGCTGCAAAAGCACTACAGAAATACCTGCCTTGCTGGTCACCCTTTCTTGAGGGAACTTGCAAGCTAAGGAGTGGCAAGAGCCGGAAGATGTCCATGTTTGTCCATGGCTGTCCACCAAAGCTGGTCCGGCAAAACACCCAGGTCTGGTGGGTTGGTGAACAGGCCAACTGCTCTAACTGTCCTTTGCCTCTGAAACTGCATGAGTCCTGAGACAATTTACGCAGTACAACTTCAGGTTCTGCTGCTTTGAGTGGACCGCAGGATCTCCAGGGGCCAGTAAAGATACAAGATTCTTGGCTCTAAAAGTGGTGGGAAACAGGAAAAAAAGTTTGAATTCAGAAAGTCTTGCACCTGCCTCCTTATGCACCATGAGTGAGGGGAAAAACCCTTGCGAGAGCAGTGGGATGTCCCTCAGCACAGACCACCTGGCAGCTACTCAGTGAAACTGAGCAGTTTTGTCATCAGGGGGGAGGGCGGTTTCCATTGTGGGAAATTTCCCCAGCAGGTTTTTCGGTTTTCTTCAGAGTGAGACCAAACATTGAAACAGTCACCTGAAACTCTTTTTTATATGCAGATTGTATAGCATTTGAGAGTAGTTTGAGGTCTTGTTGTGGGATCCAAAAAATCAGTGGGACCAGAAGAAGGCAAAGAAATGTTTAACAGCTTTCAAGTCAAATATTTCTTTGCTCTAACTGCTTGTCCTCCTCCAGTGTTTCTGGATAGACTGTGTGGCACTGCCCTATGTGAACAAGATTGAGCCCGAGCACAGAGAGACAGCCAGTTCTAGAATAAGCTTTCCCACTCTTTGGACCAGCCTTAATTCCCTGTTGGAAGGTGCTGTGGGAGCCTCCATGGTTTGAAATGGACTTCAGGTCAGTGTGTGTGCTCAGCCTTTCCCAGGGGTCAGCTGCTGCCTGGAACAGGACAGTCACCAGGTGGGGGATTGTGTTTTTGGTTCACTGAGAACGTGCCTGACATTTTGCAGGGAGAAGAGACAGAGGAGAAAAGTCTGGGTTAGCTAAACTAAATGTATCCCAGCACTGCCCTAAATAAAGGGAAGGAGAATCTAAATGCCATCGAATCATATTACAGAGCACTCCATCGATGTGTCGGATATTGGATAGTGCGGAAGTTTTGCTCTCTATTTACCGAAGGCTTTGGTTGGGATTAATCACTGAATTACTCTAGTTTTAAACTTGCAAATCCTTCTATAATCAATGATGTTCTGCAGAGGTAAAACAGAAGCAATTGAGTGGTGAATCAGATCTGATATTTATTCAGAGGGAAGGCCTGATCCAGCTCACTTTTCCGAGCACCAGACAGCTACATCTCCGTGGAAGCCAGCGATCAGGGATCGGCATCAGGCACTATCTGAAAGAGGGGGAGAGTTGGTTCCAGGCCTTGTGCTGGCAAAAGCAGAATCACAGCTCCCTGTCTATGTGCTGTGTCAGATAACACTACTGAAAAACCCCACAGCCCTCTCTAAAACTTTTTATGAGACGAAGCTTTAATAAAACTACACTCAGTGCTGTGTACCCTTTCCCAGAGAGTTTGGTTTGCATCTGCAAAGTACTGTTTCAGCAATTCCCAAAGTGTGGTGCTCCTTTCCTGTGACTCATGGGTCCTGCAGACCTTCCTTCTCACCCTTCCACCTCCATCTTCCACCTCCTTCAGGGAAAGAGGCTGCTGGAGCTGGTGGGGAACAGTAAACCAGGGCACAGCTTGAGGTTCCCTGGATCGAGTACAAAGGAGAGCACAGAAGACAAAGCAAATATTAGTTCAGATTTTAGCAGCTACAAGTTAAATCAGAAAATAAAAGAGAGAAAACTAAATAGGGTGGGAGTTCCTGCTCCTGAATTGAGCAGCACTGAAACTGCATTCTTCCTTCACTCTTTCTCTCTGTGGCTACAAACAGCTCAGTGTATGTGTATTTCTGGCACAAAGCACAGAATCCTGTGATTCTTGATTGTAATTATAATAATGAGTTTCAGAAAGCCTGCAAGTGGTTCTGGGCATTGTAATAAGGATTTAGGACAGTATTGTTTAAAAGTCAGAGAAGTGTTCGTTTGAATATCAAAGCAACTTTGGGAGAGCTAGAGTGATGTTGAGATGAGGCTCCCACATGTACACTTTAAAAAGGAACTGGTCACTTGTCTTTCTCTTCTTATTCAGAGTCTCTACAGCAGAACTTGATATGTGAGTTCTCCCAGGCTTCCTTATTGCCCAAGAAAAAGCACAAAACCATCATAGCTTCTGGAAGTGCGAGTCAGACAGAGCAGTGAGACAGGGACTGGAGGCTGGGCTGTTCAGAACACAGCGGGGATTGCGAGAGGTTCATGCTCTGCAAACCCCACAGTCAGAGTCACTCCTGCTCCCCTCCACGCATGTAGAGATGCATATGACTCACTCCTCATACTCCATTTAGGACTGACTGTCTAGACCCTTCCCCACTTCCATTCCCTTCTCTGGACACGCTCCAGCCCCTCAATGTCTTCCTTGCAGTGAGAGGCCCAGGACTGGACACAGGACTTGAGGTGTGGCCTCAGCAATGCCCAGTACAGAGTGACAATCACTGCTCTGGTCCTTCTGGCCACATTATTTTTGATACAAGCCAGGTGCCGTTGGTCTTGTTGCCCACCTGGGCACACACAGGCTCATGTTCAACTGCTGTCAAACAGCACCCCCAGGTCCTTTCCCTCTGGGCAAGTTTTCCAGCCATTCCTCCCCCAGCCTGGAGTGCTGCAGGGAGCTGTTGTGCCCCAAGTGCAGGACCTGGCACTTTGAACACACAAGGTGACATTTTCTGTTGCCGAAACCCTCCACAACAGAACCAGGATTATTTCCCTTTTGCTGCACGGCACAAGGAGGCTCAGGAGGAGGGGCTGGCTGGTGACAGGCAAACCCTTGGGGGGACCTGGGTGCCAGGACAGCCACGTGCTCTAAGTGTCCCTCCACACAGTCCTGGCCTCTGCTGGGTGAGGGCTCCAATCCTCCCCTTTCCACAGCCCACGGGGTCACTAATCAGAGATTTTCTCACTTTGCCCAGAGAGGGTGTGGAGCCTCCATCGCTGGAGATATTCTAGAACTATCTGGGCACAATCCTGTGCCATGTGCTCTAGGATGAGCACTTGAGCAGGAAGGTTGCACCAAGTGACCTACTGTGGTCTCTTCCAACCTGACCCATTCTTTGATATTCTGACTCTGTAACCTGCCCAGGCAGTGCCTGTCTGCCGTACATTGAGGTTTATGAGTCTAGGACGGAAAAGACTGTGTGAACAATTATGTTTTCAACAATTACCTAGTAGGGAAACAGTAGATTTGTTTTTGAAAGACTCAAAACAACTTTTTCCAGTGCAATAAATGAAGGAAATACTGTGGTTCACATAGAAACACACATACCAATTTAGCTTCATTGTAGGAAGCAAATTTCCAAAGGAAGACTCAGAATTCACAGACAAAGATCACAGAATATTCAGAGTTGGAAGGGACCCACAAGGACCATTGAGTCCAACTCTTAAGTGAATGGCCCATCCAGGAGTACAAACCCATGACCTTGGAGTTATGAGCACCATCCTCTAACCGACTGAGCTAATCTGTGACTCCGTGACTCCGTGACCTTTATTGTAGGAAGCAAATTTCCAAAGGAAAACACAATGTTCTCATGTCTCCAAACCTGCTGGTGTGCACTGTTGTTTGAAAGCGTTCACACAGCAGCAGGTGCCTTTGATATGATTTATTCATTTGGGTGAATAAATGAACAGCCAGCCAAACATCCGTGCAGGTCTGCATTCATCTCTCATGTAAATAGCTGAACATATTCCAGTTATTAAAGCATCTATTTTACCCAGGTCATAAAAACAGATGGAGAGAAAGCTCCAAAGGGCTGTTGCATCCAAGTTATTTCATTTGTAATGGGGGTGTGCCCTGATTTCACTATATGCTTCATTTGACCCACGCAATGTGCCAGTACAGATGACGCTCTGGCCTTCCCTGCCCTGCAGAGGGTGATGTCTCTGGGGCAGGACATTTTGATGTGCTGGCACCGTCACCAAGCCATGGTTTGCAGTGAGGGCTCTGCACAGAGCAAGCCCTCATTAGTGTGATTGCATTTGTGGTCTCCACACTGCAGCAGAGACATTATGTAAAAGCTGAAAAGCAGAGCCACATGCATTACTTCCCAGCCTGGCTCTGGCTGGCTGCAGGAGCAGTGCTGCAGGAATGCTCCCTTGGCCTCCCCGAGTGTTAGCACAGGCTTCCAGTGTCACTTAAAAAATCAACAAAACGAGAAAAAGCAGCTGGTTTCTCTGGACCAAATGATGGTCAACAGGAAGAGGTTGATATTTCTCTGGAAGAGCATTTGTCCTTTGGGAAATGCTATTTTGTAGGCGGTTTATGGAATTTAATGAGGTAGCATAGTGAATCTATGGAATGGGAATTGTCATAGCAGACTTTCTGGTTTAGTGTTGCATGGGGCTGTAATCTTGGAACAGATACTGTGCATGGAAGCAGTGTTTTTAAAAATGTTTTGGAGGGGTTGGAAGAAAGGATTTCAAATAAAAGTTAAATTGCTCCACAACGTCATTTAAAAAAGCATCATTTTAGGCTTATGGTGTTGTTTTTTCAGAGTAAGTTTTCATTTTCAAGTTTGTTTCTATTTATATAATCTGACAAGCCTCCCAAAGCAACAATAAAATGCAAAAATGTTTTCCAAACACCCAAATTGAAACCCACAAGTTTTATTATGTGGGAAAATGCAAAATTTTTAATTTTTCTGCCATGCTGAAAAGCAGAACTTTTGACAAATTTAGCTCAGTTGGTTAGAGCACCGTGTTAATAACACCAAGGTGGTGGGTTTGATCCCTGTGGGGGCCATTCACTTAAAAGCTGGACTTGATGATCCTTGTGAGTTCCTTCCAACTCAGAATATTCTCTGATTCTGTGACTGTCATACTAAAATCAACCCCACACAAGAGTTAAAGAATTATTACACTGTTTGGTAATCCAGGAGAAAATGGAAATTCCTCTTCCATGACAGCTCTTACCCTGACCCCCTCAGTGTCAAGCCTTCACCTGCCTGTGTCCCATGAGCGGTAAAAACCAGTGACGAATCCCTGGAATGAATTTCACTAAGTGCCTTTTGCAAAACATCTTGAGTAGGTGCAGTCGATCGATACGAAGTGCCTGAGCCTGAGAGCAGCTGAACATGGGAGGAAAGAAGCAATTCCTTAATAAGTTGCTCTTTGCCATCTCAGTTCAGGCTGAGAATTGGGACAAATGACAGCAAAGCATGATTTGCAGAGAGGAGCCCATCTGCTGTTAGCACTGACCTTCCTCAGCCTCAAGGTCACATAGAGGGCAAAGTCAATAATCCGCCAGCCTGAACCTCTCTGGGCTGCTCTGAGCATGGACAGAAACATTGCATAATTGAGGACAGCTCTGTTAAAAGCCCTGAAAAGCAAGAAAAAAGAATGAGAAGAATAGGAAAGAGATTAGTGCAGGATCTCAGGGAGGAAGTGTGGCTGAGGTTTAGCTGGGTGAATCCCAGCTGGAGGTGGGTTGCTCCCAGGGTCTCCAATACTAACCAAAGCACCTACCAGGCAGAAGGTTTGTGGGGATTCTTTAGGTGATACCTTTTTGCATAATGGTGATAAGAAGATGTTTTGGACTCGGGACCTCTGAGAAGCACCTTTTAAATCAGGTTTTTTCATATCAGTGCCTGTTCAGAGAGCAACTAAGGCAGCGGTGGTGTGTTTTCTGTCACTCCACAGAAGTGGGTTGTAATTCTTCTCTGTTCAGCAAGTCTTGATGGGGAAAACCCAGATTTGGGACCTGTGAGCTTCTCACCTGTCTCTTGCCAGGAGAGCCTGGTTTGCCCTCTCAAAACATCATTCTGAGACATCCTGAGTGAAAATGGTGCTTCACATGTTTCTCTTGTGCAGGCGAGGGGGAGATTCTGACCCTCTGTCCTGCTCTGGTGAGACCTCACCTGCAGTGCTGCCTCCAGCTCTGGGGTCCCCAGCACAGGAAGGACATGGAGCTGTTGGAACGAGTCCAGAGGAGCAACACCAAGATGATTAGAGGGATGGAGTAGCTCTCCTATCAGGAAAGGCTGTTAGAATTGTGATTGTTCAGCTCCAGAGAGGGTGTTGGTTTAGGACCTGGGTCAGTGCAGAGAGGTGGAAATGAGCATAACATGAGTACCAGCCGTGTTGTGCAGGTGACAGGATGGAGCCTGGCAGCCCTTGGGAGTCCAACTGGGGCAGCTGGCTGGAATGAAAGCACTTCAGCATCTCTGCAGAGCCACAGCTCTGGAGGGCAAAACCAGCTCAGCCTTTGTGTCTGCCAGGCTACCCAATATATAGAGGGAGTGAACTGGTACATACAGAAAGGTCCTCGAGGTCACAAATTGCTATTCTTCACTCTGCTTATAGTCGTTCCCAACTACAGCACACAAGTTACAGGAGAAGACACGGTGCCAAGGCTGCTTGCCATATCTACCCTATTTATGTGAGCCCTCCCATCCACAGCACAGCCTCCTCCCTCCTGACCTCTCACAGAGGGTCTGTGTGCTATGAACTGATGGGCAAAGCATAGGATTTATTATTCAAAAGGCTTTAGGCACCCCACAGCACCCTGGCATACCCTTTCTATGGCATCCTTTGCCAAACTGAAGCTGAGGTGGTGCACAACGGGGGGCATTGAGGTTGGGAAGGCGACCATTCTTGACCACCTCTACAAATCAGATGTGTAGCAGAGGTTCAGCCCCCACACTTTCAAAATCCTCCCACCAGATCTGTTCAAAGTGTGGTTATTACTGGTGGTGAGGAGATCTTCAGGTGAGGCAAAGGATCACCACACAGGGCTGGGGCCCACAGCCCTCCAGCCAGAGGATTTCCAAGGAGAACAACTGCAGCCTTCCCTGCCCGCAGCTCCTTCCTCCCTTATCGCCACATCTCGAGGACTATGCAAACAACACTGGGGTATTGTTAGGCAAAAGAGATTTAATTGCAGCCTACACTCCCCGAGAGGGTAAGATCGGCTTTTCTCCAGATCTAATCTCCAATCTTTATCTTTTCTTCTCCCCCTCTCAGCCTTTCCCTCTCCTCCAAGTTTCTCATTTCCCTCTTTCAGCTCCCAGCCAGCAGCAGCAAGTGACCAACCCAAAATGTATGAAAGAAGGGTGAGATGTCCTTGTTACT